>LR738711.1:34548308-34568250 GCA_902687465.1 Secale cereale
CATGTTTGGATTAACATGTTGCAAATTAGTTGCCGATGAATAAAAAGATGAAACACTATGTTGCATGCCATTGAAAGATCCTACATGGGGTGTTTCAACTTGATTAACCGAACTCATCATGTTGTTCATCGGCATATGGATTTGTGGGGTTGCCGATGCATGGGAGTTGGCATACATATGTTGCATGTTGCAAAAATTATATGAAGTAGAATCATGGAGATTTTGTTGCATCGACCCTGCACATAATTAGATGCATGATTGATAAAGCTAGGGCTAGCCGATATATTATGCTCATTAGATGATCTAGCAACAACATATGTATTATTTGCATCTACATATGTGAATTGGGTATTCATATTACCTTTGCAAATTGCAAACCCTAGATGACGATCTCTTCGTAGCAAGAACGGGCCGGAGACCGTTCAAAGCTTCGTCCCCAGCGGAGTCGCCAAAAAGTGTGTTCGCACACGAACACGTCACCTTGTACCTCCAACGCCGAGGGTGATGCACCGCAGCTCACATCGAAGGAGACCCGTCCGGAAGCGCGGTACGCAAGCAATCCGGCGGATACTTTTGTAGACCCGAAACCCCACGCGCCCGGGAGGGACCCCGTCTGGACGCACGGTCGGCAATGGGCTGCCCTAGGTCGGCCTGACCGCCCTAGGGCCTCGAGGTTCGCCGCCCTGCAATGAAGAAGAACGAACGAAGAACGAGGAAGAAGATAGAAGGGTAGGGGATAGATGAACACGAAAAAGTAGTAGATGTGTTTGTTCGATTGTGTGTTGTTCAATCGGCCGTCACCCCTTAGGTATATAAGAGGCGGCTGGACTTCCCGTGCAAGGAAAAGACTTGGATTCACGTCCAAAACCCTAGCCAAATTCGGATTGGTTTTGTCCGAACTTTCCAAAACTGTTCGGTTTAAACTGGCTGTACCTTGCGGGTAATTCTTGAGGTGGTAAACAACCTCGGATGGAAAAGATTCCAAAAACAATCTTGACCGTTTCGACGAGACGAACAACTTTTATGTTGAACGTTTTTTGATTTGAAGCCATCTTCTAGGCCAAAAGGGTCACACAATACAGGCTGTTATTCGCGCTACCCATCAGACACGTGGCTGGTGGGGCGCGCCACTTATGGCTCTGTGACAGGGCTGTGTTCGGATGGCTGTAACTTTTGCAGACGAACTCGGATTGGGACGATTTTTATATCAAAATCGACCGTTTCGACAAGACGAAGACAATTCATGTAGAATGTTTTTCCATATGAGGCGGTCTTGGGGGTGTAATCAGCCGATTAGTGTTCTGAATACAAAATCTCAGTATTTCGAACACAACTTCGGCCTTCGAGATGAGATTGGATGGCGATGGCCCAAACATCAAAGTTTATCCTTTTGATGATACGAAACTTTCTCACTTTGAGAACTTTTTCATTTGAGGCCGTTTTAATTAAGTTTTTGACCGTGCCAAAATCTGGTGTCAACAGGCTCTGACAAAAAATCATAAACCTGTGTTTTTTTACTAACCCAGGCGTCAATGTGGTGGTTTCCGCAATTCACTCTATCCACAAACTTGTTTCAAAAAAATGTATATACGGCAAACGTCGTGGTAGTGTTTTTGATGTGTAGAAGGGAGCAAAATTTGCAGGGAAAGAAACGCTGCAGGCACTTGTACTAGCCGGTGTCGTGAGCTGGTTAGTCAATAAAAAAAATTCAGGTCTGATTTGGACGACATACTTGTAGAGTGGTCACGATGTAAGAGTACACCAAGTACACCAAGGACGGCGCGGCGTATACGGGCATGTTCATGAAGACACCGCGCGAGGGCACCCCGGAGTGTGGGTTTGATTAACATCTCAGTGGGCAACCAACTGTTACACGTGCACCCAATGATCTTCATGGCGCTTCAGTTCACAAGCTGGATGAGAGTCAGAACGACTCACATCGTCGAGGGCCGGAACGACGCCTCCGCACACGGGATGCCGTGGAGCCTCCCCGTGCAGGATCGCGGGGTGGTACCGCGGTCATACATTTGTCTTGCTCCAATATTCCACATACGGAGACGGAAACAATCCACTGTAACCTCAATAATTCATATTGTATGGCAACAAATGCTATAGCCTTTGGGCTGTATGTTATATAGTAGTAACAGCTAACAAGTAACGTCAATAAGTTACGAGCAGTTTAACCTTAATCTCCAAGCACGCGCCCTGCCGCCGCCTCCTCCTCTACAAAAAAGTTAGGGTTTCTGCCTCCCGCCGGCGCCGTCGCAAGTCCGCCTTCTCTTCGGTGGCCCTAGGGTCATGGAGGCACGGTGGATCTCTGCAAGGACCGGCGGGAGGGCTCCGTTTTTAGTCGTTTCTTTCAGTTTTGCTAGGGTTTGTGTCCTGCTCAAGAACACGAGACGGCGGCGGCTCCCTGAAGATGGAATAAAGGTCTCTCCGTGTAGCCCCTGTTCCGGCGGTGCGTCTAGTACCGTTGGTGGGCATGTGGAGGTGTGTCTTCGACGGATGTATCTTTGATGGATTTGCACGGATCTCGTCGTTGTTCGTCTACATTTGTGTGTATTTGGGTTAGATCCTTTCGATCTACGTTATTCTTCATCTGCGGCAGTTGTTGTTCTGGTGCGCTGGCCCTACGGAGCCATAGCACGACGACTTCCCGACTGTCTACTACAATAAGTTGTGCCCGACTCTGGCGATGGAGGGGCGATGACGGCGGCGCGCCTTCGGCTCGCTTCAGTACTTGTAGTCGTCGCTAGGTGGTCTACGGATCTGCATGTAATTTCTATTATTTCTAGTATTCATTGTATCGCCATGATTGAAGATGAATAGATCGGAAATTTTCTCGAAAAAAAAACAACTAACAAGTAGTGTATGTTTAATCATGCAAGAGCTATTTGCAGTCATCCATCTCATGTCCATGACTGCATGCTCAACTGTTTGTTCACTCACAAGAAACACATCACAAGGATCAACCATTTTGTGGCTTTTGCGGCTATAGTTCACTGCCACGAAACACATGACTAGAATCGTCCATTGTGTGTGGGTAGAGTCGCCATGTACATTCTCTTCTGCATCTTAGATAGATGAGCTAGAGCCAGAGTCTTCTAAATACATCTATTGGTCAGCCTACACGTTCACTTATTTTGACTATAGTATATATCTCGGTGCTTCTTTCCTCCACTATCCCACAAACCTCTTTAATAAAATAAAGAGAAGGACAGACTACAGCGTACACAATAGCTTGTATACTAATTGTTCAGGAACAACAGTGCCTTCAAATGTTAAAACTACTCGAGTATAAACCATGCGGTGGCACCCCGATCGCCGGAACAGGAAGCAGGTCCTGCCATAGCACCCCAACACGCTCTCCTACTGTTCAAGTCACTCGAGGAGTCCCCGTGGTCGGCCACAGCTGAGGATAGGAGTGACCGCTACCCTTTCCACATCACCGCCGGCTCCGGCTACGTCTACCATTGCCATGTGATCATCAGTCAGAAAACCTTTGATCCAACAATTTAGCTTGTCAAGCACTAGTCCTACTAGTAGATACAAGCTGGATAGAGCTCAGAGAGATAGTATGGCCTGGTTTTTGTTTTCCTCCACTACCCCACGCATCTCTTTTTAACTAACAAGGCAGAAAAGGATCATATTATGTATCTGCCTATAAGAAACTAAGACCTTGTGTTTACAAAGGATATGATAAACAGCAAGACGATAGAGCAAATAGTTGAAAACCTTGGTTAAAAAGAAGGAATGATTACATTGTGCACAAGGGCTTGTACACTACATGTTCATATATATAAGGAGTGGGAGTGTAATCATGCCAGAACCGTGTGTCTTTCAGGACTAGTGCCGTCAATGTCTATGAGACATGTTCACTGCCAAGAAATGTATGACCAAGGGGTCACAAGAAATAAAATTTTACTACCAAAGTACTTCATCCTAATTATGCCTCTAGGCAACAAAAAAGGAAGAAGAATGAAACTGTTTGTAGCAAACATCTTCCGTTCTTTTGGAGTGGTTGCATATAATTTCCTGCAAGATGATGTGAAGGATTTTAGATACATGGGATTGGAGGTGGCCTTTGATTGTGAAAGACGCATCGAATTTTGGTGGTATCTAATTGCCAAATATAAGTCACTCACAAACCAGGAAACACAGATAAGCAAAACTACGATGCCCCCTATTAATACCAGCCACAAATAATTTCATGTGTGGCATTGTGCGACCAGCCGACGATTAAGTTTCTATCCAACAGGCTAAGACCATTAGGAATTTTTATGTCATCACAGTTATTCCCTCCGTTCGAAAATATTTGACGTTCTAGGCGTTTGTCCTAAGTAACTTTTTGAAGTTTGGTCATGTGTGTTTCTCTGATTAACTCTTCCACGCGTTAGATGATTAGCTGGAGTCATCCAGATACATATATGGTATACGGCTTGTTGAAGATAATACGTACGAAATGCTTTCACACAAGCGTAGAAAATTAACTCGGCTCATGCTAGGGGAATATTGATCAGTGATCACCTCAGCGAGGAAATCTCCTCATGATAACTGAACTTGGATTAAATTCCAAGTATGTACAATTTGTAGAGGTTCACCCTGGAGAAGATCCGCGCTTTCAAAACAGTGCCTTCAACAAGGTCACTGTCAAGCACAACCAATCAAGACCATGCCTCGGGTTTTCACCCTGAAAGCTAAGACCATGTACTCCACCTGTGTTGCCGCCCCCACTTGCCGATGCCGTTGCTATGAGTCACGAATCACCAAGCAAAATCCTCATCGCCATGAAGTGTCGATCCACCATTACAAGGCCTCAGACCTTAGCCACCATGACATTCTCCATTATTTTCATCACCACGAAAATCGAAATACCGATGTGTCCCATAATGTCAACAGATGCCGAAACTTCGTGTCACACCCTCCTGAAGCAACTCGGACTGAAATAGGAGCGCACACGACCGAATCCCATCTGGTCCAGCAATCTACAATCGTCAAGCACCCAATGAAGATCTCTGGCGGAGCATTTCGGAACTCGTTAATGGCCAGATCCATGAGGGTCGGCAACCGGTAGAACACCATCTTAGGCGAAAGAACCCATGGATCAACCGCCATCTGCATCTCGTCAATCGCTGCTGAAAGAGCCATGGGAGCGGAACCCCATCACCGCTGTCGGCCGCGCAGGCAAGCCCGCACGGCGCCGATCGACAACTGCAAGGGAAGGGCACACGGGGAGACTGCCGGAAGAAGCGGATCTAGCCGTCGCCCGAGTCGCCCACGCAAAGATGGATGCAGGGATGCATCAAAGATGGCTGCATGTTGCCGCCACTGATGTGACACACCTTAGATCGCCTCCTTGCCTCACTCCCCCAACTTCCCAGCACACGTTGACGCCGGCATAGCCACAACTCGTAGATCGGTGTGGATCACCGGGAGCCTGCTGCACCATGCATGGAGGACGCCGCCGCGACCCTGGATCGAGCAGCAGCAGGTCGAGAGCTGACGACCTGATCCCCTAACCCAGCAGCCTATGCGAGATCTGGACGCGATGGCCTCCTACGCGCGCGAGAAGAAGGCCCCGCCGCCGTCGGCCGCCGCTGGGCTTTGCCCGTCAACGTGTGCTTGTGGTGCGGAGCGAGGGATGAGAGGAGGAGTGGTTGGTGGCGGCGGCGTGGGGATCCACCCGAGTCGCCTCCTGGGAGACGACACGGGGGAGATGGGGTTCCTCCTCGGCTAAGAATATTAAACTATATGCACAACATGATTTTTAGCCTGCATTAGCTCGGCCTATCTCAGATGAGACACGTATGCAGAGGCAAAGCGGTGCAGGCTACCAAACACAACCCAGAACATAAATGTTTCAGTCTGACAATCTATATGAAAAAGTCAACTTTGCCCTCGAGACCGGCTTAGCAGCCGTCTATGTGTTGCAGCTCCCCACGATGTACACGGTGGGTGTCGGTAGGCAGTTCGGCAAAACGACCTTGAAACTGGAGAGTGAGTATTTATTGCTCCATCCTGGTTCTAGTGCAGCCAGAGAAAATTTATGTTTCTATATTTGTTTCTGCTGTACTTTTCCGATGAAAAAGAGCTCTGTTATTAGGGAGCTCTTCAGGAGTGCTATAATGCAAAACAACCGTCGTCTCGCATGCGTCTGAAATTGATCCACGTGTATGGCACCTAGAACCAGGATGGAGCAATAAATACTCACTCTCTGCTCTCCGGTGGCTTACACGCCAACCCTCGTCTGTATTGCCCCGTCTCATCACAGCGCTGAGCCAGTTCACCAGTGACCACCTCCCCTTATCCGGCTACTGGAGTGAGTTCTTCTTTGTAGGGTCCTCGATTGAAGGTGGAGGGAGAGATCGGTTGGAGCGGCAGGAAGAGGGCAGCTGCGGTGGCGAGCTGATGGTGTCCGTTGGCAGCAACTACGGCATCATCGATCTGGATGCTCTGGACTACAACGTTTGCTACGACCACCTCCGGCCACCGGTCTTCCAGGTCCTTGCCCTCTCCCTTTGCCCTTAACCTCGTCTTCGTCTAGATCTACCGTATTATACATTGGGAACTTGGGGGTTACCATGCCTTTTTGGGGGTTGGGACTTACGTTGGCTGGAATCACACATATCTAGCCAATATAGCAGTAATCTCGACTTCGTCTAGATCATGTACCACTATGCGTAGATATACCATTATGCCATTTTTTTGGAGGAGGCAAAGCGAGAAAACAAGAAGTTCTGATGGGGACTACTACACACTTAGGTTAGCTAGAACCATGTCTTCATATAAGGCCAAAAAGATGGTGACTTGATCTAAGAAATTTATACTGTTCAATGGAAGCTTAACTTGCTGAAGCTTCTGTGTTTTGTGCATGAACGCTCCCTTTGTGCTGTTCAATGGAAGCTTAACTTTTTGAAGAAATTTATATGAGGGTAAACAGTCAATAAACATTCTGTAGAGCATAGGCTTTGGAACACCCCCTTATCTAGCCACTCATTTTTGCATCGCGATTCGTGCGAGTACATTTGTCTTTTTTGTTTCTCCCATATAGAACAACATATGAACTTCAAACTTGGCAGCTCAACAAAACATTCTCACTAGAATGTGGGAAAAAACTTTCAGAATTTTTCGTGCAATATAAATACTAAAAAGTACATTTTTTAATACAAAAAATCTAATTTCGTATATTTATGTTTGACAAAAAAAACTGAAAGTTTTTTCTCACCTTCTAGTTAGAATGTTTTGGTTTCTTGCAAAGTTTGAAGTTCATATGTTGTTTTATTTTGAAGAAACAAAAAAGAGAAAATCTGATGTACAAAGTTAGATGTCTAGCACGGATCTCAAAGCAATGTTGGATGGTAAGGATAAGGGGTGTTCAGAAACCCGAGCTTTAAAACTCCACGACCGTAAACAGTCTAAGAAATTGGTATATATCACCTCCTAGATTTCCCTTTTAAGCAGAACAGGGTCTCTTTGATTTGGGGAAACCTGTGGCAAAGTAGGCCTACATATGCAAAAATGTTTGTAGCATGAGCAGTGGTGGTATTGTACCTTTCTGATAAGTATTGTACATTTTCTTCATTTGTGATACACAGTGTGTTATGAGGCATATCATTTGTTCGTCCTGCTATGGCAAGCTCCTGAACAAGGACAAGTGCCGCATGTGCTCTATTGCCAGCGGCTACAACCGTTGCATGGTGGTGGAGCGGATCCTAGAGTCCGTCCGGGCCACTTGCACCAACACCAAGTACGGGTGCACCGTCAAGGTGCATTACCACGAGCTGAACGATCATGAGAAGTCATGCCCAACGCGCCGTGCTTCTGCCCCGAAGCTGGGTGTGGCTTTGCCGGATCCACCGGTGTGCTCCTGCACCATTTCACGAGTCACCATGGCTAGCCATCAATTGAGTTCAAGTTTGGACGTGATTCTGTCCTTCAGATCCGGGAGGGAATGCATGTTCTCCACAGCAGAGAGGGTGGCCGCCTGTTCCTGGTGAAATTCACGCCGGTGCCGCCTTTCGGCAATGCCGCCTCCATCTTGCGTGTTCATCCTCATGCCCTTATGGGGGAGCGCAAGTTCAGGTGTCAGGTTGGTTACAACTGCGACACCATTGGTTGGCATCAAGATCCAAATCTCCATCCCAGAAGCACCAATCTGTCAAACGGCTTACCGATGGACGATGGCAGTTACTCACTGGTTGTGCCGGCTGTTCCTTCTTACTTGCCCACTGCTTACAGCATCAAGGTCACTATCTCGAGGGTATCTTGACAAGCTCGACGATATTGTGATCCTAGTAATGCAAGCAACTCTGCGCCCACATGTTCACAGGTCGTGTTCTACTTGAGAGCTGTTTCCTCAGTTCATGACTTGTTGTATGTTTTATTTCCAGCCCCGAGGCTACAACTAAACGTAAGTGAACTCTGTAATAGTTTAGTTGTGTGCATCTTTGGATGTAGATATTATGCTTATCTGTGTAAGTTAGCTATGTTGAGTGGTGCTTTAGTTCCATGTTACAATCTGAAGCCATGCTCCGGTTTACATGTGCAACATAGCTGCTGATGATCCAAGAGATATGATCCAATGGCATTTTGCACTTGTAACCTTTGTTTCTGCTTTGAACACTGCTATGTGTCCATGCTTAATCTAGAAACATAGCAGAGTTCGATGTTTGCTCTAGCTTAGTTTCTGCTTTGAACTCTTCTATGTACTGCGCCTGTTTTACTTGTGTTGTTAGCTAGAATGTCTTCTTGAATATTTTCGTTGATGTTTCCACATGTCAAAATCGATTGGATGTAAGTTGTGAGTATAAGTGTACTCTGTTTTGCTATTCTTCAAGCTTAACCATGGCTAGAACAGTCTAGCTGGTTCAAGCAAAGGATTGCATCATTTACCATCACATCACTCTTGGTTGGATTTTGGTAAAATCTATCTATGTATTGCTTGCCGTGTAGGCTGAATTTGGATTGAAATATTGTGAAGCAATATGCTGATATTAATTTGTGTCAAAATGTTGCCAACACCTTTCCTTAATACGACAGAGTAGATTAGTAAAGGAGAATCTCAGAAACTCATGATATTAGGTTCAGAAAACCAAAAACCTAAAGAAAAAAGAATTGAGCATCTATTAACAGTCGAAGAAGCAGAAGCAGATCAATAAGGACGTTGGACGTCAATGGGATCATCATGCTAGATGTCCTGGTCCTTTCTTTGTTTCTCTTTATCAAAAGGAAAAAGAAAAAAAGGCTTTATGTTCCGATACCCTAACGATAGCACCATCACGTCAAGCTTAGTTTGATCTACCATGGATGTCACTCCTGCAAAATAAACCTACGAGTTCAGATAGAAATCATAAACCGGCAGTCCATGTGGCTAAAACAAAAGGCCTACTTATCATATATTGCCATTGGACAAGTAAACAAAACAGGACCAGTGTCCAACACATTACATACAGAAGAAAGAAAAAATGTCGGTGCTTCACTCACGTCAACATCTCGCCGGCCTCATCAGCGCTCACCGCGTCGCCGACGCACCGGCGGAGGCACCCGTGGCCTCCCATCTGGCACGGAGTCTGAGGGAACCATGCTGGACAATATTTTTTCATTCGAAAAGGAGGTTAAACCCCTGAGCTCTGCATCAATATGATGCACATAATCATTTTTATTAATTATTCAGCAGTGTACGAAACAAAGGCAACCATGGCCGAACCATTACAAGATATAAAATTGACACCTATGACTGTCGATTTCTTCTACAACAACGCCTTCAAGTAGGGATGAACGTCCTTGCACAATCATCGCCACGTCCGACCAGAGATGGCCTTGACCACGAAGGCCACTGTGGCAGTGATCAAATTCATGGTCGCGAGGCAACCTGAGCACGACCCGTCCACCGTGCCAATGGCGCTCATCGATGATGCCGAAGCTGGACGCGTGGCAGCCAATGGTAACATGGCAGATGCACGCCAAGAAATGGAGATGTGGCAGCAAAGCTGCATGCGTGTCGGGCAATGGTAATCGAGGCAGATGCATATCAGGCGACAGAGACCAGCACAACCATGGACGGTACAGTCGAGCCGACGAACCAGCAGTTGAACGACCCCGCGTACACAAATCAGAGACGGCGCGTTTGATCCGTGGGATCAGAGGTGGCTCTATGCATAGACAAGTTGATGGACTGTATCACTAACCACAAGCTGTATCGCCGAGCGCCAGAACAACACCCACATGCATAGGGTGCGGCGGAACATTCCCTTGCAGGAGCGCGGTGCAGTACCATGCTCATGCATTTGTCTACCTCCAATATCCCAGTGGGAACAAGCTTGCCAGTAACCTCGGCTTTCTTGTGCAATTCATATTGTCTGGCAATAAATGCTTGGAGGGTTTGCTTTGTACTCCATGCTCGGTGGGAGTATGTTATATAGTACTAACACAATGTGTTTGTTTACTCATGCGAGACGTATTGGTAGTCATCCATCTCATGTACATTACTCCATGCTCAACTGTTTGTTCACTCACAGGAAACACATGACGAGGATCAGCCATTCTGTGATTAGAGTTGCCATGCACGATCTCTCTAATCTACTCTTCACATGTTAGATAGATGATTAGCTAGAGCGTAGATTCTTAAAAAAAAATTAGAAAAAGGAGGATTACCTCTGACCTTTGCATCAGAGTGATGCATGCTCAGATATGCATATTCAGATGTTCTATATCTATTTGATCCGCCAGTGAATGCGCTGACCTTGAACCAGGAATTCAGTCTGATCATGCAGCATGGTTGGAACTTGGAACACGTCATTTCCATTTACATATAATTTCTGCGAAGCAACGACCGGTCCCCTACGAATTTTATGCATTACAAGCTTACATAGAATTAAGAACTGAGTTCGTTGCGGTTGAATGTTGAATAGGGCAGCCCAGTCCAAGAATATAACCAACGTGGCTACAGGTTTGAATTACTGTTTGCATGCGAACATAAATTCGTAGGGACCTCCATGGCCACTCCATAACCAGGTTCACATCCTGCTTCGCTACCACACGGGCATGACTTCTTCCCGCAGGGGCCATAAGTGCCGCGTCGCTGATCCCCTGGCGGGGGCGCCCCTCGAGCTCCTCTCTGGCACGGAGTATGACCAGAACCTAGTGTCATTTCACCGTGGAAACGGCGGCGCACTTTCATGAACGCCATGGGAACAACACAACAAAAGATGATTGTGACACCGCTTCAGCATCCTCAGGGCTAGCACAGCAGCATCCAGCTTCCTCATCTCGCCATCAGTCGCCAAGAACATTGTCCATGCCGGATCCGACTCAATGTAACTCCCCAGGCTTGTGCCGACGGAGGATTTTATGCTGGCAGATCATAGACAACGTTGCCGGATTCGACAGAGCCATCGCCAATGCATTGATCTTGCACTCCAACGTGTTGGAGCCATACCCCGGCGCCATACCATGGCGAACCAGGAGAATAAGCGAGGATCGTGGCGGTGATGAAGTTCACAATGCTGACGAAACTGGAGGTAGGTCCATCCACCGTGCCAGCAGTACTCATGCCACATTACCAGAAGCCGGATAAGATGATGGTGCACAAGTATTGCATTTGCCTTCCTCCAATATTCCAATGTTAACTGGCAACTAATGCTACTCTAGCAATTGCAATTGTTCACATGAATAGAGAGAGAAAAAAGTAAGCATGATCTCGCAATTGCACAGTTCATGTTATCTCTCAACTCATGTTAGATGTTTTGTATGTTATATATAATAAAGGAGTACCGTTGTTTAGCCATGCGAGAACTATTGTTACCATCCATCAAATTTCCATGACTCTATGCTCAACTGTTTCCTCAGTCCCACGAAAGACACGACAGGGATCAAAACATGCAAATTGGTGGTTACAGTGGCCATATGTACCTTTCTCTACTATACTCACTAATTTTGCACCAAGCAGCTGATTACACCCATTTCTCCAGGGAAAGTGAAAACAACCCAACAACAGATGATCCGATTGCATATATTTTCTAAACTATATGTTGGGATCCCAACCCAACAACAGATGATCCCAACCCAACAAATTGTCTGCTTTACTCAAAATGAAGGCGAAGAGTATCTTTCTCTGAACATGTGTTTGAGTGTTTCCTCACCTCCAGCCATTGTATAATTCACCTGGACATGCTCTCCAGTCTCCCTACCTATCATCTCTCTTTCGGTGGTGGTGCACGCGATGGAAAGACTTGTGGACAACTCAACTACATCTGCTTGCTGGACCAGATACTACTCCCTCCGTTTTCATAATACAAGAGACCTTTTACGGTACATCAAGTTAATTTGGACCGTTTATTTTTGTGGTTTGAGGGCCCAGATAAGGTAATACTACCTCAAATTTCTGGTAGTATATTCGGTAGTTAGGGGCATTTAATTGCTATCCACCCACTCAACACTGAGGCGAGGGTGTGCGCCAGTCAGCGGAGGCGAGCTGCCGCCCCGGATGGCGGACAACGTCGACGCGGCGCATGTGTCCTATGGCTGCTAGCTGAGGCGGGCTGACGGCATCGGATGGCAGATGACCTGTCCATGGCGTGTTCCGTCGAGGAGCTGACTTGTCTTTCCCCTTTTCTACGGGATTGTTTGTGTGTATATCATTATGATTAAAACATGGAAACAAATCTATCCCATATAGCAAATTACCAATCTGCACATAGCCAAATTCCGAGCAGATCAATATTAACCATTGGATCAATTATATACTACCCATTATTTCAGGTAGTATGATGCACCGTAAAAACTCTCTAATACAAGGTGTATTGATATTTCAGTAAGTCGAGTTTCTCTAATTTTGGCCGATTTATAGAGAGAAAAAGGTGTACTCCCTCCATTCCCTTATACAAGGCCACTATGAAAAATACAATTTTCATCTATACAAGGCCACTAACTATAATCGAGGCAAAATTAATGATGTTTCCTCGTACTATCAACTGTTTTAATACTTGCATGCATGTAATCATAATGACACTGTAGTACTTTCTTTTAATTCCTTCCTTGCATGCATGTGGGCGTATTAATGATCCCAGTTTACGAAAAGAAAAGTGGACTTGCAAAGCAGTCATTAAATTTTACCTTGGTACCTGTAATTTGAGTTTGTGGCCTTGTATAAGGGAATGGAGGGAGTATCTAAAGTGTATCTACAATACCAAATCATGTAATATAGTTTTGTATTTTATTTATTAAGTATATAAATGTTGATATATCTTCCTATAAACTTCGTCAATGATAAACACGTTTGACTCGTGGAAAAACTAATACACCTTATATCTACAACTGGTGTGAGAACACACTTATCCGGCAATACATTTCGGCATTTGACTACATATATCTTGGTGTTATTTTCATTCTTACACTACCCCACATACCTCCTTTTTACTTAATAAAGTGTAGAATATTGTGTTCTTCTTTCTGTGTAACCAAGCTGCGACGCCTTGCTGCGGCAGAGTCATTCATGCGGCGGCAAAAGCCTAGCATGATGGCCACACTGCCATGGCTCCAGCCGATGGAAGACTAGTGGTCGGTGGCAGCTGAGCATAGGAGCAACGGCTTCCCCTTTCACGTCACCACTGCCAGCCTCGGCTACTTCTACCATCAAAAAGAAAAACTTTGCTCCAACGATTTAGTGTGTGAAGCACTAGTCCTACTACCACATACAAGCTAGACAGGACTAAATGAGATGGCATGGTCTGGTGCTTGTTTTCCTCCACTACCCCAGGAAAGTATCCTCTTACCACACCTCTTTTTAACTAACAAACCAGAAAAGCATCCTGTTATACATAAGCCTATACACAACAAAGGCCTTCGTTTCAAATAAAATAATGAACAGAAATGTGATAGAGGCAAAGGAAAACAACTGAAAACCTTGATAAAAAAGAAGGAATGAGTACAATGAGCACAAGAGATTGTAGGATACACACTACAAGCAATATGTCAACTTCTGACCAGCACTATTGGTCACTAAATGGTCACAAATTTCCATTTGTGACCTTTTTGTGACCAAAAACATAAGGTCAAAAGCTGGCCGTCATAAACTGACATTAGCGACCTTCTCTGTGAGAAGGTCATAGACGTTTATGACCAAAATATGCCTACTGTCGTGTTTTGGTCACTAGCAGCCTCCTCAGACCACGTAGGCATCCAGCATGGCAAGCTGATGTGGCACAAGAATCAGCCAGGTCCAATTGGCTGTTCTACATGGGCCTAGCCCAACAATTCAGCCTTTTTTAATTATCATTTTTGTTGGCATTTTGGTCGGCTACATGGGCCTGGCCCAATATTTCAGCCTTTTTGTTTCTGGGCTGAGGCCTTTCTGGCTCAACATTTTAGTTTTGTTTTTCAAAGGATGGGTCCAGTGCTCAAATGGGTCCCAATTGTCAGGTTCTACTATGTGGGTCCATGTTTTCAATTCACCGGTAAATACATAACCAATATTCAAATCAGAACAGACAGAAATCACACATAATACTTCAAATAACAACTAAAATAATTTCGTTACATCATATAACTTAGATACAAGTGTAAGTCTCTACAGCCACAAGCTCTACAAATGTAATCAAAGTCACAAGCTCTACAAGTATCTACAAGTATAATCACATCCTATTTGACAGCTTCAAGTGGCCCTTCATGACGGCAGGAAGATGGTGAACGTGGTCATCAAAGTGATGCAGCTGAACGTGGCAGGGAAAAGGATTACCTGCCAAAAGCCAAACGTATACAAGATATCATCCTTTCAGTTGTGCAGAATATCATAGAGACACATGCTTCAGCATTACAGGGCATGGAAACGTAAAATGCATTTTTTTACAAAGGGTGTACAATTGCAAATTTACTATCCACAAAATTAAATTAGAAAAAACGAATAAAAGATGTTAGTCGTAGTGTTTCTACTTCCTACAAATGACTGAGACCATGCTGTTTCAACCTTTTGTAGAACACTATTCTATAACAGTATATATTAAGCATGCTATTGCAGAAGCTTGAATTTATGGTTTCTATATTGTACATCCTCAGTAATATAAACAAGTTTGTTACATACTGTACACGGCAATAGGAGCAAAATTCAAGTAAATTCAGTACAGTCTTGCCAATAAAAATGACAAGTTACCTACACACCAGGGAACATAAACTTCAGAGGTTGAGATCAATGCCTATCAACTACATCATTAGCATCTCAAAATCATGATACAATGTCCATGGTATTGCACGCAAATGGATATGGCACAAATATTCAACCATCATATTTTCCATGAGGTGCTTTCACAAAAGTAATACCTACTACATTACATAACTGACCTTGCTGAGTCTAGTCGCTTACTACTGTAAACGAGACATCATCCTCAACAACATTAATGTGCACCTGCATCAACGAGAAGCACTAGACTGAGATTGCATCATGGAAACTAGAATTGGCAATCGATTGTTCCAGGTTAGTTGTAACGGAGAGGGGCTGACTTACATTGGCCGTAGTGGTCGATTGTGGCCTGAACAAATCTGGTGCAGTCGTCGGGGTCTGCGACGTCCTCAGGGAGAATGATCACGTCCGGTGCACCGAGCTCGAAGGCATGGTCGGTGACCTGCTGCAGGCTCCACTCCCTCCTCGCTACCACGGCAAGGCATGCCCCCTTGGCGGCGTACTGGTAGGCTAGTTGCTGCATGCAGAAGAGAAGATCCCAAGTTCTTTGGAGTTAACAACGAAATTACTGTATAATGTTCAGAACATGTATATTCAGTATGACAAGTAGGAAAGCAGAGTTCTAGTAGAGTAGCATAAGAAGCAGAGGAATTCTGATTCTGTAACAAGAGGAACCTGAGTTGTCCTGTGTAACAAGAGGAATTCTGACATCACTAGCACTGTTGTTGTTGTTTGCATATTACATAAGTAGTTGTCTGCCTAAGCAAATAGAGATGTGTATGCAACAAGAACAGGCAATGGTGATGACAGTATGAGTGCACTATAACCCTGTAAGTAAAAATAACATAAATTATACAACAACCTCTGGAACACCATGCCAATGTGAAATATTCATAAATACAACAACCTCTGGAACACCATACCACAGAAATCATTCCCTTGTTCTGCCACAACCACTTTACAAGAAATAGAGGTCAATCAAACTGATAAGCAAGAATGCCAAATGGTATTGATGAAACTAGCGCTTGAATCAATAGGAGATGCGTGGAACATGCTACTATAGTACTTACTTTCAGGTGTCTAAATTCCAGCTGCTTTGGCAGTCCCGGAGCTTTTTTGGTGAATTTTCTCCAAACCCTGCCAGACAAAGAAAACAATTACTTGACATCAGAAATGAAAAAAGTTGCTGATATGCATGGTGGATAATGATCGATTTAACTTACTTCTCGAGCATTTGAGTCATGTCCGCATACTCCCGGGGATCTTTTCGTTTAGAGTCCAAGACAGTTACTACTCCCTGCTCAAGCTTAATCTCTAGGAGAATATAGTGGAAGCTGCGCACGCATGCGTTAACTCATCAATTACATTACTATAACCTTGACCAATATATAAGGGAAACCGAATATGCATAAGACAGTAACACTCACTTGAAGTTGTAAGGAAAGAGTATTATATCTTTGTTTTCATTTATTACCAACGATCGTAGCAAGTTGGCCTCGGTATCTGCGACATGAAATTTAACCTCAGTTGCATCTATGAGATATGTGTTAATGAACCCAATATAACCGACTTGTCTTTTCTTCAATTCGACGATCTTCAATCTGCATAATATATTGAGGATAATTATAAATACATGCAATGAAAGAGCTGAGCTATATAGAGAGACTTAATGACAGAAGTAGTACTACTTACAGACAGTAGCAGGTGACCGTTGCTTTATCGAGTGCCAATTGATTGAAAAACTAAAAGAACTCCTCAAATGGAATAGGCAACAAATCAATTCCAACGAGGTCATGCTCCTTTTTAACTCTCACATACAAAGTATCCTGCAGATTTTCAAGTACCAATCATGCAATCTTCGCATCATCGTTGATAGAGATCTTTCATCTTTGACGAGAGGCTTCCCGTACTCGTATCTTTGTATCTACACCTCCAAGAAATCGTACTGTACATCGTCGGGCAGGTAATCTCCAAGATTGCTATAACCGGGCACCATCCTCGGATCATTAGCGACGATGTCGCTAGACACCTTGAGCGGGGGACACGATTGGTCCGCTTGTTCGCCGAGCTGGGCAATTTGTTAGCTCGTCCATCTGCTAACCTTTGATCACTTCTAGTACTTCCCAACCGCTTCGCTCCGTGAAATAACTTTTCAATAATGCGGTCATAGTTGTCTTTCGGCGGAGACATTGGTGGTTTCTTCAGGGCAGCCAGAGTGCGCTTTGCTTTCACCGGATCTATCTTCTCCTCCGGAGGTGGATGTCTCTGTGCTTTCAACCCTTGAAACCAGTCCTTCACTTCGGCTTTAGCGATCTTCGCGTTTTCCTCGTCGGAACTCTCGTATGGTAACTTCTCTAGAGGCGTGAGAGAAGGACCAAATCTGTATTACCTCCCGCCTCTGGCTGTACCGCTAGATGCCGGCAGACCAGACGGAGCGGCTGTCTTCTTTCCTTGCTTACGCGGCGGAGGAGAAGGACTACGACGCGCCGGAGCAGCCGGAGCGGCGGCGGGTCTCTTCCGCCCTTGCTGACGAGGCGGAGAAGGAGGAGGCTGACTGCTCGGGCGCGCTGGCGCAGGCGGAGAAGGAGGCAGAGTGCCGCCACGCGCCGGAGAAGGAGCCGGCCGAGTGCCCTAATCGTCACTCGCCGGAGGAGGAGGTGGTGGAGGAGGCGGAGTGCCCTGGCTCGCCGGAGGAGGAGGAGGAGGCGGAGGCGTCCAGTTCAGAAGGTTGATGAGGTCCTTCCGCCATAGGCATGGAGTCTTCAGAGAAGAACCTAGTCGAGTCTCCCCTTCACCGGTAGGGTGGTCAAGCTGGAGGTCCTCAAATCCCTCCGTTATTTCATCCACCATCACCCTAGCATATCCTTCTGGAATCGGCCGGCAGTGAAAAGTTGCGCCGGGTTCAGTAGGAAGAACAGAGCCAACAGCCGCCTTGACCTTCATATTAATCCATTGCGTCATAAGGTGGCAATTTTGAGACTCCGTGATAGCATCCATGGGATAGCTGGCAGGAGCCGTCAAGACATGCTCCGGCTGAAGCAGCTCGGTGGAAGCCACGTTGATTCTCCGCTAAGATGGCGGGGTAGCTTCGGGGGAAGCTTCGGCAGTTCTTTTGCTGCGATTTGCTTCTCGTTCCTCTATCGCTTGTACCCTAGCGTGCAGCGCATGCAGTTCGGTTTGCTGCACTTTCTTCCTCCTCTCGTGGCATTTGTAACCGCCTACGTCCGGAAACCCAGCACTCCACGGAACGGAGCCTGGCGTGCCTTGTGTCCGTTCACGGTGCTCAGGATTCCCGAGGGCCATTGTGAGCTCATCGTTCTCTCTGTCGGGAACGAACGTCCCTTGCTGCACTGGTTTGATATAGTGCCGAAGCTTCTTGAATGGTATTCCAATTGCTCGTCCGTCCAAATGCACTTCCCTGATACATGGTCCAAGGTTCCGCCAGCCCCGAAGAACCAAGTCCGACAACGGTCTGGCCAGTTCCTTGTCTCTGGTTCGATCCCTTTATCAAGCAGATCATTCTCAGCCTTGGCCCACTTAGGTCGGGCTCTGAGGTAGCCACCTGACCCCGTGAGATGGTGATGCTTCTTCTTCGCAACATTTTGCTTGTTTGTCGCCAACATCTTCTTACTCTTTTTCGATGTCTTGTAGGCCACAAATGTGGGCCAGTCATCTCAGATCTTCTCATATATGCCCTTGAATTCTGGTGTCTCTTTTTTGCCGACAAACCTATTCAGGTATTTCTTCCACCTCCCGAATAGGTCTGCCATCTTTGTAAGAGCAAAAGACTTGATTAATTGCTCTTTAAATGGCTTCACCGGATCATCCTCTGGCGGTAGGGTGAAATTTGACTTTAGCTCAGTCCGAAGATCATCTTTCTGCATATCAGTGACGTATGATAGCTCAGGGTCTTCTATAGCCGGCTTTAACCATTGCTGGATGCTGATCGGGATCTTGTCCCTAACCAGAACCCCGCACTGAGCAACAAATGCGTTCTTTGTCCTGATGGGTTCAATCAGTTGGCCGGTGCGCGCAATTTCTATGATCTCAAACTTTTCATCCGAGCTCAACTTTTTCTTTGGGCCTCGTATCCTTACCGAAGTTCTGCTCGATCCGGAGGGCTAGAAAAAAGAACAAAGACGAGAGTTAACTAATATGTGTACATACCAAAACAATGAATGCATCAATTAACTAGTCAGCACAGGCTTAACTAATATATATACCTGGCCGGACTCGGTTCGGTCACCGGAGCCGTCATCACGGTCTCCTTCTTGCACCGACATTGGGTCACCGGAGCCGTCCTCACGGTCTACTTCTTGCACCTGCATTGGGTCATCGGAGCCATCATAATCATAGCATGCTTCTTCACTCTCTCTTTCCAGTAGATCATCGGTCTCGTTGAGAAACGACAGGACAACATCACGTCCGTTTGCGATTATGTCCAGCAACAACGCTTCTTGTGCTTCGTCTCGAGGGTTGTCCATAGTTTCTACAAATATTTACAACATGGCAATTATTATTCAAACATGACAGATGGATATATTAGTGGCAAACGTAGAACTAGCTAGCTAATCACAGTAAGGAATCATATTAATTTGTGGCCTCGGCGCTGCTTCTCTAGGGTTTCGGGTGGCCTCGACAACGCTTCAAGGGTTAGGGGTGGCCTCGAGAACGCTTCAAGGAGGGGGTAATATCGACAACGACGAGATACATACACGGGAAAATAATGTTATCGGGGAGGGTGTATATCGACGACGACATACCCCCCCC
>LR738711.1:34568260-34585519 GCA_902687465.1 Secale cereale
GTGTTGAAGTTATCGGGAGAAGGTATATCGACCCACCCCCCACGTGTTGAAGTTATCGGGAGTTTATATCGACACGACATACGTACGTACATGGGAAAATAAAATTATCGGGGAGGGAGTATATCCACCCCCCTCGTGTTGAAGTTATCGGGAGGGGTATATCGACGATGACAGACTCGATAAAACATAAGAAAACGAAGAAGAAATAAAAAGAGGAGAAGAAGAAAGGAATAGCTAGAGGAGAAGATCGAAGAAAAAAAAGAAGAAGAAAAAAGAGGAGAAGAAGAAAAAAAAGAATATATTCTATTTTCTTTTCTTCTCCACTATTCCTTTCTTCTTCTCCTCTTCTTTTTCTTCTTTTTTCTTCTTCTTATATTTATTTCTCATCTTCTTCCTCTCCTCTTCTTCTTTCTTTCCTCTTCTTAGATAAAACTTTTCTAAAAATGTAACTTTTTCCGCTCATGTCAAAGTTATCGGGGAGGGGTTATATCAACCCCCGCCCCCTCATGTTGAAGTTATCGGGGAGGGGGGTATATATCGACCCCCACCCCCCTCATCATGCATATATAGCTACCACATACATATATACATTGATTTTTTTTTACATATATGCAACAAAAACATTAATACACATGAACAAAAATTAATATAAAAAATTATATATAGCCATATACATACATATACACATTATATATACATACATATACACATTATATATACATATGCTCTGAACATATATATAGCCATATACATACATATACACATTATATATACATATGAAAAAACAAATTAATATGAAAAAAAAGTGTCGAGGCGGCGCGGCGGCTCAAAGTGGCTGGTGACGACGACGGCGACAGCTGGGGCGACGAGGGCGCCGGCGTGCGGGGGCGGGTCGCGGGCAGGGGCTCGGGCGCGGGGCAGGGGCCGGCTCGGCGATGGCGTGGTCGGGCGCTGGCGGCGGCGACGGCGATGAGGGGCGCGGCCGACGGCGACGGCAACGAGGACCAGTGCGTCGGCGTCGGGGCAGAGGGCGGCATCGGCGTCGGACAGGGAGAGGCGACGGCGACGGCGGGGGCGGCGTCGGGGCAGCCTGGCGGCGTCGGCGTCGGGGCGGAGACGAGACTGAAATTTCGTAAGTGTAGCCTTATATAGTAATGCCTTTGGTCCCGGTTTGTGCCACAAACCGGGACTAAAGGTGGGCATTAGTCCCGGTTGGTGCCACCAACCGAGACCAAAGGCCTTTTTCAGCGGGACTAAAGGGGGGCATTGGTCCTGGTTGGTGCCATGAACCGGGACCAATACCACCCTTTAGTCTCGGTTGGTGCCACTAACCGGGACCAAAGACCCTGTGCTGGCGCAGGTGCGGTGGGATGTTTAGTCCCACCTCGCTAGTTGAGAGAGCTCGGGTGTGGTTTATAAGCGCTGCTGCGCCAACCCAATCGAGCTCCTCTCAACTGCAGGCTTAAGGGCCTAATTCGTACACTGCTATGCCTGTTGGGCCAGCTGGGCCTTCTGCGGGCCTGAATCCTAGCCCATGGTTGGGTTTCTAGTCGTATTCAGGCCGTGCTGGCCCAGTAGGTGCCATTAGTTTTAAAATTTGAATAGTTCAAATTTGATTTTTTTTTAAATTTGTGTGAATTACTAGTTTATGAATAACTTTACTATAAAAATTGATTTTTGAGTCATTCTTTTTCCTGCTATTTAATATTACTGTGTTTTATCATTATACTCAATTTGATAATTTTAGTTAGTCATAACAAATATCATAGGCATTTTTTTTCTTTTTCGCTATTTATAGTTGCGGAAGAAAGTTAGTCATAACAAAATTCGACCTAAATTCATAGTTCTAAAATGAACTGTGAAAAAGTTGGCATAGCATGTGCATGTACAAAAAGGACAATGGTATCATACTCGTCTGTTACAAAGTTGGCATGGTATCATCATAATAGTTGCGGAAGAAAGTCTTCACTTTTTTTTCGCTTGTGTCATTTGCTTATTGCGCCGTAACCATGGATAATCTTCCTCGTTTATCAGGATGCTTGGGTCAGCCTTGACTTTGAAGGGAGGAATTTAATGAAACTTTTCATAATCTTCAGATATGTCTGTCTTGCCCTCCACTCCCAGGATTTCCCTTTTTCGTGAAAGAACTATGTGGCGCTTTGGCTCATCGTATGATGTATTCGCTTCCTTATCTTTTCTTTTTCTCGGTCTGGTAGACATGTCCGTCACATAGATAACCTGTGCCACATCATTGGCTAGGACGAACGGTTCGTCAGTGTACCCAAGATTTTCTAGATCCACTGTTGTCATTCCGTACTGTGGGTCTACCTGTACCCCGCCGCCTGACAGATTAACCCATTTGCACTTAAACAAAGGGACCTTCAAATCATGTCCGTAGTAAAGTTCCCATATGTCCACTATGTAACCATAATATGTGTCCTTTCCCCTCTCGGTTGTTGCTTCAAAGCGGACACCGTTGTTTTGGTTGGTGCTCTTTTGATCTTGGTCAATCGTGTAAAATGTATTCCCATTTATCTCGGATCCTTTGTAAATCAATACAGTCAAAGATGGTCCCCTGGACAACAAGTACAGCTCATCACAAACAGTGTTGTCACCTCTGAGACGTGTTTCCAACCAACTGCTGAAAGTCCTGATGTGTTCACATGTAATCCAGTCGTCGCACTGCTCCGGGTGTTTGGAGCGCAGACTGTTCTTGTGTTCATCGACATACGGGGTCACCAAGGTAGAGTTCAGTAGAACTGTGTAGTGTGCTTGAGACCAAGAATATCTGTCCCTGCATATTATTGAGTCCCTTCCAAGCGTGCCTTTTCCAGTCAGTCTTCCCTCATACCGCTATTTAGGGAGACCTATCTTATTAAGGCCAGGAATGAAGTCAACACAAAACCCGATGACATCCTCTGTTTGATGGCCCATGGAGATGCTTCCTTCTGGCCTAGCGCGGTTATGGACATAGTTCTTTAGGACTCCCATGAACCTCTCAAAGGGGAACATATTGTGTAGAAATACGGGCCCCAGAATTACAATCTCGTCGACTAGATGAACTAGGACGTGCGTCATGATATTGAAGAAGGATGGTGGGAACACCAGCTCGAAACTGACAAGACATTGCGCCACATCACTCCTTAGCCTTGGTACGATTTCTGGATCGATCACCTTCCGAGAGATTGTATTAAGGAATGCACATAGCTTCAGAATGGCTAATCGGACGTTTTCCGGCAGAAGCCCCCTCAATGCAACCGGAAGCAGTTGCGTCATAATCACGTGGCAGTCATGAGACTTTAGGTTCTGGAACTTTTTCTCTGGCATATTTATTATTCCCTTTATATTCGACGAGAAGCCAGTCGGGACCTTCATACTGAGCAAGCATTCAAAGAAGATTTCTTTCTCTTCTTTCGTAAGAGCGTAGCTGGCAGGACCTTCATACTGCTTCGGAGGCATGCCGTCTTTTTCGTGCAAACGTTGCAGGTCCTCCCGTGCCTCAGGTGTATCTTTTGTCTTTCAATACATGCCCAAGAAGCCTAGCAGGTTCACGCAAAGGTTCTTCGTCACGTGCATCACGTCGATTGAAGAGCGGACCTCTAGGTCTTTCTAGTAGGGTAGGTCCCAAAATATAGATTTCTTCTTCCACATGGGTGTGTGTCCCTCAGCGTCATTCGGAACAGCTAGTGCGCCGGGACCCTTTCCAAAGATTACGTGTAAATTATTGACCATAGCAAGTACGTGATCACCGGTACGCATGGCGGGCTTCTTCCGGTGATCTGCCTCGCCTTTGAAATGCTTGCCTTTCTTTCGACATTGATGGTTGGTCAGAAGAAATCGACGATGGCCCAGGTACACATTTTTCCTGCATTTGTCCAGGTATATACTTTCAGTGTCATCTAAACAGTGCGTGCATGCGTGGTATCCTTTGTTTGTCTGTCCTGAAAGGTTACTGAGAGCGGGACAATCGTTGATGGTCACGAACAGCAACGCCTTTAGGTTAAATCCCTCCCGTCTATGCTCATCCCACTCATGTACAATGTTTCCATTCCACAGCTGTAAAATTTCTTCAACTAATGGCCTTAGGTATACATCAATGTCGTTGCCGGGTTGCTTAGGGCCTTGGATGAGAACTGGTATCATAATGAACATCCTCTTCATGCACATCCAAGGAGGAAGGTTATGCATACATAGAGTCATGGGCCAGGTGCTGTGATTGCTGCTCTGCTCCCCGAAAGGATTAATGACATCCGCGCTTAAAGCAAACCATACATTCCTTGGGTCCTTTGCAAACTCCTCCCAGTACTTTCTCCACTGCGACCCGTCAGTGGGTGCTCTCAACTTCCCGCCTTTCTTGCGGTCCTCACTGTGCCATCGCATCAACTTGGCATGCTCTCCATTTCTGAACAGACGTTTCAACCGTGGTATTATAGGAGCATACCACATCACCTTCGCAGGAACCCTCTTCCTGGCGGGCTCGCCGTCAACATCACCAGGGTCATCTCGTCTCATCTTATACCGCAATGCACCGCATACCGGGCATGCGTTCAGATCCTTGTATGCACCGCGGTAGAGGATGCAGTCATTAGGGCATGCATGTATCTTCTGCACCTCCAATCCTAGAGGGCATACGACCTTCTTTGCCGCGTATGTACTGTTGGGCAATTCGTTATCCTTTGGAAGCTTCTTCTTCAATATTTTCAGTAGCTTCTCAAATCCTTTGACAGCCACAGCATTCTCTGTCTTCCACTGCAGCAATTCCAGTACGGTACCGAGCTTTGTGTTGCCATCTTTGCAATTGGGGTACAACCCTTTTTTGTGATGCTCTAACATGCGATCGAACTTCAGCTTCTCCTTTTGACTTTCGCATTGCGTCCTTGCATCGACAATGACCCGGCGGAGATCATCATCATCGGGCACATCATCTGGTTCCTCTTGATCTTTAGCAGCTTCACCCGTTGCAGCATCATTGGGCACATCGTCTGGTTCCTCTTGATCTTCACCAGCTCCCCCCATTGCAGCATCACCGTATTCAGGGGTCATATAGTTGTCATCATACTTTTCTTCTTCGCCGTCTTCCATCATAACCCCTATTTCTCCGTGCCTCGTCCAAACATTATAGTGTGGCATGAAACCCTTGTAAAGCAGGTGGGAGTGAAGGATTTTTCCGGTTAGAGTAAGACATCGTATTCCCACATTTAGTTCATGGACAACACATAAAACCATTCTGCTTGTTTGCCTCAGCCGCATCGAGAAACTCATGAACGCCCTTAATGTACTCGGAGGTGTGTCTGTCACCTTACATCCATTGCACGTTCATCTGCGTGCATTATATATAATTAAGTGTGTCAAAAACCATTACAGAACATCATAAATAGATAATTAAGTGACCAAATTAATAGAAGTTCATCATCACATTAAAACCAAAGTACATACATAGTTTTCATCTAAAAACATATAGCTCTCCAGAGCATCTAATTAATTTTCACCATACATTGAAACTATGTAAAACATTTCAATGCGAAAACAAATGCGATCATAATCGCAACCAAGGTAACAATTGATCCAACGGCATAATGATACCAAGCCTCGGTATGAATGGCATATTTTCTAATCTTTCTAATCTTCAACCGCATTGCATCCATCTTGATCTTGTGATCATCGACGACATCCGCAACATGCAACTCCAATATCATCTTCTATCCTCAATTTTTTTATTTTTTCCTTCAAGAAATTGTTTTCTTCTTCAACTAAATTTAACCTCTCGACAATAGGGTCCATCTTGATCTTGTGATCATCGACGACTTCCGCAACATGCAACTCCAATTCCATCTTCTCCTCCTCTGTTTTTTCCAATTTTTTCTTCAAGGAAATGTTTTCCTCTTCAACTAAATTTAACCTCTCCACAAGAGGGTCGGTTGGAATTTCCGGTTCAACTACCTCCTAGACATATAAAAACATCTATGCATGTCATGTTGGTCGGCATAATTGTCATAAAAACTAAAACAAATAGTTATAAATTAAAGATAATATACGACATCCGAATCGTAGACAGGACGAGGGCCCACGTGGGCGGATATCAAAACCATCGCACTATATAATAACAAGCAATAATAAACGTAAGAAAATTAGACAAATATCTATCTAAAGCAATAATAACAAGCAATAATAAAAGTAAGAAAAGCATGGACATAACAAGAGGCTCACAACGGCGGTGCCGGTGCCGAGATCGGCGGGGGCGATCGACGGCGGCGAAGACGGGGACAGGACGTGACGGACCGCTAAACCTAGACAAATCTCGGAGAAAATGGAGCTTGGTGTTCGAGCTTCGAGAGGAGAAAAGCTTAACTAGTGTGGCTCCGGCATTTTATCGAACACCTCATGTGCATAGGAGGTGAGCTAGCTAGAGCACCACAGCTCCCCCCGACGGCGGTGAAGACGGGGACGGGGCGTGACGGACCGCTAAACCTAGACAAATATTGAGGAAAATGGAGCTTGGAGGTCGAGCTTGGAGAGGAGACAGCTTAAGTAGTGTGGCTCGGGCATTCCATCGAACACGTTGTGTGCATAGGAGGTGAGCTAAAGCACCACCAAGCCCTCTCCCCCTCGGCCAGAAAAAACAGAGCAGTGTGCTCTGCTCTTAAGCGAGGGGGTATATATAGGCACTAAAGGGGAGCGTTTGGTCCCGGTTGGTGACATGAACCGGGACTAAAGGGGAGCCTTTGGTCCCGGTTCAAGTCACCAACCGGGACCAATGGTGGTGGGCCAGGAGCAAGGCCCATTGGTCCCGGTTCGTCCCACCAACTGAGAGCAAAAGGTCCAGACGAACCGGGACCAATGGCCCACGTGGCCCGGCCGGCCCCCTGGGCTCACGAACCGGGTCCAATGCCCCCATTGGTCCCGGTTCTGGACTGAACCGGGACTAATGGGCTGACCCGGCCTGGACCATTGCCCCGTTTTCTACTAGTGCCTCCGTGATGGTGTCTATATTGGATATCGTGGTTCTGGAACCTGCGATGGCTGGAATTGTTTTTCGTCGACTCTCCTAGGGTTTCTGGAATATTTGGGGATTTATAGGGCGAAGAAGTGGTGCGGGAGGCCAACTAGGTGGGCACAACCCACCTGGGCGCGCCCTGGTGGGTTGTGCTCCCCTCGGAGCCCCTCCTCTGGTACTTCTTTGCCCCATCTTGTGTCTTCTTGTCCAGAAAAATTCTCCAAAAAATTTCGCTGCGTTTGGACTCCGTTTGGTATTGATTTTCTGGGAAGAAAAAAACAAGCAAAAAAACAAAAATTGCACTTGGCACTATGTCAATTGGTTAGTCCCAAAAAATGATATAAAATTGCTATAAAATAATTGTAAAACATCCAAGAATGATAATATAACAGCATGGAATAATAAAAAAATATAGATACGTTGAAGACGTATCAGCATCCCCAAGCTTAATTCTTGCTCGTCCTCGAGTAGGCAAATGATAAAAACGGAATTTTTCATTTGGCATGCTGCCTAACATGTTCATCATGTATTATTTTTTCTTTTCTAGCATGGACATTTGGACTTTTATATGGTTCAAAGTAATAGTCTAGTTTTGACATGAAGATTTCAATACTCAAGCATATCAACAAACAACCATGTCTTTCAAAATATCAATACTAAAGCATGTGATCCCTAGCCCATCACGCTCAATCATTGAAGCATTCATGAAACACACTCGCATATTAGATACAACTAATTCTCAAGTACGATTATAGTGCCCCTTAGTTGGTGCTTTATAAGAGAAGATGGAGACTCAAATAAAAAAATTACATAAAGTATATAGAAAGGCCCTTCACAGAGGGAAGTAGGGATTTGTAGCGGTGCCAGATCTCAAAGCTTAAATTGAGAGATAAAATATTTTGGGAGGCATACTTTTCTCGTCAACGAAAACGACTAAGAGTTCACAATACTTCCCAAACAGAAAATAAAGTTTATTTCTTTTTCCACCATTCTTTCACATTCCACGGCTAGCTGTATCCACGGTACCGTCCATACGAACACTTTCCAAGTAATTTATTATTGGACAAAATAAACTAATTTTTTTTTCATTTCGGAACTGGGCATCCCGATTACCGTTGTACTCTCGTGCAATGGCAAGTGAAATAAACAATCATCTTGAAAATAACACATCTAGTATGGAGAAATATTGGCGACCCCTCACTGCTCCAAAAGCAGTACGGGCACACAAAAGAGAAGTTTATTTTTGAAATTAGAGATGGCACATACAAATTTGCTTAGAATGGCACAAAAATACCGCAAATAGGTAGGTATGGTGGACTTATATGGCACAACTAGTTTAAGTATTTATGATGCACAAGTAGTATTCCTACTTAGTACAAGTGAGGGCTAGCAAATAGATTGGATAGCAACCAACCAAGAAACGAAAAATAACATAAACGAGCATTAAGCATAACTAACACCGAATAATACACCATAAGTAGGATGTAATTTCATTGCATAACTATTGACTTCCGTGCTTGCATAGGGAATCACAAACCTTAACACCATTATTCTTACTAAAGCATAATTACTGATCAACATGACTCCCATATCACTACCATCATATCTCAAAACTATTACAAAGAATCAAGTTTATTTTGTCCAGTGATAGTCATGAAAGTTTTTATTATATCCCTCTTGAATATCTATCACTTTGGGACTAACTTCATATGTTGCTTTTGATAAGCTCAAACAAATTTAAGTAAAGAACATGAGCATACAATTTTCTTCTCTCATAATATAAGTGAAGCTTGAGAGAGTTTCTTCAAAAATTTACCAACTCTCAAATAAATCTAAGGGAAGCATGAGAGCATTTCTTCAAAAATACTAAAGCACACCATGCTCAAAAAGATATAAGTGAAGCACTAGAGCAATTCCATAGCTCGAAAAATTTAAGTGAAGAATTAAGAGCAATTCTAACAAATCATAGCATAATTTTGACTCTCTCAAATAGGTGTTTCCAGCAAGGATAGATGACACAAACTAAAAATCAAAACAAGCAAAGACTCATATCATACAAGACGCTCCAAGCAAAACTCATGATGTGTGTAGCTACAAGTAAAATAGCGATGGTCATTAGAAGAAAGAGGGGATGCCACTCGAGGCATCCCCAAGCTTAGTTGCTTGTTTCTCCTTGGATATTATCTTGGGGTTACATGGGGCATCCCCAAGCATACGATTTTGTTACTCACTATTCCTTCATCCATCGTGATCTCACCCAAAACTTGAAAACTTCAATCACACAAAACTCAACAGAACCTTCGTGAAATCCGTTAGTATAAGAAAGCAAATCACTACTCTAAGTATTGTTGCAAACCCATTATGATTTTCTTATTGTATTATATCTACTATATTATAACTTCTCCATGGCTTAAACCATTCAATAAAAACCACGGATTCATCAAAATAAGCACATAACACAACAAAAATAGAATCCGTCAAAAACAGAATGGTCTATAACCATCTGAAAACTTCTCATACTTCTATAACAGTAAAAAATCTGAAAATGTAGGACAACGTAGGCAATTTGTATATCAATCTTGTGTAACAAATTCAGAAATTATCACGCTCTCGTGATTTTTAGGATTTTCTGTACTGGGCGCAAAAGTTTATGTTTTCCAACAAGATCAAATCAACTATCACCCCAATCATCCCAAAGGCTTTGCTTGGGACAAACACTACATTAAATAACAAAAATATATCTAAACAGAGGTAATAATTGTGTAAACACACAATCACAGAAATAAAAAGAAAACGTTTATTTTATTCATTGGGTTGCCTCCCAACAAGCTTTTTTTTATAGCCATTAAGACATGCTTGAGATTTCAATGATGCTCACATGAAAGATAATAATCAAATCACAAAAATAGCATCATGAAACATGTGACAAACTCATTTAAGTCTAACTCTCTTCCTATGCATAGGCATTTTATAAGCAAACAAATTATCAAGACAAGCAAAAAGTAGCATATGCAAGGAGGAATAAAGAAACAATAGCAATCTCAACATAACGAGAGGTAATTTAGTATCATGAAACTTTCTACAACCATATTTTCCAGTCTCATAATTATTAAATGTAGGATCATAATCAAATTCAACAATATATCTATCATATAAAATTTTCTCTTCACGATCTACATGCATAAAAGTTTTATAATCTTCCAAGATAGTGACATTTACATCAACTAAAGTCATGGCCTCTCCAGACCCACTTTCATCAAAAAATTCATAAAATTGAACACTCTCCAAATATGTGGGATTATTTTTCTTATAGTTGATGCTCTTCCAAACCCACTTTCAATATTATCGCAAACATATTCATCATGAGGATTAAATAAATTTTCAAGATCATAAGAATCATTATTACCCCAATCGTGATCATCACAATAAGTAGATGACATATCAAAATTAGCATCCCCAAGTTGGGGTTTTGCATATCATTAGCACAATTGACATTAATAGAATTTATAATAACATCATTGCAATCATGCTTTTCACTGAAAGAGATTTCATGAATCACTTTATCAATTTCTTCTTCCAACACTTCATCACCATCTGAGATTCATGAATTTGGAGCAACACGCTTGCGTCAGTACATTAGATGCTTGCAAAAATTTCACAACATTCGATTTTATTACCGTAAGTTAGAATATTACAACATTTTAAAGACACCCATAAAGAAATATTGGGCAGCCGCAGACCCACTGCCCGGAAATCCCGAACTCCCCCGACCTTGAGGATCAAAGATCCATCTCCACCATGAAGTTGGTCATCAATGGCACGCCATCCCGCGGCCACCATCTTCAATATAATACGAACATTAGCAACTGAGGGAGCTAGAATGATTCACAAGCATGCGACACATCCACAACGAGTGAACTGCAGAAAACCACCATATTGACGTCTAGGTTTGCAGAAAACACTTGTTTAAGAATTCTGCTAGAAACCACTAATTCTCGGCCTAATCTTTTGTGGAAAAACACTAGTTGATGGCTTGGACCCATTTGATGACGATTATGATAGATGAAGCCCGCCATTTGCTAATGTGGCGTAGATAAACGACATTAGACAGGGTCTTCCTTGCCAAGAACTCCTCCCTTCCAGAAAAAACTCGCCCTAAGAAACTCCCTCACTCTTGAGGTCCAGGCGCGTGCTCGTCCTCGCCGTCGTGGTCCTCGGTATCTAGGGTGGCTGATGGACCTCGCCGGCGTCGAGGTCGACCTCCTCCTCTTCTCCTGGCTTACCATGTAGGGGGAGCGCTAGGATGAGGACAAGCATGCAAGATGGCTGACACGGTGGGGATGAGTATGATGACCATCGGGGCGAGTCTGATGTGGATCTCGACGGGGAGGAACCCCAGCCGAGCTAGGTGACGAGAACATCATCCGTCCGTGGCGCACCGCGACCTTCATGCGGCCAACTGCGACGGCTGCATGATGAAGTCACGGTGGCCAGCCACGGCGAGTAGGTCCTCGCCGCCAGCGCAGCAAGACGGACGGGGTCGGCGCCGGGGAGGCTTTGGTGAGCGAGAGGAGGAATGGGCGCGAGCAACCGCGGCTCAAAGCACCCAGGAAAGCAGCGACGCGGCGGTGCAACACGGCACCTCGTTGCCGGCGACCCCATGCCATCAACACATCCACGCGTACGGCCCAACCGCTTCCTCCTCCTCCGTGCCATCCTACCACTACCCGATGAGGACGCGACACCACCGGACGACGGCCACGCGCCGCCCCCTCTCCTCTTTGGGCGCGGACACCATGGCCGGCGAGACCCCATGAGCGTGTCGACACGTCTGCTGCAGTTCTGCGCATGGCTTGGAGCTGATTGCATTTTGGGCTTTTGTCAGAAGGATGTCTATGCAAAAATACCAAGGACTAATTCATATCACACCTTGTCTAGTGCCGTCTGGGACCAACCGTTACACCATGTCATCAAATACTGCCCCCACATGTCATAATCAAGGTTAAAATACCCAAAGCAACCGATCATTGTTTTTTTTTACAAAAGATTAGGCCGAGAATCAGTGGCTCTGTTCGCACACAAACACGTCACCGTGTACCTCCAACGCCGAGGGTGATGCACCGCAACTCACGTCGAAGGAGACCCGTCCGGAAGCGCGGTACGCAAGCAATCCGGCGGACACTTTTGTAGACCCGAAACCCCACGCGCCCGGGAGGGACCCCGTCTGGACGCACGGCGGCAATGGGCTGCCCTAGGTCGGCCTGACCGCCCTAGGGCCTCGAGGTTCGCCGCCCTGCAATGAAGAAGAACGAACGAAGAAAGAGGAAGAAGATACAAGGGTAGGGGATAGATGAACACGAAAAAGTAGTAGATGTGTTTGTTCGATTGTGTGTTGTTCAATCGGCCGTCACCCCTTAGGTATATAAGAGGCGGCTGGACTTCCCGTGCAAGGAAAATACTTGGATTCACGTCCAAAACCCTAGCCAAATTCGGATTGGTTTTGTCCGAACTTTCCAAAACTGTTCGGTTTAAACTGGCTGTACCTTGCGGGTAATTCTTGAGGTGGTAAACGACCTCGGATGGAAGAGAGCCCAAAAGCAATCTTGACCGTTTCGACGAGACGAACAACTTTTATGTTGAACGTTTTTTGATTTGAAGCCATCTTCTAGGCCAAAAGGGTCACGCAATACAGGCTGTTATTCGCGCTACCCATCAGACACGTGGCTGGTGGGGCGCGCCACTTATGGCTCTGTGACAGGGCTGTGTTCGGATGGCTGTAACTTTTGCATACGAACTCGGATTGGGACGATTTTTATATCAAAATCGACCGTTTTGACAAGACGAAGACAATTCATGTAGAATGTTTTTCCATATGATGCGGTCTTGGGGGTGTAATCAGCCGATTAGTGTTCTGAATACAAAATCTCAGTATTTCGAACACAACTTCGGCCTTCGAGATGAGATTGGATGGCGATGGCCCAAACATCAAAGTTTATCCTTTTGATGATACGAAACTTTTTCACTTTAAGAACTTTTCCATTTGAGGCCGTTTTAATTAAGTTCTTGACCGTGCCAAAATCTGGTGTCAACACATGCCCTCCTGTTTTTCGGCAAACTTGTGTGCCGAAAAATAACTTGCACGTTGTTTTTTCTAAGGACGATGTCAACACTCCATCGGCCATTTATATCTTAGGGTGATAATTATATATCGGCCATATGGATCAACAGCAAAATGCTGCTAATCAAACGAATGATGATGTGGTAAAACCCTTGCATGATGTAAGAAGTTATATTGCGTCCATGGATCAAAATAAATCCATGAAGGGTAACCAGTCATACCTGAGGATGAATTCCATGTCATCGGCATAAATGACATAATTGAAGAATGTGGATAATGTGTGCACCGAGGACGTTGAAACCTTCGGCTTGGTCGTTCATAATTTTCACTCTTTTCCTTCTTTACCTTTGTCACACTTCTTTCGATGGAACCTTGCACACCATTCTTCTTTTGAGTACTTCCTTTGGGAACCCATGCCATGTTTCTCTTTTCAAGCTCTTGTGCACTAAGTTTTTGTAATTTCTTCTTTTGCCAATAAGATAAGCCGAGTGGGCACCCCGGCTGCGAATTTGTTTGAAGCAATGGCAATTCTTGTTCTACCTTGTGCACTCTCAACTCCTTTTTTTCAGACTTGGCACTTTGATCTTCAACAGTTGATTGCTTTACTTCTTTGCCTTTTGTAGCCAATGTCAACACTTTAATTGGCTCTTTGTCATTTGAGATCGAATCTGAAGTAGCATATTTACGACCATCTTTCTTGACCCGGTATACTTGCTTGACCACCTCTTTCTTCGTCCATGGGCTTCGGACCGATTCTTTTTTATTGAAACGGTCTTTAACATGTGATTGTTCAAATGTTGAACTTCTCGGAGCTGCATAATATTGATGAGATGGTTTAAAATAAGATGGACAATGTGCCCTTGTATCATACCTGTCCCATGATGGATATGGATCTACATGAGAATAGAGAGGCATCCACGATATTGGCATTGGCGGCCCAAAATAAGGATACGAATATGTGGTATGAAAATTCTCACTTTGCCAATACCGGTCCTCACATTTGCGCCTTGGGGGTGATCCTGGTTTCTTTGCATGATTTGGCCGACAAGCATTCTTATGTTCACTTTTCTTTTGATATTTTTCCAAGAGTTGCGTGAAAGTGACTTTTGACTTTTTACCGTTGTGCTTACCTCGGCCTTTGCTTTCTTTGGTTGTTCTTGCACCAATCTTTGGATTTTCTTGTTGCCCCCCAGTCCTTAGCGTCTTCATTGTAACTTCGATGGAATTCTCGCCCTCAAGATTATGTTCATTGTGCTCTTCAAAATTTTGTTTACTTGAAAGCTTGATCCCATCACCTGTAGTTTTTACCTTCTCTTTAAATGGATCGGCTTGAAGCAACCGATGCAAAAACTTTTTGCCATCAGGACCAATCGTAACAGACTGATCATCTCTTGGTGTTTCAACAAATTTCAATCGTTCTTTTTCAATGGACGATTTAACTATTTGACGAAATATGTTGCAATCCTCAAGATTATGCTTGACCGAATCATGGAACTTACAATAAATTCGTCCTTGGATAGATGGCTTGACATGGTGATCAAGAATTCTAATGTAATTATTTTTCAACAACAAATCAAAGATTTGATCACACATGTTTGAATCGAAGGTATATGTTTTGTTTTCTAATCTTGGTGTGCGAACAGCTTTGGAGGTAAGCAAATGAATGGTTCAGATTTCGAATCTCCCCATTCGGCTATGCATTGTGTTTTGCACGCTATCTCCGATGTCTTCGGATAAGATATAATATTAGCATCGGATTTCTCAAAAGAATTTAAACTTGGCTTTATATTTCTGAAACGAAAATAGTCAAAACACACATGTCTCAATTGAGACCATGCGTAAGCCAAGTATGAAATAAGCAAAGCTACCCAACTAGATATGAACTTTACATAAAGCAACGGGGAAAGCTTTGGCTGTAACAATAAGTCAATATCGGTCTTTATAAATGGCGTAATGGGTTGACCGATATGTTCCATAACAAGTTTATTGCTAACAAGTAAATTACCCTTCTTCATTGGTCTTTCAAAATTACTTATGAGAATATTTCTTATAGATGCATCAATAATGAAGTCGCGACCAAATCTGAAAATAGGTAAATTACTCTCTATGCATACCTCTTCAAATATGTTGGGAAAACATGATGGTGGTGTCACTTGAAGAACATTTTGCTCCGTCTTTGGATGGCTCCCCAACACCTTTTCATCATCTTTTTCTTGATTCCATGCATCATTGCTTTGAAGATCCATGTTAGCCGAACTTTGTTCGCCTACTTGTTCTTGTCCTTGAGACTTGTCACTTTCTATGGCACGGAACTCATAGGGCAGGAAGTAGGTTCCATTGACTTCGGAAAAATCAAGTATGGCTGTTTTGCTATGCTTTCCATGCCCTTTCTCAGTAATGCTTGCCTCTTTGGATTTGATGGACTCGGAATATATACAACTTGATTCGGCTGTTCTAATAACCAAATTTTCTTTGTTACCTGAATCAACAACTTTATCTTTTTGTATTTGCAAGGCTTCTCGCTCTCGTCTAATTTTAGCCCACATCTCAGCTTGGCGAGCTTTAAACTTTTTCATCTCAATTTCCATCCACTCGTCATGAGATTGCCCCCCAATACTTTTAGATTCTTTCGGCAATGAGGTGCCGAAACTTAGCGATTGTTTAGGTGGTACAATGGATGGTACAGCACTGGGCAACTGCATCATTTGCACAACTCTAGCTTTTACAGCAGCAAAATCATGAGGCTTCCCGCCTTCTATTAGTTCCTGGCGAATAGAGTTGCACAAATCCCAAGAGAATGTAAGCTTGTTCTCAATTACCCAGTCTAGATATGGTTGCCCCCCAATGCTTTTAGACTCTTTCGGCAATGAGATGTTGCCGAAATTCTGTAATTGTGTAGGGGGGACATGATATGCCACGGTAGTAGGTGAAGGCATTTGTGCTCCTGCAGAAGTTTCACTTATTCGGCCATGACCATTAAGGTGCGGAGCCGAATTATGGACATCAACAGTTGCGTATGGTGCCAAAAACCTAGTAGCATGAGGTGTAGCATATGATGTTTGAGGGTAATTGGCCGAATAACTAATAGTAGCATGGCCAATTCCCCTATCCACCAACATGTTTGGATTAACATGTTGCAAATTAGTTGCCGATGAATAAAAAGATGAAACACTATGTTGCATGCCATTGAAAGATCCTACATGGGGTGTTTCAACTTGATTAACCGAACTCATCATGTTGTTCATCGGCATATGGATTTGTGGGGTTGCCGATGCATGGGAGTTGGCATACATATGTTGCATGTTGCAAAAATTATATGAAGTAGAATCATGGAGATTTTGTTGCATCGACCCTGCACATAATTAGATGCATGATTGATAAAGCTAGGGCTAGCCGATATATTATGCTCATTAGATGATCTAGCAACAACATATGTATTATTTGCATCTACATATGTGAATTGGGTATTCATATTACCTTTGCAAATTGCAAACCCTAGATGACGATCTCTTCGTAGCAAGAACGGGCCGGAGACCGTTCAAAGCTTCGTCCCCAGCGGAGTCGCCAAAAAGTGTGTTCGCACACGAACACGTCACCTTGTACCTCCAACGCCGAGGGTGATGCACCGCAGCTCACGTCGAAGGAGACCCGTCCGGAAGCGCGGTACGCAAGCAATCCGGCGGATATTTTTGTAGACCCGAAACCCCACGCGCCCGGGAGGGACCCCGTCTGGACGCACGGCGGCAATGGGCTGCCCTAGGTCGGCCTGACCGCCCTAGGGCCTCGAGGTTCGCCGCCCTGCAATGAAGAAGAACGAACGAAGAACGAGGAAGAAGATAGAAGGGTAGGGGATAGATGAACACGAAAAAGTAGTAGATGTGTTTGTTCGATTGTGTGTTGTTCAATCGGCCGTCACCCCTTAGGTATATAAGAGGCGGCTGGACTTCCCGTGCAAGGAAAAGACTTGGATTCACGTCCAAAACCCTAGCCAAATTCGGATTGGTTTTGTCCGAACTTTCCAAAACTGTTCGGTTTAAACTGGCTGTACCTTGCGGGTAATTCTTGAGGTGGTAAACGACCTCGGATGGAAAAGAGCCCAAAAGCAATCTTGACCGTTTCGACGAGACGAACAACTTTTATGTTGAAC
>LR738711.1:34585529-34618734 GCA_902687465.1 Secale cereale
TAGTTCACTGCCACGAAACACATGACTAGAATCGTCCATTGTGTGTGGGTAGAGTCGCCATGTACATTCTCTTCTGCATCTTAGATAGATGAGCTAGAGCCAGAGTCTTCTAAATACATCTATTGGTCAGCCTACACGTTCACTTATTTTGACTATAGTATATATCTCGGTGCTTCTTTCCTCCACTATCCCACAAACCTCTTTAATAAAATAAAGAGAAGGACAGACTACAGCGTACACAATAGCTTGTATACTAATTGTTCAGGAACAACAGTGCCTTCAAATGTTAAAACTACTCGAGTATAAACCATGCGGTGGCACCCCGATCGCCGGAACAGGAAGCAGGTCCTGCCATAGCACCCCAACACGCTCTCCTACTGTTCAAGTCACTCGAGGAGTCCCCGTGGTCGGCCACAGCTGAGGATAGGAGTGACCGCTACCCTTTCCACATCACCGCCGGCTCCGGCTACGTCTACCATTGCCATGTGATCATCAGTCAGAAAACCTTTGATCCAACAATTTAGCTTGTCAAGCACTAGTCCTACTAGTAGATACAAGCTGGATAGAGCTCAGAGAGATAGTATGGCCTGGTTTTTGTTTTCCTCCACTACCCCACGCATCTCTTTTTAACTAACAAGGCAGAAAAGGATCATATTATGTATCTGCCTATAAGAAACTAAGACCTTGTGTTTACAAAGGATATGATAAACAGCAAGACGATAGAGCAAATAGTTGAAAACCTTGGTTAAAAAGAAGGAATGATTACATTGTGCACAAGGGCTTGTACACTACATGTTCATATATATAAGGAGTGGGAGTGTAATCATGCCAGAACCGTGTGTCTTTCAGGACTAGTGCCGTCAATGTCTATGAGACATGTTCACTGCCAAGAAATGTATGACCAAGGGGTCACAAGAAATAAAATTTTACTACCAAAGTACTTCATCCTAATTATGCCTCTAGGCAACAAAAAAGGAAGAAGAATGAAACTGTTTGTAGCAAACATCTTCCGTTCTTTTGGAGTGGTTGCATATAATTTCCTGCAAGATGATGTGAAGGATTTTAGATACATGGGATTGGAGGTGGCCTTTGATTGTGAAAGACGCATCGAATTTTGGTGGTATCTAATTGCCAAATATAAGTCACTCACAAACCAGGAAACACAAATAAGCAAAACTACGATGCCCCCTATTAATACCAGCCACAAATAATTTCATGTGTGGCATTGTGCGACCAGCCGACGATTAAGTTTCTATCCAACAGGCTAAGACCATTAGGAATTTTTATGTCATCACAGTTATTCCCTCCGTTCGAAAATATTTGACGTTCTAGGCGTTTGTCCTAAGTAACTTTTTGAAGTTTGGTCATGTGTGTTTCTCTGATTAACTCTTCCACGCGTTAGAAGATTAGCTGGAGTCATCCAGATACATATATGGTATACGGCTTGTTGAAGATAATATGTACGAAATGCTTTCACACAAGCGTAGAAAATTAACTCGGCTCATGCTAGGGGAATATTGATCAGTGATCACCTCAGCGAGGAAATCTCCTCATGATAACTGAACTTGGATTAAATTCCAAGTATGTACAATTTGTAGAGGTTCACCCTGGAGAAGATCCGCGCTTTCAAAACAGTGCCTTCAACAAGGTCACTGTCAAGCACAACCAATCAAGACCATGCCTCGGGTTTTCACCCTGAAAGCTAAGACTATGTACTCCACCTGTGTTGCTGCCCCCACTTGCCGATGCCGTTGCTATGAGTCACGAATCACCAAGCAAAATCCTCATCGCCATGAAGTGTCGATCCACCATTACAAGGCCTCAGACCTTAGCCACCATGACATTCTCCATTATTTTCATCACCACGAAAATCGAAATACCGATGTGTCCCATAATGTCAACAGATGCCGAAACTTCGTGTCACACCCTCCTGAAGCAACTCGGACTGAAATAGGAGCGCACACGACCGAATCCCATCCGGTTCAGCAATCTACAATCGTCAAGCACCCAATGAAGATCTCTGGCGGAGCATTCCGGAACTCGTTAATGGCCAGATCCATGAGGGTCGGCAACCGGTAGAACACCATCTTAGGCGAAAGAACCCATGGATCAACCGCCATCTGCATCTCGTCAATCGCTGCTGAAAGAGCCATGGGAGCGGAACCCCATCACCGCTGTCGGCCGCGCAGGCAAGCCCGCACGGCGCCGATCGACAACTGCAAGGGAAGGGCACACGGGGAGACTGCCGGAAGAAGCGGATCTAGCCGTCGCCCGAGTCGCCCACGCAAAGATGGATGCAGGGATGCATCAAAGATGGCTGCATGTTGCCGCCACTGATGTGACACACCTTAGATCGCCTCCTTGCCTCACTCCCCCAACTTCCCAGCACGCGTTGACGCCGGCATAGCCACAACTCGTAGATCGGTGTGGATCACCGGGAGCCTGCTGCACCATGCATGGAGGACGCCGCCGTGACCCTGGATCGAGCAGCAGCAGGTCGAGAGCTGACGACCTGATCCCCTAACCCAGCAGCCTATGCGAGATCTGGACGCGATGGCCTCCTACGCGCGCGAGAAGAAGGCCCCGCCGCCGTCGGCCGCCGCTGGGCTTTGCCCGTCAACGTGTGCTTGTGGTGCGGAGGGAGGGATGAGAGGAGGAGGGGTTGGTGGCGGCGGCGTGGGGATCCACCCGAGTCGCCTCTTGGGAGACGACACGGGGGAGATGGGGTTCCTCCTCGGCTAAGAATATTAAACTATATGCACAACATGATTTTTAGCCTGCATTAGCTCGGCCTATCTCAGATGGGACACGTATGCAGAGGCAAAGCGGTGCAGGCTACCAAACACAACCCAGAACATAAATGTTTCAGTCTGACAATCTATATGAAAAAGTCAACTTTGCCCTCGAGACCGGCTTAGCAGCCGTCTATGTGTTGCAGCTCCCCACGATGTACACGGTGGGTGTCGGTAGGCAGTTCGGCAAAACGACCTTGAAACTGGAGAGTGAGTATTTATTGCTCCATCCTGGTTCTAGTGCAGCCAGAGAAAATTTATGTTTCTATATTTGTTTCTGCTGTACTTTTCCGATGAAAAAGAGCTCTGTTATTAGGGAGCTCTTCAGGAGTGCTATAATGCAAAACAACCGTCGTCTCACATGCGTCTGAAATTGATCCACGTGTATGGCACCTAGAACCAGGATGGAGCAATAAATACTCACTCTCTGCTCTCCGGTGGCTTACACGCCAACCCTCGTCTGTATTGCCCCGTCTCATCACAGCGCTGAGCCAGTTCACCAGTGACCACCTCCCCTTATCCGGCTACTGGAGTGAGTTCTTCTTTGTAGGGTCCTCGATTGAAGGTGGAGGGAGAGATCGGTTGGAGCGGCAGGAAGAGGGCAGCTGCGGTGGCGAGCTGATGGTGTCCGTTGGCAGCAACTACGGCATCATCGATCTGGATGCTCTGGACTACAACGTTTGCTACGACCACCTCCGGCCACCGGTCTTCCAGGTCCTTGCCCTCTCCCTTTGCCCTTAACCTCGTCTTCGTCTAGATCTACCGTATTATACATTGGGAACTTGGGGGTTACCATGCCTTTTTGGGGGTTGGGACTTACGTTGGCTGGAATCACACATATCTAGCCAATATAGCAGTAATCTCGACTTCGTCTAGATCATGTACCACTATGCGTAGATATACCATTATGCCATTTTTTTGGAGGAGGCAAAGCGAGAAAACAAGAAGTTCTGATGGGGACTACTACACACTTAGGTTAGCTAGAACCATGTCTTCATATAAGGCCAAAAAGATGGTCACTTGATCTAAGAAATTTATACTGTTCAATGGAAGCTTAACTTGCTGAAGCTTCTGTGTTTTGTGCATGAACGCTCCCTTTGTGCTGTTCAATGGAAGCTTAACTTTTTGAAGAAATTTATATGAGGGTAAACAGTCAATAAACATTCTGTAGAGCATAGGCTTTGGAACACCCCCTTATCTAGCCACTCATTTTTGCATCGCGATTCGTGCGAGTACATTTGTCTTTTTTGTTTCTCCCATATAGAACAACATATGAACTTCAAACTTGGCAGCTCAACAAAACATTCTTACTAGAATGTGGGAAAAAACTTTCAGAATTTTTCGTGCAATATAAATACTAAAAAGTACATTTTTTAATACAAAAAATCTAATTTCGTATATTTATGTTTGACAAAAAAAACTGAAAGTTTTTTCTCACCTTCTAGTTAGAATGTTTTGGTTTCTTGCAAAGTTTGAAGTTCATATGTTGTTTTATTTTGAAGAAACAAAAAAGAGAAAATCTGATGTACAAAGTTAGATGTCTAGCACGGATCTCAAAGCAATGTTGGATGGTAAGGATAAGGGGTGTTCAGAAACCCGAGCTTTAAAACTCCACGACCGTAAACAGTCTAAGAAATTGGTATATATCACCTCCTAGATTTCCCTTTTAAGCAGAACAGGGTCTCTTTGATTTGGGGAAACCTGTGGCAAAGTAGGCCTACATATGCAAAAATGTTTGTAGCATGAGCAGTGGTGGTATTGTACCTTTCTGATAAGTATTGTACATTTTCTTCATTTGTGATACACAGTGTGTTATGAGGCATATCATTTGTTCGTCCTTCTATGGCAAGCTCCTGAACAAGGACAAGTGCCGCATGTGCTCTATTGCCAGCGGCTACAACCGTTGCATGGTGGTGGAGCAGATCCTAGAGTCCGTCCGGGCCACTTGCACCAACACCAAGTACGGGTGCACCGTCAAGGTGCATTACCACGAGCTGAACGATCATGAGAAGTCATGCCCAGCGCGCCGTGCTTCTGCCCCGAAGCTGGGTGTGGCTTTGCCGGATCCACCGGTGTGCTCCTGCACCATTTCACGAGTCACCATGGCTAGCCATCAATTGAGTTCAAGTTTGGACGTGATTCTGTCCTTCAGATCCGGGAGGGAATGCATGTTCTCCACAGCAGAGAGGGTGGCCGCCTGTTCCTGGTGAAATTCACGCCGGTGCCGCCTTTCGGCAATGCCGCCTCCATCTTGCGTGTTCATCCTCATGCCCTTATGTGGGAGCGCAAGTTCAGGTGTCAGGTTGGTTACAACTGCGACACCATTGGTTGGCATCAAGATCCAAATCTCCATCCCAGAAGCACCAATCTGTCAAACGGCTTACCGATGGACGATGGCAGTTACTCACTGGTTGTGCCGGCTGTTCCTTCTTACTTGCCCGCTGCTTACAGCATCAAGGTCACTATCTCGAGGGTATCTTGACAAGCTCGACGATATTGTGATCCTAGTAATGCAAGCAACTCTGCGCCCACATGTTCACAGGTCGTGTTCTACTTGAGAGCTGTTTCCTCAGTTCATGACTTGTTGTATGTTTTATTTCCAGCCCCGAGGCTACAACTAAACGTAAGTGAACTCTGTAATAGTTTAGTTGTGTGCATCTTTGGATGTAGATATTATGCTTATCTGTGTAAGTTAGCTATGTTGAGTGGTGCTTTAGTTCCATGTTACAATCTGAAGCCATGCTCCGGTTTACATGTGCAACATAGCTGCTGATGATCCAAGAGATATGATCCAATGGCATTTTGCACTTGTAACCTTTGTTTCTGCTTTGAACACTGCTATGTGTCCATGCTTAATCTAGAAACATAGCAGAGTTCGATGTTTGCTCTAGCTTAGTTTCTGCTTTGAACTCTTCTATGTACTGCGCCTGTTTTACTTGTGCTGTTAGCTAGAATGTCTTCTTGAATATTTTCGTTGATGTTTCCACATGTCAAAATCGATTGGATGTAAGTTGTGAGTATAAGTGTACTCTGTTTTGCTATTCTTCAAGCTTAACCATGGCTAGAACAGTCCAGCTGGTTCAAGCAAAGGATTGCATCATTTACCATCACATCACTCTTGGTTGGATTTTGGTAAAATCTATCTATGTATTGCTTGCCGTGTAGGCTGAATTTGGATTGAAATATTGTGAAGCAATATGCTGATATTAATTTGTGTCAAAATGTTGCCAACACCTTTCCTTAATACGACAGAGTAGATTAGTAAAGGAGAATCTCAGAAACTCATGATATTAGGTTCAGAAAACCAAAAACCTAAAGAAAAAAGAATTGAGCATCTATTAACAATCGAAGAAGCAGAAGCAGATCAATAAGGACGTTGGACGTCAATGGGATCATCATGCTAGATGTCCTGGTCCTTTCTTTGTTTCTCTTTATCAAAAGGAAAAAGAAAAAAAGGCTTTATGTTCCGATACCCTAACGATAGCACCATCACGTCAAGCTTAGTTTGATCTACCATGGATGTTACTCCTGCAAAATAAACCTACGAGTTCAGATAGAAATCATAAACCGGCAGTCCATGTGGCTAAAACAAAAGGCCTACTTATCATATATTGCCATTGGACAAGTAAACAAAACAGGACCAGTGTCCAACACATTACATACAGAAGAAAGAAAAAATGTCGGTGCTTCACTCACGTCAACATCTCGCCGGCCTCATCAGCGCTCACCGCGTCGCCGACGCACCGGCGGAGGCACCCGTGGCCTCCCATCTGGCACGGAGTCTGAGGGAACCATGCTGGACAATATTTTTTCATTCGAAAAGGAGGTTAAACCCCTGAGCTCTGCATCAATATGATGCACACAATCATTTTTATTAATTATTCAGCAGTGTACGAAACAAAGGCAACCATGGCCGAACCATTACAAGATATAAAATTGACACCTATGACTGTCGATTTCTTCTACAACAACGCCTTCAAGTAGGGATGAACGTCCTTGCACAATCATCGCCACGTCCGACCAGAGATGGCCTTGACCACGAAGGCCACTGTGGCAGTGATAAATTCATGGTCGCGAGGCAACCTGAGCACGACCCGTCCACCGTGCCAATGGCGCTCATCGACGATGCCGAAGCTGGACGCGTGGCAGCCAATGGTAACATGGCAGATGCACACCAAGAAATGGAGATGTGGCAGCAAAGCTGCATGCGTGTCGGGCAATGGTAATCGAGGCAGATGCATATCAGGCGACAGAGACCAGCACAACCATGGACGGTACAGTCGAGCCGATGAACCAGCAGTTGAACGACCCCGCGTACACAAATCAGAGACGGCGCGTTTGATCCGTGGGATCAGAGGTGGCTCTATGCATAGACAAGTTGACGGACTGTATCACTAACCACAAGCTGTATCGCCGAGCGCCAGAACAACACCCACATGCATAGGGTGCGGCGGAACATTCCCTTGCAGGAGCGCGGTGCAGTACCATGCTCATGCATTTGTCTACCTCCAATATCCCAGTGGGAACAAGCTTGCCAGTAACCTCGGCTTTCTTGTGCAATTCATATTGTCTGGCAATAAATGCTTGGAGGGTTTGCTTTGTACTCCATGCTCGGTGGGAGTATGTTATATAGTACTAACACAATGTGTTTGTTTACTCATGCGAGACGTATTGGTAGTCATCCATCTCATGTACATTACTCCATGCTCAACTGTTTGTTCACTCACAGGAAACACATGACGAGGATCAACCATTCTGTGATTAGAGTTGCCATGCACGATCTCTCTAATCTACTCTTCACATGTTAGATAGATGATTAGCTAGAGCGTAGATTCTTAAAAAAAATTAGAAAAAGGAGGATTACCTCTGACCTTTGCATCAGAGTGATGCATGCTCAGATATGCATATTCAGATGTTCTATATCTATTTGGTCCGCCAGTGAATGCGCTGACCTTGAACCAGGAATTCAGTCTGATCATGCAGCATGGTTGGAACTTGGAACACGTCATTTCCATTTACATATAATTTCTGCGAAGCAACGACCGGTCCCCTACGAATTTTATGCGTTACAAGCTTACATAGAATTAAGAACTGAGTTCGTTGCGGTTGAATGTTGAATAGGGCAGCCCAGTCCAAGAATATAACCAACGTGGCTACAGGTTTGAATTACTGTTTGCATGCGAACATAAATTCGTAGGGACCTCCATGGCCACTCCATAACCAGGTTCACATCCTGCTTCGCTACCACACGGGCATGACTTCTTCCCGCAGGGGCCATAAGTGCCGCGTCGCTGATCCCCTGGCGGGGGCGCCCCTCGAGCTCCTCTCTGGCACGGAGTATGACCAGAACCTAGTGTCATTTCACCGTGGAAACGGCGGCGCACTTTCATGAACGCCATGGGAACAACACAACAAAAGATGATTGTGACACCGCTTCAGCATCCTCAGGGCTAGCACAGCAGCATCCAGTTTCCTCATCTCGCCATCAGTCGCCAAGAACATTGTCCATGCCGGATCCGACTCAATGTAACTCCCCAGGCTTGTGCCGACGGAGGATTTTATGCTGGCAGATCATAGACAACGTTGCCGGATTCGACAGAGCCATCGCCAATGCATTGATCTTGCACTCCAACGTGTTGGAGCCATACCCCGGCGCCATACCATGGCGAACCAGGAGAATAAGCGAGGATCGTGGCGGTGATGAAGTTCACAATGCTGACGAAACTGGAGGTAGGTCCATCCACCGTGCCAGCAGTACTCATGCCACATTACCAGAAGCCGGATAAGATGATGGTGCACAAGTATTGCATTTGCCTTCCTCCAATATTCCAATGTTAACTGGCAACTAATGCTACTCTAGCAATTGCAATTGTTCACATGAATAGAGAGAGAAAAAAGTAAGCATGATCTCGCAATTGCACAGTTCATGTTATCTCTCAACTCATGTTAGATGTTTTGTATGTTATATATAATAAAGGAGTACCGTTGTTTAGCCATGCGAGAACTATTGTTACCATCCATCAAATTTCCATGACTCTATGCTCAACTGTTTCCTCAGTCCCACGAAAGACACGACAGGGATCAAAACATGCAAATTGGTGGTTACAGTGGCCATATGTACCTTTCTCTACTATACTCACTAATTTTGCACCAAGCAGCTGATTACACCCATTTCTCCAGGGAAAGTGAAAACAACCCAACAACAGATGATCCGATTGCATATATTTTCTAAACTATATGTTGGGATCCCAACCCAACAACAGATGATCCCAACCCAACAAATTGTCTGCTTTACTCAAAATGAAGGCGAAGAGTATCTTTCTCTGAACATGTGTTTGAGTGTTTCCTCACCTCCAGCCATTGTATAATTCACCTGGACATGCTCTCCAGTCTCCCTACCTATCATCTCTCTTTCGGTGGTGGTGCACGCGATGGAAAGACTTGTGGACAACTCAACTACATCTGCTTGCTGGACCAGATACTACTCCCTCCGTTTTCATAATACAAGAGACCTTTTACGGTACATCAAGTTAATTTGGACCGTTTATTTTTGTGGTTTGAGGGCCCAGATAAGGTAATACTACCTCAAATTTCTGGTAGTATATTCGGTAGTTAGGGGCATTTAATTGCTATCCACCCACTCAACACTGAGGCGAGGGTGTGCGCCAGTCAGCGGAGGCGAGCTGCCGCCCCGGATGGCGGACAACGTCGACGCGGCGCATGTGTCCTATGGCTGCTAGCTGAGGCGGGCTGACGGCATCGGATGGCAGATGACCTGTCCATGGCGTGTTCCGTCGAGGAGCTGACTTGTCTTTCCCCTTTTCTACGGGATTGTTTGTGTGTATATCATTATGATTAAAACATGGAAACAAATCTATCCCATATAGCAAATTACCAATCTGCACATAGCCAAATTCCGAGCAGATCAATATTAACCATTGGATCAATTATATACTACCCATTATTTCAGGTAGTATGATGCACCGTAAAAACTCTCTAATACAAGGTGTATTGATATTTCAGTAAGTCGAGTTTCTCTAATTTTGGCCGATTTATAGAGAGAAAAAGGTGTACTCCCTCCATTCCCTTATACAAGGCCACTATGAAAAATACAATTTTCATCTATACAAGGCCACTAACTATAATCGAGGCAAAATTAATGATGTTTCCTCGTACTATCAACTGTTTTAATACTTGCATGCATGTAATCATAATGACACTGTAGTACTTTCTTTTAATTCCTTCCTTGCATGCATGTGGGCGTATTAATGATCCCAGTTTACGAAAAGAAAAGTGGACTTGCAAAGCAGTCATTAAATTTTACCTTGGTACCTGTAATTTGAGTTTGTGGCCTTGTATAAGGGAATGGAGGGAGTATCTAAAGTGTATCTACAATACCAAATCATGTAATATAGTTTTGTATTTTATTTATTAAGTATATAAATGTTGATATATCTTCCTATAAACTTCGTCAATGATAAACACGTTTGACTCGTGGAAAAACTAATACACCTTATATCTACAACTGGTGTGAGAACACACTTATCCGGCAATACATTTCGGCATTTGACTACATATATCTTGGTGTTATTTTCATTCTTACACTACCCCACATACCTCCTTTTTACTTAATAAAGTGTAGAATATTGTGTTCTTCTTTCTGTGTAACCAAGCTGCGACGCCTTGCTGCGGCAGAGTCATTCATGCGGCGGCAAAAGCCTAGCATGATGGCCACACTGCCATGGCTCCAGCCGATGGAAGACTAGTGGTCGGTGGCAGCTGAGCATAGGAGCAACGGCTTCCCCTTTCACGTCACCACTGCCAGCCTCGGCTACTTCTACCATCAAAAAGAAAAACTTTGCTCCAACGATTTAGTGTGTGAAGCACTAGTCCTACTACCACATACAAGCTAGACAGGACTAAATGAGATGGCATGGTCTGGTGCTTGTTTTCCTCCACTACCCCAGGAAAGTATCCTCTTACCACACCTCTTTTTAACTAACAAACCAGAAAAGCATCCTGTTATACATAAGCCTATACACAACGAAGGCCTTCGTTTCAAATAAAATAATGAACAGAAATGTGATAGAGGCAAAGGAAAACAACTGAAAACCTTGATAAAAAAGAAGGAATGAGTACAATGAGCACAAGAGATTGTAGGATACACACTACAAGCAATATGTCAACTTCTGACCAGCACTATTGGTCACTAAATGGTCACAAATTTCCATTTGTGACCTTTTTGTGACCAAAAACATAAGGTCAAAAGCTGGCCGTCATAAACTGACATTAGCGACCTTCTCTGTGAGAAGGTCATAGACGTTTTTGACCAAAATATGCCTACTGTCGTGTTTTGGTCACTAGCAGCCTCCTCAGACCACGTAGGCATCCAGCATGGCAAGCTGATGTGGCACAAGAATCAGCCCAGTCCAATTGGCTGTTCTACATGGGCCTAGCCCAACAATTCAGCCTTTTTTAATTATCATTTTTGTTGGCATTTTGGTCGGCTACATGGGCCTGGCCCAATATTTCAGCCTTTTTGTTTCTGGGCTGAGGCCTTTCTGGCTCAACATTTTAGTTTTGTTTTTCAAAGGATGGGTCCAGTGCTCAAATGGGTCCCAATTGTCAGGTTCTACTATGTGGGTCCATGTTTTCAATTCACCGGTAAATACATAACCAATATTCAAATCAGAACAGACAGAAATCACACATAATACTTCAAATAACAACTAAAATAATTTCGTTACATCATATAACTTAGATACAAGTGTAAGTCTCTACAGCCACAAGCTCTACAAATGTAATCAAAGTCACAAGCTCTACAAGTATCTACAAGTATAATCACATCCTATTTGACAGCTTCAAGTGGCCCTTCATGACGGCAGGAAGATGGTGAACGTGGGCATCAAAGTGATGCAGCTGAACGTGGCAGGGAAAAGGATTACCTGCCAAAAGCCAAACGTATACAAGATATCATCCTTTCAGTTGTGCAGAATATCATAGAGACACATGCTTCAGCATTACAGGGCATGGAAACGTAAAATGCATTTTTTTACAAAGGGTGTACAATTGCAAATTTACTATCCACAAAATTAAATTAGAAAAAACGAATAAAAGATGTCAGTCGTAGTGTTTCTACTTCCTACAAATGACTGAGACCATGCTGTTTCAACCTTTTGTAGAACACTATTCTATAACAGTATATATTAAGCATGCTATTGCAGAAGCTTGAATTTATGGTTTCTATATTGTACATCCTCAGTAATATAAACAAGTTTGTTACATACTGTACACGGCAATAGGAGCAAAATTCAAGTAAATTCAGTACAGTCTTGCCAATAAAAATGACAAGTTACCTACACACCAGGGAACATAAACTTCAGAGGTTGAGATCAATGCCTATCAACTACATCATTAGCATCTCAAAATCATGATACAATGTCCATGGTATTGCACGCAAATGGATATGGCACAAATATTCAACCATCATATTTTCCATGAGGTGCTTTCACAAAAGTAATACCTACTACATTACATAACTGACCTTGCTGAGTCTAGTCGCTTACTACTGTAAACGAGACATCATCCTCAACAACATTAATGTGCACCTGCATCAACGAGAAGCACTAGACTGAGATTGCATCATGGAAACTAGAATTGGCAATCGATTGTTCCAGGTTAGTTGTAACGGAGAGGGGCTGACTTACATTGGCCGTAGTGGTCGATTGTGGCCTGAACAAATCTGGTGCAGTCGTCGGGGTCTGCGACGTCCTCAGGGAGAATGATCACGTCCGGTGCACCGAGCTCGAAGGCGTGGTCGGTGACCTGCTGCAGGCTCCACTCCCTCCTCGCTACCACGGCAAGGCATGCCCCCTTGGCGGCGTACTGGTAGGCTAGTTGCTGCATGCAGAAGAGAAGATCCCAAGTTCTTTGGAGTTAACAACGAAATTACTGTATAATGTTCAGAACATGTATATTCAGTATGACAAGTAGGAAAGCAGAGTTCTAGTAGAGTAGCATAAGAAGCAGAGGAATTCTGATTCTGTAACAAGAGGAACCTGAGTTGTCCTGTGTAACAAGAGGAATTCTGACATCACTAGCACTGTTGTTGTTGTTTGCATATTACATAAGTAGTTGTCTGCCTAAGCAAATAGAGATGTGTATGCAACAAGAACAGGCAATGGTGATGACAGTATGAGTGCACTATAACCCTGTAAGTAAAAATAACATAAATTATACAACAACCTCTGGAACACCATGCCAATGTGAAATATTCATAAATACAGCCCTTGCCTGGATAATAGAAATTAATTAACAATGTGTTTATAAAGAAAAAGGAATATCGCGATGGTAACATAGTGACAGGCAGGATATCCTACTCGTAGAGTCCTTGACATAATAGGCAAAGGACTTATGTACTCTATTACATGTGTGTTATGATATTCTGAGGAAAATTTCTTATAATCATGGAAGCATACTAGCAACTCTAGTTCAGAAACAAAACTGCATCCCGGAACAACACTAACAGAGTGGTTTACCCTAGCTATACGTGATGAAACAAACGTTATGATATTCTGTTGCTTGACAAATTTGCATTTCTTGGACAATAAACTTGTGTCAAATTGGTCTATATCTAGTATGTACTAGTTAATAAAGTAATTTAGGCCGGATTCGAAGCAGGTGCGTAAAGGAAGGTGGCCCGCACCAGGTAGCACGCGCGGGTGGCGACGGGCAGTGCGTAGCAGTGCTTGGCATCGTCGGACGGGAAGGCGCGCAGGGTGGTGTATTGGGTCTCTTGTTCTTGGGGGAAGGTGGAGGTGGTGTTGATGGGGTTGCCGGTGGCGATGAGGGCAGCGCCGGAGATCCAGCGTAGGCCCCGGGAGTGTAGGGGAACGCAGCAGAAAACAAAAATTTTCCGACCTACGCACCAGCCCAGGACCACTATGAAGACTGCATACAAGGTTTTGATCATTTTCGTTACCGACTCGTAGCGGAAGTAGAGTCGATGACGATCGTCGGTGCAGACCCCCGCAGCTAGGATTTACAACCTCCCAACCGCGAGGATGTATACCCTCATCTGCTCCTCGGACAGCCCTCCGGGAGACGGTCGAACAGTCCCCCGGACAGTGTCGCGGACAGCCCTCCGGGAGGACCTTCGAAACTCGAACGGTCACCCGGACAGCCCTTCGGGAGGACACCCGAAACTCCAACTGTAACTCGGACAGCCCTTCGGGAGGCACTCTCGAACTAAGACCGAAACTACGATCTCTCTACAGAGTTGCACACATACGGTGTCAGCTATCCGGCAGGGCTTCGCCGTCCAGAACTAGTTCCTGCCGGAACCCAGACAGCCTTTCGGCTCTACGAAACTATTTCGCTGGGAGGGAGAGAGAATGCCAGATCATGCATGGCTTGTGTGAGAGCAAGGGATGAGTGTGGAGGGCTGCCCCTCCATCTCTATTTATAGGAAATCCCAAGGGGTAGGGTAGTTTCACACAAAAACCCAAAATGCACTTGAATGAAGTCCTTCCACAAGGACCTAGGAGTGAAACCAAGGAACAAGAGGGTCCCCAAGGGGGGAAACCCCATGTGGCCGGCCACCTCCCATGAGGGCCCCCCCAAGGGGGCTCTCATCCATGTAGGGTAACGCAGCAGAAAATAAAAATTTCCGACCTACGCACCAGCCCAGGACCACTATGAAGACTGCATACAAGGTTTTGATCATATTCGTTACCGACTCGTAGCGCAGCGGAAGTAGAGTCGATGACGATCGTCGGTGCAGACCCCCGCAGCTAGGATTTACAACCTCCCAACCGCGAGGATGTATACCCTCATCTGCTCCTCGGACAGCCCTCCGGGAGACGGTCGAACAGTCCCCCGGACGGTGTCGCGGACAGCCCTTCGGGAGGACCTTCGAAACTCGAACGGTCACTCGGACAGCCCTTCGGGAGGACTCACAGAACTCGGACCGTCACTTGGACAGCCCTTCGGGAGGCACTAAGATCGAAACTACGACCTCTCTACAGAGTTGCACACATACGGTGTCATCTATCCGGCAGGGCTTCGCCGTCCAGAACTAGTTCCCACCGGAACCCAGACAGCCTTTCGGCTCTACGAAACTATTTCGTGGGAGGGAGAGAGAAGCCAGATCATTGCAATGGCATGTATGTGAGCAAGGGATGAAGAGATGGCAGCCCCCATCTCCTCCTTTTATAGGAAACCCAAGGGGTAGGGTGGTTTTACTAGAAAACCCAAAAAGCACATGGATGAAGTCCTTCCACAAGGACCCATGTGTGAAACCAAGACACAAGAGGGGGCTCCAAGGAGGAGTCCCCCATGTGGCTGGCCACACCAAGGAGGGGCCCCCCCAAGGGAGCCTCATCCATCCATGTCACACCCCCAAGATCTTTTAAGCAAAAGCCTAAAAGAATGGCTTTCCAAAAAGCAACCATAAAGCTGATTTTCACTATTCACGACGACATTTTTCAGCGTCTGATCGAACTGAAAAAATTCATGTGGGCTTAGAACATTTCCAGTACCCACCATAATTATTTTCAACGCGTTCTGGAACAATTCCAGTTTAGTGATTTTCATCTGCGAAAAGCATCTGAAGCGGTTCCGGCAGCTCCAGAACATTTCCGGTTTTCATCTCCGAAAATTCCAGAAAGTTTCCAGAACGATTCTGGCATCCTCCAAGAATTATCGGGCATGTGCCAAAACCAATTTGACTTTATGGTATCCTCTGAAACAACTTTTTAGTTTCACCGGAACTCATCCGGTGACCTCTCTCGTCAGAACTTTTCTGACGTTTCCAAAAAACTTTTTTCGAAAACTTTCTCTCAGACTCCCTGTCTAGTATTCAGCAGATAGATGACCCTTAAGCGTGTGACCCTATAGGTTCGGTGAAGTATAGACATGACACGGAACCTCTTCCGATCAATGATCAACATCGGAGCCGTGGACACCCATATTGACCCCCTATACCCACACGAATGAATATTCGAGTGAACCTCCAGTTGCCGTGAGCTATTCCTTTTGCTTCATGATATGTCACAAACACCCGAGGTGAGATTTATTGCATCCCCGTGGGCAAACACTTTGTCCACTATGCAAGTTACCTCGTTACCGGTTTTGTTCTCTTTTCTCGTTTTCGTGTTCCGGCATCCCAGTGATCAAATCACCCTGTGTCTGGCCAGACGATGATGGATACCGTTACACCGAGAGGGCCCGAGTATATCTCTCCATCGTCGGAGGAGCAAATCCCAATCTTGAGCTATCTCGTTACTTGCCATACTTTTCCATGAACCCGTAAGCCGCCGTAATAGCCACCCATTTACGGATGACGTTTAACAAACCCCAAAGTTCATGAAGCAAGCATGAAGAAACTCGATACTCTCATGGTCTAAGGAATTATGCAAACATTAACATCCTGTGTCATTAACCATAAACTTGTGATGAATGTATCTCATAGCATAACATCAATCGGGTCGATTCAACACAAATGTTCCTATAACATTGTGCCCTCAAAGTTGCTGGCATAGACATGCCCATGATCAGGAAAACAGAACCATCATGCAACACTTGAGCTAGTCTTAGAGGCCAGACCAGGAATACATTTTATCGTTTATTATTCCACACGTGCATATGAGTCTTCCTCCGAGCCTCGTTTTATTTGCAGACTCGAGAACCATAGCAGTTATAGCATGGAACATAAACCTAATTATGAACAGTGAGATAAATAATAGTATTTATTATTGCCTCTAGGGCATATCTCCTACAGACTCCCACTTGCACTAGAGTCAATAATCTAGTCAATGCTAATGCACTTTACACCTATGGTACATTGGTGTAAATATGCTTCGCTTGTGGTATAGCCTGATGTCCAACGGATCTGACGACTTCAGCTCCGTGTGTATCTTTGCATATCCCTCGCGTTTTCACGCCTTCACAAAATTCATATTTTGTGTGGACTTGGCTATGTATGTATGCGAATCACAGGTCGAACCTGGATTCCTCAGACTGAGTTATGGAGCAACTACCTGCAGTAGTGTCCCATTGACAAAAGCCATCTTGGAACCATACTAAGTTCATGAATGAACTATATGATTCAACATCTTCTTTGTCGCTTCAAAAGCGGCAACATACTTCGCCTTTGTTATAGAATTCGCCACAGTAACTTGTTTGGAACATTTTCCAACTAACTGTGCCACCACATTGTGTGTTACACAAAACCCTTAATTTAAATCAAAAATCGCACGGAGCATTGATGAAGACTGTATCGATGTAATTACTTACAACGAGCACTTCATAATCTCTGCTTGCGAGAAAACATGTCATCAGTACTACTCTGGTACTAAATGACATCTTTCACTGTTGTCCTATGATCAGTACTTTGATCACTTTGGTATCCATACTCTCAACACCTTTGGAGTATCAGACATATCTGGTTGTTTTACATACCATGGAATACATGATTAATCCAAACACGAAGGTGTGTGGAATCTCCATCATGTATTTTGCTCATCGGTGTTTTTGGGACACCGAGTCTTGCAAAAACTCTTTCCATGTGACTTCGGCAAGAATCACTCCTTGGCGTTTTATATGCTAAAAGGTTTTAGCATCTTGTCAATATGTATTCATTGCTTAGCCCCATTAGGTAAATCTATCTCCATAGATCATCATGCCTAATATCAAGGCTATTTAGCCTAAGCACTTCATCGAAAAACTATTTTCAAATGAAGTCCTTAATTCGTGTCAAGAAATTTATTTCCAATTACCAATGTGTCAAGCACACAAGGTTTTTAGAAATATTAATATGCTCCCACTTACTTTCTTGAATTACAAGCATCTTCGTTACCCATTTATGAAGTCAAAACCCCTTTTGACCATTTCATCAAAACACGAAGATTCCAACTCCTTTTTGCTCTCTTCTGTCCATCGCTGGAACTCTGAAGTTTGCACACTTACTAGCATCCTTTGGATCGACAAATTACTTTGGACTGTATCACATATAAGTCCTAGGTTTCATTTCCATCAGATGGAAATCCTTTTGTCATCCATGTTTCATATCTCAAGATTGAAATATTTATTAATTGCTAGTTCAACCCGAACCGACTTTAAGCATCGCTACGGTGAGACAATCTCATCGTAGTCAACTCCTTGAACTTGTTTATTGCAACAAGTCGAGCTTTATGGATAAAACATTTTATCCGTATCAGTTTTAAGTTCCATAAATATTCGTCAGACTCTAAGTCTTCCGAAAGGTGTATCAAGGTTTTAATCTTGAATCACTTATATGGAAACTAACTCGGGTTGTATTGGCATTCAGCCAATTCCGGAGTCAGGGCCCATCAACGCTTCCTTGTGTATCGTAGGTATATTGTTGTCTAACAACAATATCTCGTCTGCGCACCTGAGAGGTTTGCACGAGCCTTGCCTACGTGGTTCAGCTGCAAGTTCGACCAAAGTCCATACATTTTATTGTAGAGACTTCCGTATCAGTCGCAGTAGGAAACTCTGGAATTACTTCCAAGGTTCCTTTCCTTTGACCTGATGATGAAGATACTGTTATCTCGTCGAGTTTGCACTATTCTCCCACTCACCTTTTTGAAAGAACCATTCTCTTTAAAAGCATACCGTTTCATGGCAAAACTATTTGCCTCGGTATAGTGAGGGAGGAATACCCAATTCCTTGGGATAACCTACAAAGTAGCACTTGTCTGATTTGGAATAGGTTTGTAACCTTTTACACAAGCCCCATATTCCAAATGTTAAGAAAAGATATAACATGGTTGGGCGTACCATACCATGGCTTCATTTCAACAGACCCGATGGAGCTCTTTTCAGTGTAAAAGCCGCAGTCTCTAAAGCATCACTTAAAAAGGGATAATGGCAATTTTATTTATGTCATCTTTGATCTTACCATGTCATAAATGGTTCGATTACATCTTCACAGACTTTCCACTTTGCAGTGGTTTTCCGGGAAGTGCAAGTTATGAAACCCCTTTCACAACTCATCAGACATTCGCTAAACTTGTAACTCAAATATTCCTTTCTGCAATCGAATTGTAGAAACATAATTTTCTTGTTACAATAACTTCTACTTCATTTTTGAAAACCTTTTGAATGATTTCAAAAGATCCAGACATACGTCTCATCAAGTAAATATCCATATATCTACTTGAGTCATTTTTGAAGATAGATAAATCCACTACTAACAACATTTATCGGACTACACACATCAAATGTATGATCACCAATAAGTTTGTTACTCGTTCCTTATGGCCTGTGAACGGTATTTCAGTCACTTCACTTTTCGGAGGAAAGTTGCAAGTGTCAGATGATTCAAAATCAAACGACTTCAAAATCCATCATAATGGAATTTTCCATGCGGGTTTCTCCAATGTGACCAAATGTAGTGCCACACTTGTGTGGTATTCTTTTAGTCTTGCGACATTTAGCGTCAGTGTTATGGATGTATCATATTACCATCAATATTCATAACATACATCCCATCTTGGATGGAAGCATGGCCCTTCATGTTATTCATAACACTAAACAACAATTGTTGTTCTTATGAACAACTCCTTTGCAACAAACATTGTGCAATGGGCTAGAGTGTATGAAACTCTAAAATGAATTGTGAAAGTAAACACAGAGGTAATATATTATTATCAACATTCATAACATACATCTCATTCATAATGAAAGTATGGCCCTTATGTTGTTCATAACACCGAACATCAGAAGTTCTCTTATGAACAACCTTCTTGCAAGATACCTTATGCAATGGGCTAGAGTGTGTAAAACTCTAAATGAATTATGAAAATTAATACAGACGGTAATACACCGATGGAAGGTATAGTAACATTTACTATGTTCCCTGTGTATACCTAAACCTCATTCCTGGCTAGTCTCTTAGGCCATAGTAGTTCTTACATCGAGTTGCATCAGAATGCAATCGAGCGGGTATCTTTGTGATTAACTCACAATACCCAAGAATTAGTGATTAACAGTTTAATCATAATTCCCAAGAACTATATCTTTGACCAACCATGTATACATCAAAAACTTGTATGACATTCATACATGAGCTGGATATTCCAGTCTTCTTTCTATTTGCCTTTATACTTCTAACAGTTTAACTTTTAGTATTTCTCCTACTTCCAGAAAAAACATCCAACTTCATCATATGAAAGGCTTTCTTCTGGATCCCTCTCTTATCAGTCTAATGCATAGTAAATTCCTTTACTAATAGTTTGCAAACAAACATTGCTTTGGATATCTCATATCTTTTTGCCTTTGTTTGTTTCTGAAAATGATTTTCAGATTCCATGAATATCACATAACTATCCAAACTTTCGAAGTTCGGGTCTCATGGAAGCAAACATATTGCACTTGACTGAAAACGGAATTCTAGCTTTTGGATCGAGGGACGAGAGTCACATGATCCATAGCATTAGCGGGAGAATACCGAAAGTATGCGATAGGACAAAGTCCTTCTCGGCACTCTTGAGGACAATCCTCACATTACGTTACCAACCGTAAAGTTTTAACCAGATATTTAACAGCTATTCAATTTTAATAGGGAAGGTGGAAATGCGAGCCATTATTCTACAACTATTATGCAAAAAACACTTAGACAGTGTTCAAAATTAATTGCACTGAGAATTAAACAAGTTAATTCTGCAGTGCGCTCCCACTCAAATCAATATCTCTCATAATTGACTGTGAGTGATTCAAGATCCATATTTCAATTCAACGCCATTGATGTGGACATCACTGATGACGAGAATTTCAATTGGTGGGCAAACATGCCGATCACATCTCTATGTGACTCTTGTTCATCTTTCGATGCTTGTGTTCCGAGCTCAGGACGATCAAGCTAGAACGTCAAGACAACCAAGTGATCTCGCTGCGAGGTCTGACCTCACCCGCCTCACACATCCCTAATCGTTCGTACCCATGTGGACATGGCGCACCCCGAAAAGTTAGGTGCCGTGACGGTGCTACACTTGGGAGAACACTAACTACTTGATATTTTTGTGAGAGATCACCCTAATAAAAGCGACTACCGCGCAATCAAGAAGGGTGCATCAAAGGGATAAACATCTCAGGCAATTCATAATTAGCATGATATGGTATAGCCCTTTCTGACGGAGAAGTCTTTCATTTCTTCGTCTTCGGCATTCGCGTCGGTGTTCACCTTCGCGAAGATTGCCACCACCTTGTCGATGCACCAGATAATATTGCTATCTCTATAGCTAATAAAATAAGTGCATTACACAAGGTTGACACGCAGGTCATTTAAAGTGCAATCATATGGCTCCAGCCATCATGCCGAATCATGACACGCAGGTCATGTTAATTAATTTACATCATATAGTCATCTCATACATAATCAAATTATTATGAGCTCTGCTATACCACATCACATGCACATGCAAACCCTCCTGCAAAACCAAGTTAGACGCCTCTAATCGGTTCATACAAAAGTTTATCTTACGTGGCTTCTAAGGTTTCGAAACAAACCGAAGCTACCAACGTCCATCATCAAGCATGATAATTCAAGTCGCAAGATTAACTTTTGCGGGGTGTATGAAACACGAGATAATAAAATCTCGAGCCCCATACTGAACTTCGTCATACGCATGACCCCCGTGCAGATCATATCTGCATTGCCCTTTCGTCTGCGAAACATCCATCTTTCTTTGACTAAAGTGGAACCCAAAGAACTGTTAGCACTTCGTTGATCTGTCAATCAGCATACTCAGGAGTAGCATGAAAGGATCGCGGATTGCCAGAACTTTGTCAGATTCCACAATGCTGTCAAGATCAGGACTACGCAAATTTAAGGGAAGCAACAAGAACATCAGGTAACAGATTTCATCTGCTACCCGCACAAATAATTTTCAGTAATAGATCTTATCTACTACCTAATTATATTGTGCAACACCCATACATCTCCATGTATTCTAGATCGCAACCTGCATCTACGCATAGCACGGCTCATGATGCCACTGTAGGGTAACGCAGCAGAAAACAAAAATTTTCCGACCTACGCACCAGCCCAGGACCACTATGGAGACTGCATACAAGGTTTGATCTGTTTCGTTACCGACTCGTAGCGCAGCGGAAGTAGAGTCGATGACGATCGTCGGTGCAGATCCCCGCAGCTAGGATTTACAACCTCCCAACCGTGAGGATGTATACCCTCATCTTCTCCCCGGACAGCCCTCCGGGAGACGGTCGAACAGTCCCCCGGACAGTGTCGCGGACAGCCCTCCGGGAGGACCTTCGAAACTCGAACGGTCACCCGGACAGCCCTTCGGGAGGACACCCGAAACTCCAACTGTAACTCGGACAGCCCTTCGGGAGGCACTCTCGAACTAAGACCGAAACTACGATCTCTCTACAGAGTTGCACACATACGGTGTCAGCTATCCGGCAGGGCTTCGCCGTCCAGAACTAGTTCCTGCCGGAACCCAGACAGCCTTTCGGCTCTACGAAACTATTTCGCTGGGAGGGAGAGAGAATGCCAGATCATGCATGGCTTGTGTGAGAGCAAGGGATGAGTGTGGAGGGCTGCCCCTCCATCTCTATTTATAGGAAATCCCAAGGGGTAGGGTAGTTTCACACAAAAACCCAAAATGCACTTGAATGAAGTCCTTCCACAAGGACCTAGGAGTGAAACCAAGGAACAAGAGGGTCCCCAAGGGGGGAAACCCCATGTGGCCGGCCACCTCCCATGAGGGCCCCCCCAAGGGGGCTCTCATCCATGTAGGGTAACGCAGCAGAAAATAAAAATTTCCGACCTACGCACCAGCCCAGGACCACTATGAAGACTGCATACAAGGTTTTGATCATATTCGTTACCGACTCGTAGCGCAGCGGAAGTAGAGTCGATGACGATCGTCGGTGCAGACCCCCGCAGCTAGGATTTACAACCTCCCAACCGCGAGGATGTATACCCTCATCTGCTCCTCGGACAGCCCTCCGGGAGACGGTCGAACAGTCCCCCGGACGGTGTCGCGGACAGCCCTTCGGGAGGACCTTCGAAACTCGAACGGTCACTCGGACAGCCCTTCGGGAGGACTCACAGAACTCGGACCGTCACTTGGACAGCCCTTCGGGAGGCACTAAGATCGAAACTACGACCTCTCTACAGAGTTGCACACATACGGTGTCATCTATCCGGCAGGGCTTCGCCGTCCAGAACTAGTTCCCACCGGAACCCAGACAGCCTTTCGGCTCTACGAAACTATTTCGTGGGAGGGAGAGAGAAGCCAGATCATTGCAATGGCATGTATGTGAGCAAGGGATGAAGAGATGGCAGCCCCCATCTCCTCCTTTTATAGGAAACCCAAGGGGTAGGGTGGTTTTACTAGAAAACCCAAAAAGCACATGGATGAAGTCCTTCCACAAGGACCCATGTGTGAAACCAAGACACAAGAGGGGGCTCCAAGGAGGAGTCCCCCATGTGGCTGGCCACACCAAGGAGGGGCCCCCCCAAGGGAGCCTCATCCATCCATGTCACACCCCCAAGATCTTTTAAGCAAAAGCCTAAAAGAATGGCTTTCCAAAAAGCAACCATAAAGCTGATTTTCACTATTCACGACGACATATTTCAGCGTCTGATCGAACTGAAAAAATTCATGTGGGCTTAGAACATTTCCAGTACCCACCATAATTATTTTCAACGCGTTCTGGAACAATTCCAGTTTAGTGATTTTCATCTGCGAAAAGCATCTGAAGCGGTTCCGGCAGCTCCAGAACATTTCCGGTTTTCATCTCCGAAAATTCCAGAAAGTTTCCAGAACGATTCTGGCATCCTCCAAGAATTATCGGGCATGTGCCAAAACCAATTTGACTTTATGGTATCCTCTGAAACAACTTTTCAGTTTCACCGGAACTCATCCGGTGACCTCTCTCTGCGGAACTTTTCCGCTGTCCGAAACTTTTTCGGTGTCCGAAACTTTTTCGGTGATTTTCTCTCAGACTCCCTGTCTAGTATTCAGCAGATAGATGACCCTTAAGCGTGTGACCCTATAGGTTCGGTGAAGTATAGACATGACCCGGAACCCCTTCCGATCAATGATCAACATCGGAGCCGTGGACACCCATATTGACCCCCTATACCCACACGAATGAATATTCGAGTGAACCTCCAGTTTACGTGAGCTATTCCTTTTGCTTCGCGATATGTCACAAACACCCGAGGTGAGATTTATTGCATCCCCGTGGGCAAACACTTTGTCCACTATGCAAGTTACCTCGTTACCGGTTTTTGTTCTCTTTTCTCGTTTTCGTGTTCCGGCATCCCAGTGATCAAATCACCCTGTGTCTGGCCAGACGATGATGGATACCGTTACACCGAGAGGGCCCGAGTATATCTCTCCATCGTCGGAGGAGCAAATCCCAATCTTGAGCTATCTCGTTACTTGCCATACTTTTCCATGAACCCGTAAGCCGCCGTAATAGCCACCCATTTACGGATGACGTTTAACAAACCCCAAAGTTCATGAAGCAAGCATGAAGAAACTCGATACTCTCATGGTCTAAGGAATTATGCAAACATTAACTATCTCTGTGTTATAAACCATAAACTTGTGACGAATGTATCTCATAGCATAACATCAATCGGGTCGATTCAACACAAATGTTCTGCTAACATTGTGCCCTCAAAATTGCTGGCATAGACATGCCCATGATCAGGAAAACAGAACCATCATGCAACACTTGAGCTAGTCTTAGAGGCCAGACCAGGAATACATTATATCGTTTATTATTCCACACGTGCATATGAGTCTTCCTCCGAGCCTCGTTTTATTTGCAGACTCGAGAACCATAGCAGTTATAGCATGGAACATAAACCTAATTATGAACAGTGAGATAAATAATAGAATTTATCATTGCCTCTAGGGCATATCTCCTACAGACTCCCACTTGCACTAGAGTCAATAATCTAGTCAATGCTAATGCACTTTACACCTATGGCACATTGGTGTAAATATGCTTCGCTTGTGGTATAGCCTGATGTCCAACGGATCTGACGACTTCAGCTCCGTGTGTATCTTTGCATATCCTTCGCGTTTTCACGCCTTCACAAAATTCATATTTTGTGTGGACCTGGCTTTGTATGTATGCGAATCACAGGTCGAACCTGGATTCCTCAGACTGAGTCATGGAGCAACTACCTCAGTAGTGTCCCATTGACAAAAGCCATCTTGGAACCATACTAAGTTCATGAATGAACTATATGATTCAACATCTTCTTTGTCGCTTCAAAAAGCGGCAACATACTTCGCCTTTGTTATAGAATTCGCCACAGTAACTTGTTTGGAACATTTTCCAACTAACTGTGCCACCACATTGTGTGTTACACAAAACCCTTAATTTAAATCGAAAATCGCACGGGGAAAAGATGAAGACTGTATCGATGTAACATTTTACAATGAACTCTTCATGATCTCCGCTTGCGAGAAACCATGTCATCAGTACTACTCTGGTACTAAATGACATCTTTCACTGTTGTCCTATGATCAGTACTTTGATCACTTTGGTATCCATACTCGCAACACCTTTGGAGTATTGGACATATCTGGTTGTTCTACATACCATGGAATACATGATTAATCCAAACACGAAGGTGTGTGGAATCTCCATCATGTATTTTGCTCATCAGTGTTTTAGGGACACCGAGTCTTGCAAAAACTCTTTCCATGTGACTTCGGCAAGAATCACTCCTTGGCGTTTTATATGCTAAAAAGTTTTAGCATCTTGTCAATATGTATTCATTGCTTAGCCCCATTAGGTAAATCTATCTCCATAGATCATCATGCCTAATATCAAGGCTATTTTAGACTAAGCACTTCATCGAAAAACTATTTCCAAATGAAGTCCTTAATTTGTGTCAAGAAATTTATTTCCAATTACCAATGTGTCAAGCACACAAGGTTTTTAGAAATAATATTACGCTCCCACTTACTTTCTTGAATTTCAAGCATCTTCGTTACCCATTGATGAAGTCAAAACTCCTTTTGACCATTTCATCAAAACACGAAGATTCCAACTCCTTTTTGCTCTCTTCTGTCCATCGCTGGAACTCTGAAGTTTGCACACCTACTAGCATCCTCTGGATCGACAAATTACTTTGGACTGTATCACATACAAGTCCTAGGTTTCATTTCCATCAGATGGAAATCCTTTTGTCATCCATGTTTCATATCTCAAGATTGAAATATTTATTAATTGCTAGTTCAACCCGAACCGACTTTAAGCATCGCTACGGTGAGACAATCTCATCGTAGTCAACTCCTTGAACTTGTTAATTGCAACAAGTCGAGCTTTATGGATAAAACATTTTATCCGTATCAGTTTTAAGTTCCATAAATATTCGTCAGACTCTAAGTCTTCCGAAAGGTGTATCAAGGTTTTAATCTTGAATCACTTATATGGAAACTAACTCGGGTTGTATTGGCATTCAGCCAATTCCGGAGTCAGGGCCCATCAACGCTTCCTTGTGTATCATAGGTATACTGTTGTCTAACAACAATATCTCGTCTGCGCACCTGAGAGGTTTGCACGAGCCTTGCCTACGTGGTTCAGCTGCAAGTTCGACCAAAGTCCATACATTTTATTGTAGAGACTTCTGTATCAGTCGCAGTAGGAAACTCTGGAATTACTTCCAAGGTCTCTTTCCTTTGACCTGATGACGAAGATACTGTTATCTCGTCGAGTTGCACTGTTCTCCCACTCACCTTTTTGAAAGAACTATTCTCTTTAAAAGCATACCGTTTCGTGGCAAAACTATTTGCCTCGGTATAGTGAGGGAGGAATACCCAATTGCTTGGGATAACCTACAAAGTAGCACTTGTCTGATTTGGAATAGGTTTGTAACCTGTTACACAAGCCCCATATTCCAAATGTTAAGAAAAGTTACAACATGGTTGGGCGTACCATACCATGGTGTCATTTCAACAGACCCGATGAAGCTCTTTTCAGTGTAAAAGCCGCAGTCCCTAAAGCATCACTCTTTTAAAAGGGATAATGGCAAATTTATTTATGTCATCTTTGATCTTACCATGTCACAAATGGTTCGATTACATCTTCACGGATTTTCCACTCGCAGTGGTGTTCCGGGAGGTGCAAGTTATGAAACCCCTTTCACAACTCATCAGACATTCGCTAAACTTGTAACTCAAATATTCCTTTCTGCAATCGAATTGTAGAAACATAATTTTCTTGTTACAATAACTTCTACTTCATTTTTGAAAACCTTTCGAATGATTTCAAAAGATCCAGACTTACGTCTCATCAAGTAAATATCCATATATCTACTTGAGTCATTTTTGAAGATAGATAAATCCACTACTAACAACATTTATCGGACTACACATATCAAATGTATGATCACCAATAAGTTTGTTACTCGTTCCTTATGGCCTGTGAACGGTATTTCAGTCACTTCACTTTTCGGAGGAAAGTAGCAAGTGTCAGATGATTCAAAATCAAACGACTTCAAAAACCATCATAATGGAATTTCCATGCGGGTTTCTCCAATGTGACCAAATGTAGTGCCACACTTGTGCGGTATTCTTTTAGTCTTGCGACATTTAGCGTCAGTGTTTATGGATGTATAATATTACCATCAATATTCATAACATACATCCCATCTCGGATGGAAGCATGGCCCTTCATGTTATTCATAATACTGAACAACAATTGTTCTTCTATGAACAACCCTTTTGCAACAAACTTGTGCAATTTGGCTAGAGTGTATGAAACTCTAAAATGAATTATGAAAGTAAACACAGAGGTAATATATTATTATCAACATTCATAACATACATCTCATTCATAATGAAAGTATGGCCCTTATGTTGTTCATAACACCGAACATCAGAAGTTCTCTTATGAACAACCTTCTTGCAAGATACCTTATGCAATGGGCTAGAGTGTGTAAAACTCTAAATGAATTATGAAAATAAATACAGACGGTAATACACCGATGGAAGGTATAGTAACATTTACTATGTTCCCTGTGTATACCTAAACCTTATTCCTGGCTAGTCACTTAGGCCATAGTAGTCCTTACATCGAGTTGCATCAGAATGCAATCGAGCGGGTATCTTTGTGATTTAACTCACAACACCCAAGAATCAGTGATCAACAAATTAATCATAATTCCCAAGGACTATATCTTTGACCAGCCTTCTATACATCAAAAACTTGTATGACATTTATACATGAGCTGGATATTCCAGTCTTCTTTCTTTTTGCCTTTATACTTCTAATAGTTTAACTTTTAGTATTTCTCCTACTCTCAGAAGAAGCACCCAACTTAAGAGTGGCGTTAGCCCCGGACTTCCTAGGCGTGAAAGTCTTACTAACACCCTTCGGACACTTCCTTTCTCTTTAAGTTGTTGTTTTATTCACCTTTCATCATATGACAGGTGTTCTACTGGATCCCTCTCTTATCAGTCAAATGCCTAGTAAACACTTTTACTAACAGTTTGCAAAACAAACATTGCTTTGGATATCACATATCTGTTAGCCTTTGTTTGTGTCTGAAAAATGATTTTCAGATTCCATGAATATCACATAACTATCCAAACTTTCGAAGTTCGGGTCTCATGGAAGCAAACATATTGCACTTGACTGAAAACGGAATTCTAGCTTTTGGATCGAAGGACGAGAGTCGCATGATCCATAGCATTAGCGGGAGAATACCGAAAGTATGCGATAGGACAAAGTCCTTCTCGGCACTCTTGAGGACAATCCTCACATTACGTTACCAACCGTAAAGTTTTAACCAGATATTTAACAGCTATTCAATTTTAATAGGGAAGGTGGAAATGCGAGCCATTATTCTACAACTATTATGCAAACCACACTTAGACAGTGTTCAAAATTAATTGCACTGAGAATTAAACAAGTTAATTCAACAGTGCGCTCCCACTCAAATCAATATCTCTCATAATTGATTGTGAGTGATTCAAGATCCGCATTTCAATTCAACGCCACGGTTCGAGATGAACTCAAATGGCGCGAACTTCAATCGGTAGGCAAACTTGCCAATCACATCTCTATGTGATTCTTGTTCATCTTTCGATGCGTGTGTTCCGAGCTCATGACTGTCATGCCTGAACGTCAAGACAACCAAGTGATCTCGCTGCGAGGTCTCAACTCACCCGCCTCACACATCCCTAATCGTTCGCACCCATGGAGATCATGTGATGCCCCGAAAAGTTAGGTGCCGTGACGGTGCTACACTTGGGAGAACACTAACTACTTGATATTTTTGTGAGAGATCACCCTAATAAAAAGCGACTACCGCGCAATCAAGAAGGGTGCATCAAAGGGATAAACATCTCAGGCAATTCATAATTAGCATGATATGGTATAGCCCTTTCTGACGGAGAAGTCTTTCATTTCTTCGTCTTCGGCATTCGCGTCGGTATTCACCTTCGCGAAGATTGCCACCACCTTGTCGATGCACCAGATAATATTGCTATCTCTATAGCAGATAAAATAAATGCATTACACAAGGTTGACACGCAGGTCATTAAAGTGCAATCATATGGCTCCAGCCATCATGCCGAATCATGACACGCAGGTCATGTTAATTAATTTACATCATATAGTCATCTCATACATAATCAAATTATTATGAGCTCTGCTATACCACATCACATGCACATGCAAACCCTCCTGCAAAACCAAGTTAGACGCCTCTAATCGGTTCATACAAAAGTTTATCTTACGTGGCTTCTAAGGTTTCGAAACAAACCGAAGCTACCAACGTCCATCATCAAGCATGATAGTTCAAGTCGCTAGATTAACTTTTTGCGGGGTGTATGAAACACGAGATAATAAAATCTCGAGCCCCATACTGAACTTCGTCATACGCATGACCCCCGTGCAGATCATATCTGCATTGCCCTTTCGTCTGCGAAACATCCATATTTCTTTGACTAAAGTGGAACCCAAAGAACTGTTAGCACTTCGTTGATCTGTCAATCAGCATACTCAGGAGTAGCATGAAAGGATCGCGGATTGCCAGAACTTTGTCAGATTCCACAATGCTGTCAAGATCAGGACTACGCAAATTTAAGGGAAGCAACAAGAACATCAGGTAACAGATTTCATCTGCTACCCGCACAAATAATTTTCAGTAATAGATCTTATCTACTACCTAATTATATTGTGCAACACCCATACATCTCCATGTATTCTAGATCGCAACCTGCATCTACGCATAGCACGGCTCTGATACCACTGTAGGGGAACGCAGCAGAAAACAAAAATTTTCCGACCTACGCACCAGCCCAGGACCACTATGAAGACTGCATACAAGGTTTTGATCATTTTCGTTACCGACTCGTAGCGGAAGTAGAGTCGATGACGATCGTCGGTGCAGACCCCCGCAGCTAGGATTTACAACCTCCCAACCGCGAGGATGTATACCCTCATCTGCTCCTCGGACAGCCCTCCGGGAGACGGTCGAACAGTCCCCCGGACAGTGTCGCGGACAGCCCTCCGGGAGGACCTTCGAAACTCGAACGGTCACCCGGACAGCCCTTCGGGAGGACACCCGAAACTCCAACTGTAACTCGGACAGCCCTTCGGGAGGCACTCTCGAACTAAGACCGAAACTACGATCTCTCTACAGAGTTGCACACATACGGTGTCAGCTATCCGGCAGGGCTTCGCCGTCCAGAACTAGTTCCTGCCGGAACCCAGACAGCCTTTCGGCTCTACGAAACTATTTCGCTGGGAGGGAGAGAGAATGCCAGATCATGCATGGCTTGTGTGAGAGCAAGGGATGAGTGTGGAGGGCTGCCCCTCCATCTCTATTTATAGGAAATCCCAAGGGGTAGGGTAGTTTCACACAAAAACCCAAAATGCACTTGAATGAAGTCCTTCCACAAGGACCTAGGAGTGAAACCAAGGAACAAGAGGGTCCCCAAGGAGGGAAACCCCATGTGGCCGGCCACCTCCCATGAGGGCCCCCCCAAGGGGGCTCTCATCCATCCATGTCACCCCAAAATATCTTGGGACAAAGCCCAAAATAATGGCTTTCCATAAAAATATCCAAAAAGCACTTTCACTATTCACGACGACATATTTCAGCGTCTGATCGAACTGAAAATATTTATGTGGGCTTAGAACATTTCCAGTACCCACCATAATTATTTTCAACGCGTTCTGGAACAATTCCAGTTTAGTGATTTTCATCTGCGAAAAGCATCTGAAGCGGTTCCGGCAGCTCCAGAACATTTCCGGTTTTCATCTCCGAAAATTCCAGAAAGTTTCCAGAACGATTCTGGCATCCTCCAAGAATTATTGGGCATGTGCCAAAACCAATTTGACTTTATGGTATCCTCTGAAACAACTTTTCAGTTTCACCGGAACTCATCCGGTGACCTCTCTCTGCGGAACTTTTCCGCTGTCCGAAACTTTTTCGGTGTCCGAAACTTTTTCGGTGATTTTCTCTCAGACTCCCTGTCTAGTATTCAGCAGATAGATGACCCTTAAGCGTGTGACCCTATAGGTTCGGTGAAGTATAGACATGACACGGAACCTCTTCCGATCAATGATCAACATCGGAGCCGTGGACACCCATATTGACCCCCTATACCCACACGAATGAATATCCGAGTGAACCTCCAGTTGCCGTGAGCTATTCCTTTTGCTTCGTGATATGTCACAAACACCCGAGGTGAGATTTATTGCATCCCCGTGGGCAAACACTTTGTCCACTATGCAAGTTACCTCGTTACCGGTTTTGTTCTCTTTTCTCGTTTTCGTGTTTCGGCATCCCAGTGATCAAATCACCCTGTGTCTGGCCAGACGATGATGGATACCGTTACACCGAGAGGGCCCGAGTATATCTCTCCATCGTCGGAGGAGCAAATCCCAATCTTGAGCTATCTCGTTACTTGCCATACTTTTCCATGAACCCGTAAGCCGCCGTAATAGCCACCCATTTACGGATGACGTTTAACAAACCCCAAAGTTCATGAAGCAAGCATGAAGAAACTCGATACTCTCATGGTCTAAGGAATTATGCAAACATTAACTATCTCTGTGTTATAAACCATAAACTTGTGACGAATGTATCTCATAGCATAACATCAATCGGGTCGATTCAACACAAATGTTCTGCTAACATTGTGCCCTCAAAGTTGCTGGCATAGACATGCCCATGATCAGGAAAACAGAACCATCATGCAACACTTGAGCTAGTCTTAGAGGCCAGACCAGGAATACATTATATCGTTTATTATTCCACACGTGCATATGAGTCTTCCTCCGAGCCTCGTTTTATTTGCAGACTCGAGAACCATAGCAGTTATAGCATGGAACATAAACCTAATTATGAACAGTGAGATAAATAATAGAATTTATCATTGCCTCTAGGGCATATCTCCTACAGGGAGTCCGTGTAGTTGGCCGCACCGCCGCAGTCGATGTTCAGGAAGACTGCAGCAGCAAAATAGTAGCAGACAGACTAGACAGGGGGAAGCGCAGGTTCAGTTAGTCAGCTGGTTAACCTCATCAAATTAACAATTACTAGGTGTGGTGATGGATGTAGCAGGATGTGTTAGTAATTAAAATCATCCACGGATGAATTAGTTGGTGGTGCTAGTGCAAATTGAAGCAGTACCACTAGACACTAGTACGGAAATATACGTACATCAGTAGTTGGTGTTAGTTACTGATGAATTGGCATGCAGATGCAGTGTGATTAAATAAATCTCATTAGGTACTGGACGTACAGTAGTACACATGACCGATGAATTACACATCATCCATCATGCAGTACACATGACCGATTAAATCTCGCTAGCTAAATGATGATAGTACATGTTTGTGAAGCTGTTTGCGGAGTACTATGTAATACAAACAGACACATAGAAGTTGAATGTTAATTAGTCCAATGGCATCTGCAAAAATAACACATTAGCACAGCACATCAGAGGCCCAGATCAACAAGCAATCTATGTAGAAAACAAACAAAGCATCTTAGAGTCTAAGCTTAGAAGGACGCAACACTACGGCTCACCTGCTTCCCCTACTCTACGTCCTCTACATACTTGCAGAATCGCATAATCCCTAGGCCTACCAATCACTTCAACCTAACCTAAAAATAACAGTACATAGACTGTTCCATTACATAGTACTGCTATGTAATTGATACACAAAAGAATATACTACTCCTACATCAGTAGCTTTTACTACTCCTTTTGCTAGTGTTCTAAACCAACAGAGCAATGCTATAGGAGCAGAAAATGGAACAAGGGGCAGGAGCAGCATACTAATTGATGTCTAGGAGCAGCATACTAATTGATGCAAGATTTGCTGCAGGTGAACTATCATATACATCAGCATACTAGTAGTGTAAGCTG
>LR738711.1:34625328-34654164 GCA_902687465.1 Secale cereale
CATTTGAGGCCGTTTTAATTAAGTTTTTGACCGTGCCAAAATCTGGTGTCAACAGGCTCTGACAAAAAATCATAAACCTGTGTTTTTTTACTAACCCAGGCGTCAATGTGGTGGTTTCCGCAATTCACTCTATCCACAAACTTGTTTCAAAAAAATGTATATACGGCAAACGTCGTGGTAGTGTTTTTGATGTGTAGAAGGGAGCAAAATTTGCAGGGAAAGAAACGCTGCAGGCACTTGTACTAGCCGGTGTCGTGAGCTGGTTAGTCAATAAAAAAAATTCAGGTCTGATTTGGACGACATACTTGTAGAGTGGTCACGATGTAAGAGTACACCAAGTACACCAAGGACGGCGCGGCGTATACGGGCATGTTCATGAAGACACCGCGCGAGGGCACCCCGGAGTGTGGGTTTGATTAACATCTCAGTGGGCAACCAACTGTTACACGTGCACCCAATGATCTTCATGGCGCTTCAGTTCACAAGCTGGATGAGAGTCAGAACGACTCACATCGTCGAGGGCCGGAACGACGCCTCCGCACACGGGATGCCGTGGAGCCTCCCCGTGCAGGATCGCGGGGTGGTACCGCGGTCATACATTTGTCTTGCTCCAATATTCCACATACGGAGACGGAAACAATCCACTGTAACCTCAATAATTCATATTGTATGGCAACAAATGCTATAGCCTTTGGGCTGTATGTTATATAGTAGTAACAGCTAACAAGTAACGTCAATAAGTTACGAGCAGTTTAACCTTAATCTCCAAGCACGCGCCCTGCCGCCGCCTCCTCCTCTACAAAAAAGTTAGGGTTTCTGCCTCCCGCCGGCGCCGTCGCAAGTCCGCCTTCTCTTCGGTGGCCCTAGGGTCATGGAGGCACGGTGGATCTCTGCAAGGACCGACGGGAGGGCTCCGTTTTTAGTCGTTTCTTTCAGTTTTGCTAGGGTTTGTGTCCTGCTCAAGAACACGAGACGGCGGCGGCTCCCTGAAGATGGAATAAAGGTCTCTCCGTGTAGCCCTTGTTCCGGCGGTGCGTCTAGTACCGTTGGTGGGCATGTGGAGGTGTGTCTCCGACGGATGTATCTTTGATGGATTTGCACGGATCTCGTCGTTGTTCGTCTACATTTGTGTGTATTTGGGTTAGATCCTTTCGATCTACGTTATTCTTCATCTGCGGCAGTTGTTGTTCTGGTGCGCTGGCCCTACGGAGCCATAGCACGACGACTTCCCGACTGTCTACTTAAATAAGTTGTGCCCGACTCTGGCGATGGAGGGGCGATGACGGCGGCGCGCCTTCGGCTCGCTTCAGTACTTGTAGTCGTCGCTAGGTGGTCTACGGATCTGCATGTAATTTCTATTATTTCTAGTATTCATTGTACCGCCATGATTGAAGATGAATAGATCGGAAATTTTCTCGAAAAAAAAACAACTAACAAGTAGTGTATGTTTAATCATGCGAGAGCTATTTGCAGTCATCCATCTCATGTCCATGACTGCATGCTCAACTGTTTGTTCACTCACAAGAAACACATGACAAGGATCAACCATTTTGTGGCTTTTGCGGCTCTAGTTCACTGCCACGAAACACATGACTAGAATCGTCCATTGTGTGTGGGTAGAGTCGCCATGTACATTCTCTTCTGCATCTTAGATAGATGAGCTAGAGCCAGAGTCTTCTAAATACATCTATTGGTCAGCCTACACGTTCACTTATTTTGACTATAGTATATATCTCGGTGCTTCTTTCCTCCACTATCCCACAAACCTCTTTAATAAAATAAAGAGAAGGACAGACTACAGCGTACACAATAGCTTGTATACTAATTGTTCAGGAACAACAGTGCCTTCAAATGTTAAAACTACTCGAGTATAAACCATGCGGTGGCACCCCGATCGCCGGAACAGGAAGCAGGTCCTGCCATAGCACCCCAACACGCTCTCCTACTGTTCAAGTCACTCGAGGAGTCCCCGTGGTCGGCCACAGCTGAGGATAGGAGTGACCGCTACCCTTTCCACATCACCGCCGGCTCCGGCTACGTCTACCATTGCCATGTGATCATCAGTCAGAAAACCTTTGATCCAACAATTTAGCTTGTCAAGCACTAGTCCTACTAGTAGATACAAGCTGGATAGAGCTCAGAGAGATAGTATGGCCTGGTTTTTGTTTTCCTCCACTACCCCACGCATCTCTTTTTAACTAACAAGGCAGAAAAGGATCATATTATGTATCTGCCTATAAGAAACTAAGACCTTGTGTTTACAAAGGATATGATAAACAGCAAGACGATAGAGCAAATAGTTGAAAACCTTGGTTAAAAAGAAGGAATGATTACATTGTGCACAAGGGCTTGTACACTACATGTTCATATATATAAGGAGTGGGAGTGTAATCATGCCAGAACCGTGTGTCTTTCAGGACTAGTGCCGTCAATGTCTATGAGACATGTTCACTGCCAAGAAATGTATGACCAAGGGGTCACAAGAAATAAAATTTTACTACCAAAGTACTTCATCCTAATTATGCCTCTAGGCAACAAAAAAGGAAGAAGAATGAAACTGTTTGTAGCAAACATCTTCCGTTCTTTTGGAGTGGTTGCATATAATTTCCTGCAAGATGATGTGAAGGATTTTAGATACATGGGATTGGAGGTGGCCTTTGATTGTGAAAGACGCATCGAATTTTGGTGGTATCTAATTGCCAAATATAAGTCACTCACAAACCAGGAAACACAGATAAGCAAAACTACGATGCCCCCTATTAATACCAGCCACAAATAATTTCATGTGTGGCATTGTGCGACCAGCCGACGATTAAGTTTCTATCCAACAGGCTAAGACCATTAGGAATTTTTATGTCATCACAGTTATTCCCTCCGTTCGAAAATATTTGACGTTCTAGGCGTTTGTCCTAAGTAACTTTTTGAAGTTTGGTCATGTGTGTTTCTCTGATTAACTCTTCCACGCGTTAGATGATTAGCTGGAGTCATCCAGATACATATATGGTATACGGCTTGTTGAAGATAATATGTACGAAATGCTTTCACACAAGCGTAGAAAATTAACTCGGCTCATGCTAGGGGAATATTGATCAGTGATCACCTCAGCGAGGAAATCTCCTCATGATAACTGAACTTGGATTAAATTCCAAGTATGTACAATTTGTAGAGGTTCACCCTGGAGAAGATCCGCGCTTTCAAAACAGTGCCTTCAACAAGGTCACTGTCAAGCACAACCAATCAAGACCATGCCTCGGGTTTTCACCCTGAAAGCTAAGACTATGTACTCCACCTGTGTTGCCGCCCCCACTTGCCGATGCCGTTGCTATGAGTCACGAATCACCAAGCAAAATCCTCATCGCCATGAAGTGTCGATCCACCATTACAAGGCCTCAGACCTTAGCCACCATGACATTCTCCATTATTTTCATCACCACGAAAATCGAAATACCGATGTGTCCCATAATGTCAACAGATGCCGAAACTTCGTGTCACACCCTCCTGAAGCAACTCGGACTGAAATAGGAGCGCACACGACCGAATCCCATCCGGTCCAGCAATCTACAATCGTCAAGCACCCAATGAAGATCTCTGGCGGAGCATTCCGGAACTCGTTAATGGCCAGATCCATGAGGGTCGGCAACCGGTAGAACACCATCTTAGGCGAAAGAACCCATGGATCAACCGCCATCTGCATCTCGTCAATCGCTGCTGAAAGAGCCATCGGAGCGGAACCCCATCACCGCTGTCGGCCGCGCAGGCAAGCCCGCATGGCGCCGATCGACAACTGCAAGGGAAGGGCACACGGGGAGACTGCCGGAAGAAGCGGATCTAGCCGTCGCCCGAGTCGCCCACGCAAAGATGGATGCAGGGATGCATCAAAGATGGCTGCATGTTGCCGCCACTGATGTGACACACCTTAGATCGCCTCCTTGCCTCACTCCCCCAACTTCCCAGCACGCGTTGACGCCGGCATAGCCACAACTCGTAGATCGGTGTGGATCACCGGGAGCCTGCTGCACCATGCATGGAGGACGCCGCCGCGACCCTGGATCGAGCAGCAGCAGGTCGAGAGCTGACGACCTGATCCCCTAACCCAGCAGCCTATGCGAGATCTGGACGCGATGGCCTCCTACGCGCGCGAGAAGAAGGCCCCGCCGCCGTCGGCCCCCGCTGGGCTTTGCCCGTCAACGTGTGCTTGTGGTGCGGAGGGAGGGATGAGAGGAGGAGGGGTTGGTGGCGGCGGCGTGGGGATCCACCCGAGTCGCCTCCTGGGAGACGACACGGGGGAGATGGGGTTCCTCCTCGGCTAAGAATATTAAACTATATGCACAACATGATTTTTAGCCTGCATTAGCTCGGCCTATCTCAGATGGGACACGTATGCAGAGGCAAAGCGGTGCAGGCTACCAAACACAACCCAGAACATAAATGTTTCAGTCTGACAATCTATATGAAAAAGTCAACTTTGCCCTCGAGACCGGCTTAGCAGCCGTCTATGTGTTGCAGCTCCCCACGATGTACACGGTGGGTGTCGGTAGGCAGTTCGGCAAAACGACCTTGAAACTGGAGAGTGAGTATTTATTGCTCCATCCTGGTTCTAGTGCAGCCAGAGAAAATTTATGTTTCTATATTTGTTTCTGCTGTACTTTTCCGATGAAAAAGAGCTCTGTTATTAGGGAGCTCTTCAGGAGTGCTATAATGCAAAACAACCGTCGTCTCGCATGCGTCTGAAATTGATCCACGTGTATGGCACCTAGAACCAGGATGGAGCAATAAATACTCACTCTCTGCTCTCCGGTGGCTTACACGCCAACCCTCGTCTGTATTGCCCCGTCTCATCACAGCGCTGAGCCAGTTCACCAGTGACCACCTCCCCTTATCCGGCTACTGGAGTGAGTTCTTCTTTGTAGGGTCCTCGATTGAAGGTGGAGGGAGAGATCGGTTGGAGCGGCAGGAAGAGGGCAGCTGCGGTGGCGAGCTGATGGTGTCCGTTGGCAGCAACTACGGCATCATCGATCTGGATGCTCTGGACTACAACGTTTGCTACGACCACCTCCGGCCACCGGTCTTCCAGGTCCTTGCCCTCTCCCTTTGCCCTTAACCTCGTCTTCGTCTAGATCTACCGTATTATACATTGGGAACTTGGGGGTTACCATGCCTTTTTGGGGGTTGGGACTTACGTTGGCTGGAATCACACATATCTAGCCAATATAGCAGTAATCTCGACTTCGTCTAGATCATGTACCACTATGCGTAGATATACCATTATGCCATTTTTTTGGAGGAGGCAAAGCGAGAAAACAAGAAGTTCTGATGGGGACTACTACACACTTAGGTTAGCTAGAACCATGTCTTCATATAAGGCCAAAAAGATGGTCACTTGATCTAAGAAATTTATACTGTTCAATGGAAGCTTAACTTGCTGAAGCTTCTGTGTTTTGTGCATGAACGCTCCCTTTGTGCTGTTCAATGGAAGCTTAACTTTTTGAAGAAATTTATATGAGGGTAAACAGTCAATAAACATTCTGTAGAGCATAGGCTTTGGAACACCCCCTTATCTAGCCACTCATTTTTGCATCGCGATTCGTGCGAGTACATTTGTCTTTTTTGTTTCTCCCATATAGAACAACATATGAACTTCAAACTTGGCAGCTCAACAAAACATTCTTACTAGAATGTGGGAAAAAACTTTCAGAATTTTTCGTGCAATATAAATACTAAAAAGTACATTTTTTAATACAAAAAATCTAATTTCGTATATTTATGTTTGACAAAAAAAACTGAAAGTTTTTTCTCACCTTCTAGTTAGAATGTTTTGGTTTCTTGCAAAGTTTGAAGTTCATATGTTGTTTTATTTTGAAGAAACAAAAAACAGAAAATCTGATGTACAAAGTTAGATGTCTAGCACGGATCTCAAAGCAATGTTGGATGGTAAGGATAAGGGGTGTTCAGAAACCCGAGCTTTAAAACTCCACGACCGTAAACAGTCTAAGAAATTGGTATATATCACCTCCTAGATTTCCCTTTTAAGCAGAACAGGGTCTCTTTGATTTGGGGAAACCTGTGGCAAAGTAGGCCTACATATGCAAAAATGTTTGTAGCATGAGCAGTGGTGGTATTGTACCTTTCTGATAAGTATTGTACATTTTCTTCATTTGTGATACACAGTGTGTTATGAGGCATATCATTTGTTCGTCCTGCTATGGCAAGCTCCTGAACAAGGACAAGTGCCGCATGTGCTCTATTGCCAGCGGCTACAACCGTTGCATGGTGGTGGAGCAGATCCTAGAGTCCGTCCGGGCCACTTGCACCAACACCAAGTACGGGTGCACCGTCAAGGTGCATTACCACGAGCTGAACGATCATGAGAAGTCATGCCCAGCGCGCCGTGCTTCTGCCCCGAAGCTGGGTGTGGCTTTGCCGGATCCACCGGTGTGCTCCTGCACCATTTCACGAGTCACCATGGCTAGCCATCAATTGAGTTCAAGTTTGGACGTGATTCTGTCCTTCAGATCCGGAAGGGAATGCATGTTCTCCACAGCAGAGAGGGTGGCCGCCTGTTCCTGGTGAAATTCACGCCGGTGCCGCCTTTCGGCAATGCCGCCTCCATCTTGCGTGTTCATCCTCATGCCCTTATGGGGGAGCGCAAGTTCAGGTGTCAGGTTGGTTACAATTGCGACACCATTGGTTGGCATCAAGATCCAAATCTCCATCCCAGAAGCACCAATCTGTCAAACGGCTTACCGATGGACGATGGCAGTTACTCACTGGTTGTGCCGGCTGTTCCTTCTTACTTGCCCGCTGCTTACAGCATCAAGGTCACTATCTCGAGGGTATCTTGACAAGCTCGACGATATTGTGATCCTAGTAATGCAAGCAACTCTGCGCCCACATGTTCACAGGTCGTGTTCTACTTGAGAGCTGTTTCCTCAGTTCATGACTTGTTGTATGTTTTATTTCCAGCCCCGAGGCTACAACTAAACGTAAGTGAACTCTGTAATAGTTTAGTTGTGTGCATCTTTGGATGTAGATATTATGCTTATCTGTGTAAGTTAGCTATGTTGAGTGGTGCTTTAGTTCCATGTTACAATCTGAAGCCATGCTCCGGTTTACATGTGCAACATAGCTGCTGATGATCCAAGAGATATGATCCAATGGCATTTTGCACTTGTAACCTTTGTTTCTGCTTTGAACACTGCTATGTGTCCATGCTTAATCTAGAAACATAGCAGAGTTCGATGTTTGCTCTAGCTTAGTTTCTGCTTTGAACTCTTCTATGTACTGCGCCTGTTTTACTTGTGCTGTTAGCTAGAATGTCTTCTTGAATATTTTCGTTGATGTTTCCACATGTCAAAATCGATTGGATGTAAGTTGTGAGTATAAGTGTACTCTGTTTTGCTATTCTTCAAGCTTAACCATGGCTAGAACAGTCCAGCTGGTTCAAGCAAAGGATTGCATCATTTACCATCACATCACTCTTGGTTGGATTTTGGTAAAATCTATCTATGTATTGCTTGCCGTGTAGGCTGAATTTGGATTGAAATATTGTGAAGCAATATGCTGATATTAATTTGTGTCAAAATGTTGCCAACACCTTTCCTTAATACGACAGAGTAGATTAGTAAAGGAGAATCTCAGAAACTCATGATATTAGGTTCAGAAAACCAAAAACCTAAAGAAAAAAGAATTGAGCATCTATTAACAGTCGAAGAAGCAGAAGCAGATCAATAAGGACGTTGGACGTCAATGGGATCATCATGCTAGATGTCCTGGTCCTTTCTTTGTTTCTCTTTATCAAAAGGAAAAAGAAAAAAAGGCTTTATGTTCCGATACCCTAACGATAGCACCATCACGTCAAGCTTAGTTTGATCTACCATGGATGTTACTCCTGCAAAATAAACCTACGAGTTCAGATAGAAATCATAAACCGGCAGTCCATGTGGCTAAAACAAAAGGCCTACTTATCATATATTGCCATTGGACAAGTAAACAAAACAGGACCAGTGTCCAACACATTACATACAGAAGAAAGAAAAAATGTCGGTGCTTCACTCACGTCAACATCTCGCCGGCCTCATCAGCGCTCACCACGTCGCCGACGCACCGGCGGAGGCACCCGTGGCCTCCCATCTGGCACGGAGTCTGAGGGAACCATGCTGGACAATATTTTTTCATTCGAAAAGGAGGTTAAAGCCCTGAGCTCTGCATCAATATGATGCACACAATCATTTTTATTAATTATTCAGCAGTGTACGAAACAAAGGCAACCATGGCCGAACCATTACAAGATATAAAATTGACACCTATGACTGTCGATTTCTTCTACAACAACGCCTTCAAGTAGGGATGAATGTCCTTGCACAATCATCGCCACGTCCGACCAGAGATGGCCTTGACCACGAAGGCCACTGTGGCAGTGATCAAATTCATGGTCGCGAGGCAACCTGAGCACGACCCGTCCACCGTGCCAATGGCGCTCATCGACGATGCCGAAGCTGGACGCGTGGCAGCCAATGGTAACATAGCAGATGCACGCCAAGAAATGGAGATGTGGCAGCAAAGCTGCATGCGTGTCGGGCAATGGTAATCGAGGCAGATGCATATCAGGCGACAGAGACCAGCACAACCATGGACGGTACAGTCGAGCCGACGAACCAGCAGTTGAACGACCCCGCGTACACAAATCAGAGACGGCGCGTTTGATCCGTGGGATCAGAGGTGGCTCTATGCATAGACAAGTTGACGGACTGTATCACTAACCACAAGCTGTATCGCCGAGCGCCAGAACAACACCCACATGCATAGGGTGCGGCGGAACATTCCCTTGCAGGAGCGCGGTGCAGTACCATGCTCATGCATTTGTCTACCTCCAATATCCCAGTGGGAACAAGCTTGCCAGTAACCTCGGCTTTCTTGTGCAATTCATATTGTCTGGCAATAAATGCTTGGAGGGTTTGCTTTGTACTCCATGCTCGGTGGGAGTATGTTATATAGTACTAACACAATGTGTTTGTTTACTCATGCGAGACGTATTGGTAGTCATCCATCTCATGTACATTACTCCATGCTCAACTGTTTGTTCACTCACAGGAAACACATGACGAGGATCAGCCATTCTGTGATTAGAGTTGCCATGCACGATCTCTCTAATCTACTCTTCACATGTTAGATAGATGATTAGCTAGAGCGTAGATTCTTAAAAAAAAATTAGAAAAAGGAGGATTACCTCTGACCTTTGCATCAGAGTGATGCATGCTCAGATATGCATATTCAGATGTTCTATATCTATTTGGTCCGCCAGTGAATGCGCTGACCTTGAACCAGGAATTCAGTCTGATCATGCAGCATGGTTGGAACTTGGAACACGTCATTTCCATTTACATATAATTTCTGCGAAGCAACGACCGGTCCCCTACGAATTTTATGCGTTACAAGCTTACATAGAATTAAGAACTGAGTTCGTTGCGGTTGAATGTTGAATAGGGCAGCCCAGTCCAAGAATATAACCAACGTGGCTACAGGTTTGAATTACTGTTTGCATGCGAACATAAATTCGTAGGGACCTCCATGGCCACTCCATAACCAGGTTCACATCCTGCTTCACTACCACACGGGCATGACTTCTTCCCGCAGGGGCCATAAGTGCCGCGTCGCTGATCCCCTGGCGGGGGCGCCCCTCGAGCTCCTCTCTGGCACGGAGTATGACCAGAACCTAGTGTCATTTCACCGTGGAAACGGCGGCGCACTTTCATGAACGCCATGGGAACAACACAACAAAAGATGATTGTGACACCGCTTCAGCATCCTCAGGGCTAGCACAGCAGCATCCAGCTTCCTCATCTCGCCATCAGTCGCCAAGAACATTGTCCATGCCGGATCCGACTCAATGTAACTCCCCAGGCTTGTGCCGACGGAGGATTTTATGCTGGCAGATCATAGACAACGTTGCCGGATTCGACAGAGCCATCGCCAATGCATTGATCTTGCACTCCAACGTGTTGGAGCCATACCCCGGCGCCATACCATGGCGAACCAGGAGAATAAGCGAGGATCGTGGCGGTGATGAAGTTCACAATGCTGACGAAACTGGAGGTAGGTCCATCCACCGTGCCAGCAGTACTCATGCCACATTACCAGAAGCCGGATAAGATGATGGTGCACAAGTATTGCATTTGCCTTCCTCCAATATTCCAATGTTAACTGGCAACTAATGCTACTCTAGCAATTGCAATTGTTCACATGAATAGAGAGAGAAAAAAGTAAGCATGATCTCGCAATTGCACAGTTCATGTTATCTCTCAACTCATGTTAGATGTTTTGTATGTTATATATAATAAAGGAGTACCGTTGTTTAGCCATGCGAGAACTATTGTTACCATCCATCAAATTTCCATGACTCTATGCTCAACTGTTTCCTCAGTCCCACGAAAGACACGACAGGGATCAAAACATGCAAATTGGTGGTTACAGTGGCCATATGTACCTTTCTCTACTATACTCACTAATTTTGCACCAAGCAGCTGATTACACCCATTTCTCCAGGGAAAGTGAAAACAACCCAACAACAGATGATCCGATTGCATATATTTTCTAAACTATATGTTGGGATCCCAACCCAACAACAGATGATCCCAACCCAACAAATTGTCTGCTTTACTCAAAATGAAGGCGAAGAGTATCTTTCTCTGAACATGTGTTTGAGTGTTTCCTCACCTCCAGCCATTGTATAATTCACCTGGACATGCTCTCCAGTCTCCCTACCTATCATCTCTCTTTCGGTGGTGGTGCACGCGATGGAAAGACTTGTGGACAACTCAACTACATCTGCTTGCTGGACCAGATACTACTCCCTCCGTTTTCATAATACAAGAGACCTTTTACGGTACATCAAGTTAATTTGGACCGTTTATTTTTGTGGTTTGAGGGCCCAGATAAGGTAATACTACCTCAAATTTCTGGTAGTATATTCGGTAGTTAGGGGCATTTAATTGCTATCCACCCACTCAACACTGAGGCGAGGGTGTGCGCCAGTCAGCGGAGGCGAGCTGCCGCCCCGGATGGCGGACAACGTCGACGCGGCGCATGTGTCCTATGGCTGCTAGCTGAGGCGGGCTGACGGCATCGGATGGCAGATGACCTGTCCATGGCGTGTTCCGTCGAGGAGCTGACTTGTCTTTCCCCTTTTCTACGGAATTGTTTGTGTGTATATCATTATGATTAAAACATGGAAACAAATCTATCCCATATAGCAAATTACCAATCTGCACATAGCCAAATTCCGAGCAGATCAATATTAACCATTGGATCAATTATATACTACCCATTATTTCAGGTAGTATGATGCACCGTAAAAACTCTCTAATACAAGGTGTATTGATATTTCAGTAAGTCGAGTTTCTCTAATTTTGGCCGATTTATAGAGAGAAAAAGGTGTACTCCCTCCATTCCCTTATACAAGGCCACTATGAAAAATACAATTTTCATCTATACAAGGCCACTAACTATAATCGAGGCAAAATTAATGATGTTTCCTCGTACTATCAACTGTTTTAATACTTGCATGCATGTAATCATAATGACACTGTAGTACTTTCTTTTAATTCCTTCCTTGCATGCATGTGGGCGTATTAATGATCCCAGTTTACGAAAAGAAAAGTGGACTTGCAAAACAGTCATTAAATATTACCTTGGTACCTGTAATTTGAGTTTGTGGCCTTGTATAAGGGAATGGAGGGAGTATCTAAAGTGTATCTACAATACCAAATCATGTAATATAGTTTTGTATTTTATTTATTAAGTATATAAATGTTGATATATCTTCCTATAAACTTCGTCAATGATAAACACGTTTGACTCGTGGAAAAACTAATACACCTTATATCTACAACTGGTGTGAGAACACACTTATCCGGCAATACATTTCGGCATTTGACTACATATATCTTGGTGTTATTTTCATTCTTACACTACCCCACATACCTCCTTTTTACTTAATAAAGTGTAGAATATTGTGTTATTCTTTCTGTGTAACCAAGCTGCGACGCCTTGCTGCGGCAGAGTCATTCATGCGGCGGCAAAAGCCTAGCATGATGGCCACACTGCCATGGCTCCAGCCGATGGAAGACTAGTGGTCGGTGGTAGCTGAGCATAGGAGCAACGGCTTCCCCTTTCACGTCACCACTGCCAGCCTCGGCTACTTCTACCATCAAAAAGAAAAACTTTGCTCCAACGATTTAGTGTGTGAAGCACTAGTCCTACTACCACATACAAGCTAGACAGGACTAAATGAGATGGCATGGTCTGGTGCTTGTTTTCCTCCACTACCCCAGGAAAGTATCCTCTTACCACACCTCTTTTTAACTAACAAACCAGAAAAGCATCATGTTATACATAAGCCTATACACAACAAAGGCCTTCGTTTCAAATAAAATAATGAACAGAAATGTGATAGAGGCAAAGGAAAACAACTGAAAACCTTGATAAAAAAGAAGGAATGAGTACAATGAGCACAAGAGATTGTAGGATACACACTCTACAAGCAATATGTCAACTTCTGACCAGCACTATTGGTCACTAAATGGTCACAAATTTCCATTTGTGACCTTTTTGTGACCAAAAACATAAGGTCAAAAGCTGGCCGTCATAAACTGACATTAGCGACCTTCTCTGTGAGAAGGTCATAGACGTTTATGACCAAAATATGCCTACTGTCGTGTTTTGGTCACTAGCAGCCTCCTCAGACCACGTAGGCATCCAGCATGGCAAGCTGATGTGGCACAAGAATCAGCCCGGTCTAATTGGCTGTTCTACATGGGCCTAGCCCAACAATTCAGCCTTTTTTAATTATCATTTTTGTTGGCATTTTGGTCGGCTACATGGGCCTGGCCCAATATTTCAGCCTTTTTGTTTCTGGGCTGAGGCCTTTCTGGCTCAACATTTTAGTTTTGTTTTTCAAAGGATGGGTCCAGTGCTCAAATGGGTCCCAATTGTCAGGTTCTACTATGTGGGTCCATGTTTTCAATTCACCGGTAAATACATAACCAATATTCAAATCAGAACAGACAGAAATCACACATAATACTTCAAATAACAACTAAAATAATTTCGTTACATCATATAACTTAGATACAAGTGTAAGTCTCTACAGCCACAAGCTCTACAAATGTAATCAAAGTCACAAGCTCTACAAGTATCTACAAGTATAATCACATCCTATTTGACAGCTTCAAGTGGCCCTTCATGACGGCAGGAAGATGGTGAACGTGGGCATCAAAGTGATGCAGCTGAACGTGGCAGGGAAAAGGATTACCTGCCAAAAGCCAAACGTATACAAGATATCATCCTTTCAGTTGTGCAGAATATCATAGAGACACATGCTTCAGCATTACAGGGCATGGAAACGTAAAATGCATTTTTTTACAAAGGGTGTACAATTGCAAATTTACTATCCACAAAATTAAATTAGAAAAAACGAATAAAAGATGTCAGTCGTAGTGTTTCTACTTCCTACAAATGACTGAGACCATGCTGTTTCAACCTTTTGTAGAACACTATTCTATAACAGTATATATTAAGCATGCTATTGCAGAAGCTTGAATTTATGGTTTCTATATTGTACATCCTCATTAATATAAACATGTTTGTTACATACTGTACACGGCAATAGGAGCAAAATTCAAGTAAATTCAGTACAGTCTTGCCAATAAAAATGACAAGTTACCTACACACCAGGGAACATAAACTTCAGAGGTTGAGATCAATGCCTATCAACTACATCATTAGCATCTCAAAATCATGATACAATGTCCATGGTATTGCACGCAAATGGATATGGCACAAATATTCAACCATCATATTTTCCATGAGGTGCTTTCACAAAAGTAATACCTACTACATTACATAACTGACCTTGCTGAGTCTAGTCGCTTACTACTGTAAACGAGACATCATCCTCAACAACATTAATGTGCACCTGCATCAACGAGAAGCACTAGACTGAGATTGCATCATGGAAACTAGAATTGGCAATCGATTGTTCCAGGTTAGTTGTAACGGAGAGGGGCTGACTTACATTGGCCGTAGTGGTCGATTGTGGCCTGAACAAATCTGGTGCAGTCGTCGGGGTCTGCGACGTCCTCAGGGAGAATGATCACGTCCGGTGCACCGAGCTCGAAGGCGTGGTCGGTGACCTGCTGCAGGCTCCACTCCCTCCTCGATACCACGGCAAGGCATGCCCCCTTGGCGGCGTACTGGTAGGCTAGTTGCTGCATGCAGAAGAGAAGATCCCAAGTTCTTTGGAGTTAACAACGAAATTACTGTATAATGTTCAGAACATGTATATTCAGTATGACAAGTAGGAAAGCAGAGTTCTAGTAGAGTAGCATAAGAAGCAGAGGAATTCTGATTCTGTAACAAGAGGAACCTGAGTTGTCCTGTGTAACAAGAGGAATTCTGACATCACTAGCACTGTTGTTGTTGTTTGCATATTACATAAGTAGTTGTCTGCCTAAGCAAATAGAGATGTGTATGCAACAAGAACAGGCAATGGTGATGACAGTATGAGTGCACTATAACCCTGTAAGTAAAAATAACATAAATTATACAACAACCTCTGGAACACCATGCCAATGTGAAATATTCATAAATACAGCCCTTGCCTGGATAATAGAAATTAATTAACAATGTGTTTATAAAGAAAAAGGAATATCGCGATGGTAACATAGTGACAGGCAGGATATCCTACTCGTAGAGTCCTTGACATAATAGGCAAAGGACTTATGTACTCTATTACATGTGTGTTATGATATTCTGAGGAAAATTTCTTATAATCATGGAAGCATACAAGCAACTCTAGTTCAGAAACAAAACTGCATCCCGGAACAACACTAACAGAGTGGTTTACCCTAGCTATACGTGATGAAACAAACGTTATGATATTCTGTGGCTTGACAAATTTGCATTTCTTGGACAATAAACTTGTGTCAAATTGGTCTATATCTAGTATGTACTAGTTAATAAAGTAATTTAGGCCGGATTCGAAGCAGGTGCGTAAAGGAAGGTGGCCCGCACCAGGTAGCATGCGCGGGTGGCGACGGGCAGTGCGTAGCAGTGCTTGGCATCGTCGGACGGGAAGGCGCGCAGGGTGGTGTATTGGGTCTCTTGTTCTTGGGGGAAGGTGGAGGTGGTGTTGATGGGGTTGCCGGTGGCGATGAGGGCAGCGCCGGAGATCCAGCGTAGGCCCCGGGAGTCCGTGTAGTTGGCCGCACCGCCGCAGTCGATGTTCAGGAAGCCTGCAGCAGCAAAATAGTAGCAGACAGACTAGACAGGGGGAAGCGCAGGTTCAGTTAGTCAGCTGGTTAACCTCATCAAATTAACAATTACTAGGTGTGGTGATGGATGTAGCAGGATGTGTTAGTAATTAAAATCATCCACGGATGAATTAGTTGGTGGTGCTAGTGCAAATTGAAGCAGTACCACTAGACACTAGTACGGAAATATACGTACATCAGTAGTTGGTGTTAGTTACTGATGAATTGGCATGCAGATGCAGTGTGATTAAATAAATCTCATTAGGTACTGGACGTACAGTAGTACACATGACCGATGAATTACACATCATCCATCATGCAGTACACATGACCGATTAAATCTCGCTAGCTAAATGATGATAGTACATGTTTGTGAAGCTGTTTGCGGAGTACTATGTAATACAAACAGACACATAGAAGCTGAATGTTAATTAGTCCAATGGCATCTGCAAAAATAACACATTAGCACAGCACATCAGAGGCCCAGATCAACAAGCAATCTATGTAGAAAACAAACAAAGCATCTTAGAGTCTAAGCTTAGAAGGACGCAACACTACGGCTCACCTGCTTCCCCTACTCTACGTCCTCTACATACTTGCAGAATCGCATAATCCCTAGGCCTACCAATCACTTCAACCTAACCTAAAAATAACAGTACATAGACTGTTCCATTACATAGTACTGCTATGTAATTGATACACAAAAGAATATACTACTCCTACATCAGTAGCTTTTACTACTCCTTTTGCTAGTGTTCTAAACCAACAGAGCAATGCTATAGGAGCAGAAAATGGAACAAGGGGCAGGAGCAGCATACTAATTGATGTCTAGGAGCAGCATACTAATTGATGCAAGATTTGCTGCAGGTGAACTATCATATACATCAGCATACTAGTAGTGTAAGCTGACTGGGGTGCCTCTGGAAAGAACAAATCTGAAAGAGAAAGAACAAAGCCGATGCAGCAAACCTTGTTCCTCTCCCGCAGGACGGATCGATCGGAGGCCTTCGCTCAGCGCCCACGACAGCGCGGTCCACCGGAGGAGGAGAAAATGGGGTGGGGTATGACCTGCGGTGGGAGTCGGCGGCGGCGCGGCGAAGCTCGCTGGTGGGGACGTCGGGGGAGGCGGGCATGACGCCAAGATCGGCGCGCCACCGCGTGCTGCGGAGGCCGGAAAAGCGCTGGCCCGCCGCTGGCTCCGGCATTGCCGCCCGCCTCGTCTCCGGCTCCGGCCCCACCCCAGCCCTCCGAGCGGGCGCGAATGGCCGATCCGCGGCCGCGGCGGGGGGAGGCCGGGGCGACGGCGGGCGCGAATGGCCGATCCGCGGCCGCGGCGGGGGCGGGGATCGAGCGGGGAGGGGCCGGGAATTCGGATCGAGGAGGGATGGTGGAGGGAGGGAGGGAGGAGACCTTCTTGGCCTGACCGCCCGCCCGAGGATGATGGGAACGGGTCAGAAGGCGAAGGCGAGGCCGAAGCGGATGAGCGCGGCGAGCTCGTCGGCCGCCGGCTGCAGGAGTAGGGCGCTCAGGTCGGCCCGGCCTCGACGCCACAGCACCACATCTACGAGTTTGGGGGCGGCTGCGGATCGAGATCTGAGGGAGGGAGAGGGCGGCGGCTGTGGGTGCGTAGGAGAGAGGGGGGCGAGAGGGAGTGGTGCGGGTTGTGTTAGGGTTAGTTGGGTGAGATGGTGAGGGGTCAAGTCTGCCGTTACATCCGGGACGATCGTACGGTTCAGATCGCCAACGGTAGAGTGATCCGGGGGAGACGTCCTGATTGGTTGGAGACTATGGCTGTGATTTAAAATATAGTCTCTAAATGCCAAAAACAAAGGGGTTTATGAAGCAACTAACAATAATATTTTGCAAAATGGAACCCCTAAAAATTTCACTCAAGTTGTACCACATTTTAGGTACACATGTATATATTTCATCACAGAACACTATGAGTTTTTTAAGATTCCATCCATAGCTACGAACGGTTATGCCCATGGTTTTAACCGCGTTTAGAAACGGGCATAAAAAATTCATGGCATAGTTTGTTCAAATGATCTCGTATTGTGCATAAGGGCGCATCATGGAATTCCAAACATTGTTGCCTAAGGGAGTTTTCATTTTCTTTGCACGGAAAATTCATTTTCCATTTTCCGAGTGCCCGAATTGAGTTCTTTTTGTGAAGGACCTACCATATATTTGTTGCAAAATTGGACCAAATAATTTTTCTAAAATACTAGGCCATATTTGATTCACAATTGACAAAATTGTTGGGTGTCAAAAGTTTTGATCCACCTCTGGTGAAAAAGACAAATTCCCGTCGATTCAGCAGGAAGCGGGTCAAATTTGAACTGGAGCTGCCTCATAGTTTGCTCTTTATTTTTTCCAAAAATCATTTCTAGGTACATAAGTATCTATTTAATCAGAGAAACACCAAAAGTTTTGCAAGATTCAACCACTAGCTAGGAACGGTCAAGCCCGCCGTTTTGACCGCATTTTGAAACGGGCATAAAAATTCAAAAAAATCAAAAAATTGGGAAACCTTCACATTGTGTCATTATATGTGACCAAGTTTCCAGGAAAAATAATAAACTTGTAATACGACAATTATTTTAAAAAAGTGTTCTCAGAAATGAGCTATCACGCATGAAGATTCAGGGTTTTCAGCCAAATGATCAATCTTATGGCCACATTCATGGCATAGTTTGTTCAAATGATCTCATATTATGCACAAGGGTGCATCTTGGAATTCCAAACAATGTTCACTAAGGGAGTTTTCATTTTCTTTGCACGGAAAATTCATTTTCCATTTTCCGAGTGCCCGAATTGAGTTCTTTTTGTAAAGGACCTACCATATATTTGTTGCGAAATTGGACCAAATCAATTTTATAAAATACTAGGACATATTTAATGCACAATTGACCAAATGGTTGGGTGCAAAAAGTTTTGATCCAACTCTCATGAAAAAGACAAATTTCGGCCGATTCAGTTGGAAGCATGTCAAATTTGAACTGTAGCTGCCTTGTAGTTTGCTATTTATTTTTTACAAAAATCATTTCTACGTACATAATTATCTATTTAATCAGAGAAACACCAAAAAAATTCCAAGATTCAACCACTAGCTAGGAATGGTCATTCCCGCCGTTCTGAACGCATTTTGAAATGGGCATAAAACTATTCAAAAAAAATTCAAAAAATTGGAAAACCTTGGCATTGTGTCATTATATATGACTAAGTTACCAGGAAAAATAATAAACTTGTAATACGACAATTCTTTTTAAAAAATGTTCTAAAAAATGAGCTATCATGCGTGAAGATTCATGGCTTTCAAGCCAAATGATCAATCCTATGGCCACATTCATGGCATAGTTTGTTCAAATCATCTCATATTGTGAACAATGGTGCATCTTGGAATGGCAAACAATATTGCCTAAGGAAGTTTTCATTTTCTTTGGACGAAAAAATCATTTTCCATTTTTCGAGTGCCCAAAAGGAGGTTTTTTGTGAAGGACATCCCAAATAATTGCTGCAAAATTGGACCAAATCAATTTTCTAAAATACTAGGACATAGTTAATGCACAATTGACAAAATGGTTGGGTGTAAAAAGTTTTGATCCACCTCTCGTGAAAAAGACAAATTTCCGCCGATTCAGTTGGAAGCGGGTCAAATTTGAACTGCAGCTGCCTCATAGTTTGTTATTTATTTTTTCCAAAAATCATTTCTAATTACATAAGTACCTATTTAATCATAAATACATGTTTTGGTGGCGATACGTCGAGGTTTGGGCGGTGGTCGAGGGCCCCAACTCTAGAGCACGTAAACTCACATGCCCGCCGCGTGGTCACCGCGTGACTGTGGCGTTGCCATGTGTTCTGGGCGGCCTAGGCATGTCTAGTGGGTTGGGAACTCCCCAGGTAGGTGCTAGGAAGAAAATTACAACATAATATTTTCACGAGGACACCGATCGATGCTCAAACATGAATTAGCAGCCAAGAGTTTGATTAGCGGTACGGGAAATGCACATGGATAATGGGCGTGAGTTTTCGTTGAGGATGATAAGTTACTAAGAAGACCGTCTTCACAAAATTTCAGCTCAAAAGGAGGAGTCTAGGTGGTACTTGCTTTGCAAAGTACCACACTGGACATAAATACGAATGTTGAAGCTGCGCTCAAAATAATGAATGGATTGAGCTTGCATTTGGTGGAGGATTGTTATTTGGTCATAGGAAAGCACTGTAGAAAATGGATACCATTTGGACATGCCAAAGTGGTACTTCCTTCACAAAGTGTTATTTTGAACAGAATAGGAAAATGAATATTTTTGAATTATTTTTGAACTAGGCAAGGAAGGTTTTTTTTACATATTTGACGAAGATACGACCCAAAGAATTTATAAGATTTTTGGGGTAATTTTGGGAATGACAGGAATATAGGTTGCTTCACAACCTAGGGCAAAAACTGTCACATGGACATGACACATAGGCAAAACTGATGAGGTGGCGCATAGTCGTAGCAACCCACCATAATTTACAAGGTTATGACCATCTATATTGGTCATGATAAGCTAGAAATAAGGCAGCGGACCAGTGCTATCTGCTTTATGACCATTTCGTGTAAGGAAATTATGACCTTTCTGACCAAAATGGTCGTTATAGTTTAGGGTTTGGAGCCCCCCGAACAAATTTTGACCAATTGGTCTGAAATGGTCATAGATCTATGACCAATTTTTCCAGGGTCACTAACAGAAGGTCATAAGTTGACATATTTCTTGTAGTGACATGTTCGTATATACAAGGAGAGGGAATGTAATCATGCTAGAACTGTGTGCCATTCGGTACTAGTGCCATAGTTGCCTAACAGCCATGTTCACTGCCAAGAGATCACAAGAAATAAATGAACACATGTTACTACCAAAGTAAGTCATCTACATTACGCTCTAGGAAAAAAAAGGTCAAAAGGGAAGAATGAAACTCTGTTTCATTGCAAAATTCATCTACTATTTTGGATTGGTTGTACATATAATTTTGCAAGATGATATGAACAATTTTTGGTACAGGGAATTGGAGTTGCCCGTTGATTGTGAAAGAGACATCAGATTTGGCGCGGGGGGGGGGGGATCTAATTGGAAAATATCAAGTGGTTCATAAGAACACAAAGAAGCAAGACAACAATGGACTTTATTAATAGCGGTCACAGATAATTTCATCTATGAAATTGTGTGGCGATTAAATTGTTTCTATTCCAACAAGCTAATACCATCACAACATCATCACGGTTGACAGTATGTCATTTAGGATCAATAAAACAACGTTATGACACTTACATTACTACAATAAATACTAGGGTCTGTGCCTCTAAATATCCAGTTCAGGAGGTCCCCTAGTGGGAGACCGGTGGGACAATTTGCTGGATATAGTGAGGAGGTTGATGGAGGTTAATCTCTCTCATGAGCCTGACGCGCTTCATTGAAAACAATTCATGTATAGGGTATTATCTGTGAAGTCTAAGTATTTAGATTTAATAGACTCTGGTCCAAGCTGAAAATCGTTTCATATTAGGAAATTTAAAGTACCATTACGAATCAAAATCTTCATGTGGTTTGTACTCAAGGAAGTGCTTCTGATTAAGAAAAACTTGGCAAAGCGCAGATGGGAGGATAGTATTATTTTGAAGAACCCAGCTCATGGCTGGTGTTTCATTGATATAGCAGAAGGGAGCGACAAAATTCAGATCAAGTGATCAAGAAACTGAAAAAGGGAGTACAATGATCGCCGGGAGTAGTTTTGCTCCCGAGCATGAAAATGGGGTTAATATCTCACGTCATATCCCCGAACGGGTGCTCTATGCATTTGGCGCCTGCCAGTCTCCATTGTTCCATCCCCCGGCGGCATGCTTCAATGATGTGCCACTCGTTCGCCTGCTTCCCTCTAAAAACACAAGAGTTCCTTTCCAGCCAAATGTGCCAAGCGATGAGGGCCAGCATCGACTTGGTGCCCTTGCGGTTCGCCGTAGTCACGGCGGATATAATCCTCTCCGCACAGCCTGCCGATGTAGCTTTGCTGCTCCACACATCGGGGCTCAGGGCATGGCAGCCGGTCCAAGCAGCAGCTTGACACCACACGTTCTGAGAGATTGGGCACTCCCAAATCAGATGAAAGGATGACTCTAGGTTTCTCATGCATAGCGGGCAGAAGTAGTTGTTCTCCCAACCCCTCCTTTGCAACCTGTCATTACACCATAGTTTGTCCTGATGGAGAAACCATAGAAACATTTTGATCTTCCCCGGTGCCCATATCCTCTAGATGATGTTCTTAAAGTTGCTCTGCTGTTCTCCTGCAAATTGAGCAGCATAGGCAGATTGGGTGGAGTATTTTCCTGAGCTTGCCTATGTCCAGAGAATTGCATCTGGTCTGTCAGCCTCGAGGACGATACCGGCGCTTCTGATCTCTCTGGCCAGCACGATGACCTGGTGCATTATATTTCCATGGTTGGCACGCCTGAGGTCGAGCACCCAGCGATCCTCCCGTGAGGCCTCTTTGACAGTCCGGTTCTTCCTGATTGACGCGGCAAAGAGCGTTGGGAACGCCGTGCGAAGCTGTCGGCCTCCCAGCCAAGATGAGCACCAGAACGAGGCCGTGGCTCCATCCCCAATGGTGACGGAGGTGTAGGCTGCGAACAGTGCTTTGTCGCCGTCGTCGCAAGTTGTGCCGGTGCCGACCCAAGGTCTGTGAGGCTGCTGCCATGATAGCCACAGCCACCTTAGCCGTAGCGCACGGGCGAACCTTGGTAGATCATGGATGCCCAGACCGCCCTGCAGCTCCGGCGTGGTGACCGTCCTTCATCCCACCTTACATTTAGCCCCCGATATCTCCTCGTCTTGCGCCCAGAGGAAGCGTCGCCGTGATTTGTCGATCTCCTTGTAAAGCTTCTTTGGCGCACTTAAGGATGTGAGCGCGAAGGTTGGAATGGCGGATAGGACGCATCGCACCAGGACGCAATGACCCGGCATTGGCATAAGCCTGCCCTTCTAGCCAGCTAGCCTAGCTTTAATCCTATCAAGGATGAATTGGAGATGCACTAGCCTAATTCTCCCTACAATGATGGTCAAGCCCAGGTATGTGATTGGCAGCGCCTTGGTGGTGCCACCGAAGTTTTGGAGCACAGTGGGCAAGTCAATGCCGCTGCAACTAATCGGGGTCGCGGACGATTTGGAGGGGTTGACGTGCAGTCCCGTGGCATCGCCGAAACGCAACAGCAGGCTAAGCAGGGCATCGATGTCGTCGCGCGCGGGGTTGATGAAGACGACCGCATCGTCAGCATATAGGCTTGTGCGCATCCTTGCCGCAGGCGCCGGTGGAGCAGCCAACAGCCCCATCCGGGTGGCTGCCTCCAACAACCGATGGAGGGGGTTGACGCATAGGATGAACAACAGCGGCGGCAGCGGGTCTCCCTGTCGAAGCCCTCGGCGGTGGAGAATGAAGTCGCCGGGCACCCCATTTAAAAGGCAGGAGGAGGAAGACGTCGAGAGGAGGAGAGCAATCCAGTCTCTCCAGCGTGGGGGGAAGCCAAGCACCTCCAGCAGTTCCAGAATATATTCCCAGGAGACACTATCAAAAGCCCTAGCTATGTCGAGCTTCAGCAGGAGCGCCGGAGTTTTACGCCTATGCAGCTTTCTCACTATATTTTGCACATACAAGTAGTTGTCATGGATGCACTTGTTTCTCTGGAAGGCAGTTTGCGCTGGGCTGATGAGCTTGTCAATGACAGCAGCTAGCCGCATGGACAGCACCTTTGAGATCAGCTTTGCCATAGAGTGGATGAGGCTAATTGGCCTGTAGTCGCCCATTTTCCCAGCGCCATCTTTCTTTGGAAGCAGGACGATCGTAGCCGTGTTCAGGTCAGCGAAATTACCACCGGCAAGCCTATAGAAGTGGTCAAATACTTCCATGATGTCGTCCTTGATCGTGCCCCAGCAGCTTCTGAAAAACGTACCTGAGAACCCATCCGGGCCAGGTGCTCGGTCCGTCGGCGAAGCTGCGACTGCGGCCCAAACCTTAGCTTCAGTGAATGGGTTATCGAGGCCCTCGTTTTGGACAGAAGGCATGTCTATCTCTTCCCAGTTGATCGAGCATTTCCTGGCTTCCTTGTTGCCAAGTAAGTTGGAGAAGTGCTGGTAGGCAACATATGCTTTTTCCTCATGTGTGACAATAACAACGTCATCCGTTTCCAGGGAGTGGACGAAGTTCTTTCGCTTGCGGGAGTTGCTCTTAGCTTGAAAGAACGCAGTGCGGGCATCGCCGGCCTTGAGCCAGGTGATTCTGGAGGCTTGTCTCTTGCGGGCTCTCTCAATCGCAGCCAGTCCCAGGAGTCGCTGTTTGAGCTGCTTTCGGAGGTTGAACTCGCTTGGGGTAAGGGTCCGCTTTTCCTGGGCAACATCTAGGCGCAGCACCACCTCACAGGCAAGATGAAACTGCACCTTGGCATCACTGAAGAGGGTTCTAGCCCATATCCGGAGGTCATGAGCCACACGGTGCATTTTCACCTTGAGCCTTATGATTGGGCAGGTGTGGTTACCCGGCCTTTCCCATGCCAAGTTGTCCGTGTCGTGGAAGCGGGGAAACTGCGGCCAGAAGGACTCAAACCTGAAACTGGCCCTTCTCTTTGGAGCAGCGGCACTAGCAAGCACGAGCGGGTAGTGATCCGAGCATGCAGTCGTCGCAGCCATAACTATGTATGAGGGGAAGAGGGCATCCCATTCTGCATTGCAGAAAACCTTGTCAATGCTAACCATTGTTGGATCTTGACGCTCGTTTGTCCAAGTGAATCTTCTGTTCTTGCACTTGAGCTCCCGCAAACCAGCCGTGTCGATCGCTGCTCTGAACCTGCTCATAATCCTCCTGTTCAGATTCAGATTGTTCTTGTCGCTGGCTTCATATATGACGTTGAAATCTCCATTGATCAACCAAGGCTCGCCCGGAGGTGGTGCAGCATGCACCATCTCAGCTAGGTTGAGGTCCTTTCGTGCATCGTCTGCAGACCCATAATCTGTCGTGAGCTAGAAGGATGAGTTATCCTGCAGAGCGGTCACTTTGCCCGTGATCGAGAAACAGCCGATTGCATGAGTGGTGAAGCTAACGATGGTCTTGTCCCAGAGAATGGCCACTCCTCCTTTGGTGCCTGTTACGGGAAGAACATCACATCCCTCCAGCTTGCGCCCTCCGAGTTCCATAACAAGGGCAGACCAAGCTTCCAGTTTTGTCTCCTGAAGGCAAAGGATGTTGGTGCGGTAAGCCTCCACCACCTCTCGCACTGCTGCACGCTTAGCCGGCCAGTTCAGTCCTCTCACGTTCCAACTCAAGATAGCTCCAGGAGTGTTACTCATAGGGAACACAAAAATTCTCCGACAGTAGCAACATTCTGTTGATATGAAGCAACCACAAGTACACCATCCATCCAGCGAGGGGGCGCCAGAGACCACCAATAGGCCCCAAACTACTCTGGCGCAAAACAAGCCAACTAAACCTAGCACATGCACTACAATAGCTAATCACGATACCTAACTCAGATCGGCGCACTACCAATCCCCGTCGGAGACTAATACTAAGTAGAAGAACCATGGCAGCACAAGACTACGGCACCCGCGTCGACATCAGGGCCCGCCAGGCCGCCTGCAATGTGGAGGGCCGCCGGGTCAAGGCGCGTGAGCTTGGCGATGATGGAGATGTTTTCTTCCGTCAGCGGCTCGTCGAAACGGCGGATAAGGGCCTCGGCTGCCTTCGCCGTCATCTTCTCCTTTGGTCCCAGCATGCCGAGGCGCTTGACCAGCAACAGGGAAGCCCTCTTTGCCACAGGTACACTGGACTGCTGCGCAGCCTGGCGCGCACTCTGCCTGGCTGGGACCGAGGTGGCTCTGTTCTTGGGTGGGGCAGCAGATCGACGTGCAGGCGGGGCGGCGAGGACATCTGCTCGCTGACACCGTCCCCGTTGAGCTGCAGCTGCATGACTTGCTGAGTCATGGCGCCGACCTGTAGGCCGGTGTGGGCAACCGTGGCTGAGGAGCGACAGGCTGCCACTGACGATCCATCGGCGAACTGCAGGGGGTGGTCAAGCGTGGCAGCGATGGATTCGTCTAGCTGCTGCTGCCCATCATCCGAACGTGGAGGCGTGGGGATGGGGTCAGCGGTGCTGAAGAAGGCAGCGACAGGGTCCTGCCCCTCCTCGGCAGCCGTGGCAGCAGAAGAAGAATACGGCGCGCGCGGGGCCAGAGGTAGGGGCGGTGTTGCCTTGAGGACTGCACGCTCTGGACGGCCGCCGCTGCTGGGGCGACGCGCGCCGGCCTCCCTCCGGCGATTGACTGGCGTCCGGCTCCGCTGACGGCCTAAGCTAGCAGAGTCCCGCCCAGGCTGCAGCGCACCCCCCGGCTGCCTGCAGCCATGCAGGGTGTCTCTCCATGAACGGCGCCCGCCTTGGTCCTTGTCGTGGTCGACGTGGTGGCGGCGCCCGCCCCCGCGGCTGCCACCGCAGCCCGAGGGGGCCACCAGGGGCGGATGGCCTCGGTGGCCCTGGCCGTCCTCAACGTGCATGGCCCACGTGCCCTTCCAGATCATCAGGCCCGAGCGAGCATCCTCGGACCTCGAGGAGGGCAGGCCGCTCTGCGCCTAGTGGGACGAGCGCGGCGAGGGAGGCGACCAGTCCTCGACGCGATCGACGTGGATGAGCATCTCCCGGCACCGAACGCGTGGCGGCAGCGCCACTTCCCGGCTCGGCGGAGAGTAGCCCAGCATGGCCTCGACACGGCCCGCACCCCGCGCCGCTCTCCAGATGGTGTGCCGGGTGGGGATGAACGCCACATCCCACATCCAGACCCAGCACGCAAATGTCTTTGTGTGTCCGCGCTCGTGGGTCCGGCTGTCAAGGCGGTCGATGATGCACTTGTCGCCGAGGATCTCTGCCGGCCCCTCAAGGGACCAGAGGTGCTGCGGCATCTTCTCGATGACGACGCGGACGTGGAGAAGGAACTCCTCAAGCTCATCGTGGTCGTCGTCCTCGCGCCACGGCTTGATGTTGAAGACGACGCCGTCGACGTTGATGGAGCCCAGATGCACGGCGTTGTCCCTATGCGCCGGCAGCTCAAAGTGGACCAGGAAATACTCTGGGTCGTGGCTCATGACCCGCAGCAGGTGCGCCGGCGTGCGGAGCTGCGTGTCAAAAGCACGCCCAACAGACATGGGGCTGGCGGCGTGGCGCTCCGCCGTGGAGACCAGCAGGACGGCATGGCGACGGAGCAGGAACATCTGGTGCTCCATAGCCGGCGTCTCGATCACCACCTTGTGGCTGGACCTTGGGCGGCGCGACGGGTCGGTGTGGTGAGCCATCGCCGCGTCCAGCACCGGAAGTGCAGGCGAGGGGAAGCGGATGCGCTCACAGACCGGACCGCGCCCCACGCGAGCACCCAGCCGCGCCTTCACAGGAACGCGCCCCTCCTTTCGTCGTGGGTTGCGAGGGCAGTCCCTGCCGATGTGGCCAGGGAGCTTGCACTCGATGCAGTGAACTGGGTCCCTATAGTCTACTCGCCTGTGCTCGGTGCTAAGGCATCTGAAGCAGAGGCCCCGGAAGCGCCTTAAGAAGGCCTCCCGCCCGGCGCTCAAATTGAAGGCGGGCCGGTGGCCTTGACGCGGTCGCGGGGCGTGGTCAGAGGTGTCTTCAAGGCGCCGGCTGAGCCGGCGATCTTTGCGCGACTGGACCTCCGTCCATCCATCTCCAGGCCCCGAAGAGGAAAGGGTAGCACAGGGGGAGGGCCAAACCACGATGGATTTTAGCCGCTGCAGCTCGGGGAGGGGAGACTGCATAGCGGCCGGGGTGGAAACGGCGTCCGCCGCGTGAGAGCACTCACCTCTGAGCAGGATTCGCGGCGGAGGCGCGGAGAGAGCCGTTGACGACACCGGAGAGACCGGCACCTCCGACGGACCGCTGGATCTGGCCGGGCCCGGCACCGAGGCAGGCTGTCCCCATCCATCGCTGTCCCGCGAGCAGGAACGGGCGGATCTGGAGGACCGAGAGGAGCACGGGTGCCCCATGGCCTCAGACGCGCGAGGCGCGCCTGGATCTGGTGGCCGCCGCGGCCGGGGTGGCCAGCGGCGCGGGGAGGGGAGGGGGGCGCTGTGCAAGACGCAAGGTTTCAACCCATCGCGCGTGTGTACCGGGAGGATAGTAAACGAAATTATACAACACATCTTTCTCAAATGCCCACTAGCCAAACTTTTATGGCGTACGATCCACGTAACATTTAACGTCAGTCCTCCAAACAGTATTAACACGTTATTTATTACGTGATTAAATGGAGTAGAGTCGTATCGGAGTATGCGCATTACTTTGGGCTATATGGAACTGTCATAATGATGTGATCTTTAACAAACAAACACTAACAAACAAACCCTTATAAATTTTTAGCAGGTCATGTACAGAGCTACTGCTTGGATCCTTATATAGTCGTCACTCAGTCATGCGATAGACAAAGAGCATATGGTTACTGGGTGCAACCGTTGAAACACCATAGCATGGGACACTTACAATCAGTTTGGATGACAATCCAATACTAAGCTAGATATTTAGCCATCTTGTCTTGTTTTTCGCCCGTTGTGTCAACTTTTATCTTTATTTGAACTTCAGCTCCCATTGTAAGCTTGTACCGTACTATAGACTTAGTCGACCGTTTGGTTAATAATATGGTTGTATGCATCATACTAAGGCAGAGGCCGGGATTACCCTCCTTTAAAGAAAAACTACGGTACTCACCAAGAGAGCAATGAAAAGTTTGAAATTTTTAAATCGACAATACATCTCTAGCTGATTGTACTCAACGAATCGGACAATTTTGATGGTCTGCAGCCACCAGACCTATTGTATGGCCGAGGAAATAGTAGATACGGCTGTTTTCCTATGAGCACTCTATTGGGAATCACCATTGACGATGGACAATGTAGTTCTCCAGCAATCTTGTACTCAACTCTCCTCATACCAATTCAATTTTTTTGACTCAGCTGCTTCGTGCAGTAAGAACCCACATTAATTCCCATGTCGATGTAATCACTAACAATGGGCATGCCAACTAGGCTCCGCTCTATACCTGCACAAGAGCAATAGGTATTCCACATTTTCAAAGAGAGAACGGAAATTAGTATATAGTCTAGAAAGAACAGTGAAAAAGATCTGTTGGGCTGGAATAAATAGTTTAATTACAACACACGAGCAACACAGATTGCATTTCGCTAATTTTCCAAACACCCGTAGTGCTAGCGCATAAACATATTTCTTCTCTATTGATGTAGCTTCAGCCAGCAATTTCACTGCCTATATCTCAAGACAGTAGTTCATAAGAAATGAAGATGATTGCATGATCATCTGGGCTCGTTGAACCTCAAACCCCGTACATCCTCTAGACTAGTCTGTCTGGACGTGTTTTGCCATCCAACACAGTCTCGTATCCATCCGCGGACCGGTACGGACGTCCGTTTTTCTGCAAACCGGAACCGAACA
>LR738711.1:34663682-34762494 GCA_902687465.1 Secale cereale
CCCCCCGGTCAGAAAAAAACAAAACAAAAACCCTAGCCCCATGAAAAAAAATCAAGCTTATTTGTCCTGGTTGGTGCTACCAACCGGGACAAAAGTCCCCCCTGCCAGCACAAGCCGCAATTGCCGCGTGAAGGGCCATTTGTCCCGGTTGGTATAAAAACCGGGACTAATGGTCTAGGGCATTTATATCGACCCTTTAGTCCCGATTCCCCAACCGGGACAAATGGCCCTTACGAACCGGGACAAATGGCCCTTTTTGCACTAGTGCTTCTATCCTAACAAGAAAAATGTTACGACTTGATGAAAAATGTATCAACCGCTCCCTCATGCTATTTGCTGCAAAGACATCTCTAATGAAATTGAATTTGTCACATTTCTGAAGTATGAAAACTACTCCAATCAGACAACCGTAACTTCAGACACCAATCCCAACCCCCATTCCGCTCACTCTCAACCCTCACTCTTATCACAAAATTCACTAACTCGTTTTCTAAGTGACCTAGTGATCGACACCACCGTGTGAGAACAACAACAATGAACAAGAGTTGTAACCGCCTTCCCATCATAGCGGGAGTACCTCCTGGTTCTATACTAGACCACCCCTCATCCCGGGCTCTACCATGATAGCGACACGCTCATGCATTGCACGAAAAAAATATGAATAGAAATGCCATCCAAAGAATGAAAAATGTCAACATTTCTCGCCTCTTCCCTCCCTGGCACACATGTCTGATTCGTGGTACAAATTTATGTATCCATTAGAAAAGAGGCAAAAAAATATTCCCCTCACGTCTTATCTCATTTACCTCAAACTGTGTTTATGTCAGCAAATTTACCAAGAGCCAAGACCATATATTCCCAAGGCCGACCCGGTCTTGTTGCCATCAATCTTGGCGTTACCGTGTTGTCTCTCGTGCGTCCGTAACAATCGAGCCGGTGACTTGATTGTTTAGTACCTGCGCGAGTTAGTTTCGTCTAGCTAGCTTTACATGCGTGTACGTCCTCCGAAGAAATAGATCCAGCTACTTATTGCTATACGTACGTATGTTGGCCAAAGGATCGGTCACCCAGAACTCAACGGAATGTACTCATCGGTGTTCATACATGTTCGGGACCGAAGCCAACAGAGAGATGCGGCGGAGCATCACCATGCAGGAGCGCAGGGCGGTACCATGCTCATGCATTTGTCTTCCTCCTATATTCCACATGCGGAGATGGTAACTAGCTGGCCCGTAACCTTGGCGTTCTTGTGCAATTCATGTTCTCTGGCAATAAATGCTAGGAGTCTTTGGGTTATATTGTATGTTATATAGTAGTAACACGGAGTGTTTGTTTGATCATGCAAGAGCTGTTGGCAGTCGTCCATCTCATGTCTATGACTCCATGCTCAACTGTTTGTTCACTCACAGGAAACACGTGACAAGTATCATCCAATGTGTGATTAGAGTGTCCATGTACGTCTCTCTAATCTACACTTCCACATGTTAGATCGATTACTAGCTAGAGCCTAGAGTCTTCTAGATACATCCATGGTATATGGTTGGTTGAAGACAAAATCAAGCTGATGATAAACTACAGGGTCGAGTAATCACTGTAACAAACCGCAAGCACCTAACGGAGGTTGACACGCTTCAGAAAATTACCAAGTTTGAGTTGGTATCACAACTGCGGCCTTCGGTGGAGGGAGTCATCTAGCAGCTGGTTGATTTTAGTTTTTCAAATCCATCTTCGACCCTGGAACGATTGATGGGCGGTGATGCTCATTTTTTTTTTCATTTTGGTTTTGCTTTCTTGAAACCTTTTGGCATACTTTTGTTTGTTGACATTCTTAAAGCTTGCAACCCTGGCTTACACCTTTTGTATTATTTTTAAGAAATTAGTAAAAAGAATACGCAGAAAAGTCCTGTTGTTTCCCTAATAAAACTTGTAATTCCGCACAAACAGCAAGTATATACCAAGTATGAGGTGTTGATAAAAAACTGAGAAGGCTCGGCCAACCACCTCCTACACAACTTGCTACAGCCCTTCCTCCCTACATTTATTTTGCTCCCTCCTACACATAAAAAACACTAGCATGCGTATATACAGGCATAAACAGTTATTTACCACAGATTTGTAGCATATATGGCATGCTTGAGAATTATTCTAGATCATCCTTGGCTACTCTATCTCAGGGCCATCATTGCAGCGTATTGGTGGTGGGAGCTTGCGTATAGATGGCCAATCTCACAGTGAAGATGCAACTGTAATCGTCAAGGTTAGGAGAAATTGCCAGGATTTCTGTGAAGCACATATAACGTGCCACCCAATCTGGCTTAGACATAGCTCTGGCTGAACGCATTAAGCCCGAGGCAGCAAGGTTGGTGCTCCAAAATGAAGGTTTGGTGTTTTTGACATGTTACAAACTCATTTTGGGTTTGCTACATGCAAACAGACGATATGCTGCTAGGATTCCGAAGTTTGCTACAAATATTGCGCTCATGCAGCGAATTATATTCGGTTCTTCCAAACATTTGGCTTATATGTTTTATTTCTGGTATTACTTGATGAGGTTTACAATAATACTCTCCCAATTGTTAAAAATATAGGCTGTATTAATTTTTCAAAAAAGGTCTCTTTGTTTGAATAAATTTATAGAAAATTATATCAACCTCTACAATACCAAATAACTAACATATCATGATGAATCTATGATCGTGATTATTGGTATTTGCTCTATAAAGTTGTTCATAAAGAGGTTCTTTTCCAGAATCAGTACAATTTATATTTCGGAATGGAGGAAGTACATTGTTTTATTACCATGTTTAAAAATTGCAGTGAAAAATAAATTTTCACAAAATTATTGGAATTTGTAAAATGTTCCTCACCAAATAGCTCATTTTTTGCCCATTCATCATTACAGGGTCAAAGATTGATTTGAAAAGCTAAAAACGGCCAGTTGCTAGAAGACTCCCTTCGCCGAGGGATGTCGAACTTGGTGATTTTTTGTTGCGTGCCAACCTGCGTACATGCATGCGGTTGTTACAATGATTACTAGATCACCAGTTTTAAACAATCAGTTCAATTTTATGTTCAACCAACCGTATACCATGGGTGTACCTAGGAGACTAGCTAATCATCTATCTAACATGCGGAAGAATAGATTAGGAGACATACATGACCACTCTAATCACACAATGGTTGATCCTTGTCATGCGTTTCCTGTGAGTGAACAAACAGTTAAGCATGAAGTCATGGACCTGAGATGGATGACTGCCAATAGCTCTTGCATGAGACACTCTTTGTTGGTATACGGTTGCCGCTGTTCTTCTCGCGCTCAGGGCATGAGACACTCTTTGTTGAACATACAATCCTAAGCCTCCAAGCATTTATTGCTAAACAACATGAATTGCACAAGAATGCCGAGGTTACTAGCCAGCTTGTTCTCATATCCGTTTGTGGATTATTGGAGGAAGACAAATGCATGACCATGGTATCACCCTGCGCTCCTGCACTAAGAGGCTCGCCGTATTCGGCACGCGCCGGTGTTCTTCTCGCGCTCAGCGGTGTAGCTCGTGATAACCCATGCAGTCAGTGAACTCATCGGCACGTAAAGCACCTCTTCTCAGGTCCGTCCAATGGCCTGTGCAAGCTATGCACTCGCACAGGGCATTTGTGGGGGCCCGTCTTGGGCCTAGTTCAATAGACTATTTTATTTGTTTGCAAGGCTTTGACCTGCCAAGAGTAATGCTACATTCACGGGGGCTGGCGAACGCACCCACCAATTATAATCAGGGGGGCACGGTTAATGAGTAAGAGTTCGAAATCACGAATTGAGAATGACTCGTTGCAAAGATCACCCCAAACCATAGGTTGCGACAAGTAGCACGCTGCATGTGCGCCATTTGTGGCAACATGGAAGTGTTCCCTTTTTTCGTAGATCCATTTATTCAAAACATTTTATCTCTTAAAACCGTGTGTCCAAATCTCGAACCGTGCCTCTTGCGGAAGCAAAACCGTGACTCTCATGAAAGGAAATAAAAACAGAAAACACATTTTTTTTCGTTTCCGAGAGGCACAGCCGTGACTCTCGCGAAAGCACAACCGTGCCTCTCGCGGAAGCAAAACCGTGACTCTCGCGAAAGGAAAAAAAACATGTTTTTTCCCGTTTTCGAGAGGCACGGCCATGACTCTCGCGAAAGTACAACCGTGCCTCCTGCGAAAGCTAAACCGTGACTCTCATGAAAAAAACGTGTTTTTTCGCGCAAACTAAATTTTCTTCCTAATTTTTTTGATCGAAATGCTAAGGAAGACTGGTAGAAAACCAAAACGTCAAAAAAAACCAGAAAAAACCGTTTAAAAAGCCAATAACGCTTGCAAAAAAAAAAGAAATCCGGAAGGAGCGTCCATAGCGTGACACGTGGAGAATGGCTGAGAGTGCGCCAAGTGGCGCTGATCGTCCAGGAAGCTTTGTCTAGTTTGACAAATGATGCACTTCTTCGCTCGACTTATGGTCAGATCATCCAGGAGATTAAGTCACTTTTAAATAATAGGGAGTTTCTTTCTCAAAAGATCAGTAGATTTCAAAATAGAGTTGCCGATCAGTTGGCTATGTATAGCCGCACCGAGCGAGCCACGGCTGTTTGCTAGGTGTGGCTCCACCTTGTATTGAGGACTTGTGGCCTCTCGACCGTAACTCTATTCCTATGCAATAACCTCCCTTTATCCCCGCAAAAAAAAGTGGCGCTGATCGTTGCGAGGCTCCTGAAGGAGCGCTCGTTAACTAGTTGCTCCCGTAAGAGTTAGTTTTTTAGATCAATAAAAACTGGACAAGTCAGCTTTTTATTTTTAAGGGGTAAAAGCCTTTATTACTCAAAATTCACAGAGGGTTGGATACAAGCTTGGTCATGTGGCTGGCCAAGCCACACATGATGCCCTGGAAGTAATGACAAGGCATATTTAGCTAACTTGTGGGGTTCAACATTCGCCTCACGTCTTTGAAAAGTAAATTTACTAGTGGGTGATACTCTATGTCTAATTTATCTTATCACAACACCATATTCTCCTTGGCTTCCCTTGGCTAGATCTTCCACCACCTGCTTGCAATCAGATGCCACGATGTAGTTGTGTTGGTTGAGGTCTTCTGCCAGTGCCACTGCTTCGTGACACGTAATTGCTTCCAAAGTTGGTGCATCCCAGACTCTGCAATAACTAGCGCCGAACTGCCCAAGAAGGAGCCCTGGTTGTCTCTGCATATTGCAACAGTTGGTCCTCCTCTCTGCGATCGAGTGCCCGCATCTACATGTATCTTAACATAGTTTGCCGGGGGCGCCCTTGGTCGCGCTGCCAGTACATTCCCCGCCGTCGCCACTCGCCCTTGTTTCTTTGGCTTTCTGAGCACATCAAGGATTTTATATACCTTGTTATGAAGGCCGATATCGCATGTGGTGTCTGGAATATACCTTCATGTATAGCTTTCCTCCTCGATGTCCAAACAGCCCACAGCGTCACTGCCACCAGAGTGAACTGATCGTGCGAGAGGGATCCCAGCAAGTTGAAGAGCCAACTCTTGGCACGGTTCTCACTTGTAGCAACAGTAACACTGCCTAACTCATCATCCACAAGCGCCCAAGTGCATCTTGAGACGGTGCACTCGAGCAGGGAGTGGCGTCTAGAATCCGGAGCTCCGCATAATCCACAAGTGTTCGTCGTTGACATTTTCCGGTGTACCCTCATGTCTTCAGTCGGAAGCGACTACTTCGAAAGTCTCCACAGAAACATGCGAACCTTCGATGGCACCTCCGTCTTCCAAAGGGACTTCCGGGAGCTGGAACCTATATGCGTTGTTGAGGATGCAGGGGCCCCATTCAACCAGGCTTCTTTTCGCTGCACCGTCGCCACTAACATATTGTATGCTGATCGCACAGTAAACTGGCCAGAACGCTCGTGCGCCCAGCTCCAGAAGTCATGCATGGGTGTCGTGGGCAATGGTATGCTGAGGATTAGCTTGGCGTCAAAAGCAAGGAAAGTTGCATTAATCTTCGTCCTGTCCCAAGTTGCATTTGTATGATCTATCAATTGCGAAACTGTAACCGGTGGTCAAGTAGCAAGACATCCATAAGGTCTCATCATCTCTGGGCGAGGGAGCCAGTTTTTCGTCTAAATATCCGTGCTTTCTCCGTTGCCAATGCATTTGATTAGACCCAACTTTAAAATATCACGTCCCTCCACTAGAGCTCTCCATATCTGACTTGGACGACTCCCAAGTGGAGCTTCTAGGATGCTGGAGTTTGGGAAGTAGATACTCTTCAATATACGTGTGCCGAGGGAGGTGAGATCCTGCAACATACGCCAGACCTGGCGGGCTAGCATAGCTAGATTAAAAAGCTCGAAGTCTTTGAAACCCAGACCTCCCATGCTTTTTGGCTGAGTCATCGCCTGCCAAGAGACCCAGTGTGGTTTGTGTTGGCCGTTCTTACTTCCCCACAAAAACTTCCTGATCAACATGTTGAGATGCTCACATAGACCCCTTGGCAATTTGAAGCAAGACATGGAAAAGACAGGGATTGCTTGAGCCACGGCTTTGACCAACACCTCCTTGCCCGCAGAGGACATCGTCCTCTCAACCCAGCCTTGAATCTTATTCCACAATCTGTCTTTCAAATATTTGAACGTACCATTTTTTGAGGCTCCCACATCAGTTGGCATACCTAAATACTCCATCCGTCCCATAATATAAGAACATTTTCGATACTAGTGTAGTGTCAAAAACGTTCTTATATTATGGGACAGAGGGAGTATTTCTCATTCAGAGTTTCATTAGGGACGTTCAGTATATTCTTTATATCATTGCGAACCGCCTCGGGGACTCCTTTACTGAAGAATATAGATGACTTGTCAAAGTTTATCCGTTGACCTGTAGCAGTGCAATATATATCCAGCACTTGGTTCACCTTGGTAGCTCCCACACCATTTGCCTTGAAGAACAGCAGGCTGTCATCAGCGAATAGGAGGTGGTTAACTGCTGGTGCCGTAGGTTCCACTTGGACCCCACCTAAATTGGATGACTCTCTTTGTGATTTTAACAGGCACGACAGGCCCTCTGCTGCTAACAAGAACAAGTATGGAGATATCGGGTCCCCTTGTTGGATACCACAAGAAGGGCAGAACTGCTCAAGCTTCTTACCATTGAATAAGACAGAAAGTTTCACTGAGGATACCATGCCCATAAACATATCCACCCACCTAGAGGTGAAACCCAGTTTTATCATTATTGCCCGGAGATAGGCCCATTCAACTCTGTCATAGGCCTTCATCAAGTCTAACTTGAGAGCGCAGGACTGGTGTTTTTTGGCCTTTTTCCTCTTCATGAAATGCAAGCACTCATAGGCTGTTATGCTGTTATCTGTGATTAATCTGCGAGGGACAAAAGCTGACTGCTCTGGTGAGATAATATCTGGAAGGATTTGTTTGAGTCGGTTGGATATTACCTTAGACGCAATCTTGTAGAGAACATTGCACAAATTGATAGGCCTAAACTGCTTGAGAAGTGTGGGGTTTTTTACCTTGGGTATGAGGACCAAGATTGTATCATTGATACAGGCTGCTGACTCATTACCCTCAACTATTTTGAGAACCACTTTGGTGACCTCTTCTCCACATACCTCCCAGTGACGCTGGAAAAAGTGAGCCGGGTATCCATCCGGGCCAGGGGCCTTGATTGGGAACATTTGAAACAAGGCGCACTTGACCTCCTCAGGGTATTTGGAGCATTCAGGAGAACGTTCATATCAGATGTTACCTTGGTTGGGACATGTCGCAGAACTTCCTCCATATTATGCACCCCTTCTGATGTGTACAGGTTTTTGTAGTACTCCGTTGTCATCTCCTCCATCCCGGCTGGATCCTCAATTACGTGCCACTGATCATCTTGCAGTGATTTGATTTGATTTTTGCGCCGCCTTCTGCTGGCACGTAAATGGAAGAAATAAGTGTTTTTGTCCCCATGAACTAGCCATTCCACATGTACTCTTTGGCGCCAAAGAATTTCCTCGCGGTGAAAGAGCTCCACTAGCCGATCAATAATTTTCGTCTCCTCCCTGGTGGGGCCGGATCTACCTGGAATGGCGCGCAGGAGCTGTAGCTGTACCTTTAGCTGGGATATTTGCTGCCGAACTGAGCCAAAACTTTGCCGATCCCAAGCCGACAAGTCACCAGCCAAGTCTCCCAATTTATCATGCAATGATTGCACACACCCTCCATCCTGCATGCTCCATCTGCCCGATAAAGTGGTGAAGAGAGATTCCTCTCTCTCCCACATAGTTTCGTACTTAAAAGCTAGCCTTGGGACCCGCCCTACATGCATGCATGTTACGTAGCGTGAGGAGGATCGGACTATGGTCGGAGCCGGCTGCCGTCTTGTGGAGCACAGCAGAAGCTGGCAATGCTATCAACCTTTCCGGGTTAGCCAGACATCTGTCGAAGCGTACTCGAGTGTAGGTACCTCCAGACACCTCTTTTCGAATGTCCAGGCTGTGCCCGTGTATCCTATATCAGACAAACCACAAGTATCGACTGCCTCACGAAATCCATCAATCTGAGCTTGGCTTCGGCTTCCCACACCATCATGTTCACTAAGGTTCAGAACTTCGTTGAAGTCACCAATGACCGCCCATGGCCTGTTATGCGTCTCGGCTATATTTTTCAGGGTGTTCCATGTGTGTTGCCTGTTGGGTACCTGGGCCTCACCATAGACAAAGGTGGTTCTAACCTGCATGTCCACCATATTGTCAACTAGAGCATCAATGTGATACCTCGAATAACCAATTATTTCCACTTTTATTTCATCATTCCAAAGGATACAAAGACCACTACTTCGTCCTGAACTACTTACTACATAGCTTTTATTAAAACCTAAACCTTCCGCTAGCTGTTCTACCCTCGAGCCTTCCAATTGTGTTTCAAGAATACATAGGATTGAGGGGGGAAACTGCCTAACAATAGTGCGAAGCTCACGAACTGTCGCGGCTTTGCCAATTCCGCGACAGTTCCAGCAAAGGAGACTCATTGCGCTAGGCGAACCCCTCCTTGGGAGTTCGCCAAAAGCGTTTCAGGGGTCTTGCCAGGTGTTGCACTCTTCACTATTTTTGTTTCAGTAGTGGAAGGACTCTGTTTGTTTCTTTTTGTCTCCTGCTTGGATGTGGGGCTCGGAGGGATCGCCGGAGGCAGCATTAGAAGGTTTTTGTTTGCCTGAATGGGGTGTTGTAGCTGTGCAGTTTTTGGATCCGCCATGGCAGTTTTCCTTCTGTTTCTATCTAGGTATTCCATGGTGACATCACTGGTCTGGTCGGGATCAACAAGCTGGCTTTCAAGAGCACCATGGCCTGCTGCAGCTCTCCCTCCACCCGCCCTGTCCGCCCGCGACCGCGGCTGCCTCTGGGGATCTCATTCTCTCCCGGGCCTCTACCAGGGCCTTGGAACCACCCTGCTTTGATGTCCTTGAAAACTAGGGCTTTTGGAGGATGAACTCCGTCACCGCACTCCTTGTACAGATGCCCCAAGTATCCACATACAGCGCACCAGTCTGGCAACCTCTCATACTTGATTCTGAAGATAACACATTCCGCCACTTCCTTCTTTTTGACAACCAGTGAGACAACGTTTTTCAGAGGCTTCGTCACATCTATTCGCACCCGAACCCTTGCAAAATTACCTTCAAAATCTTGTGACTTTGGTTCGGGGAATATGAACTCTCCCACCGTAGATGACAAGGCCTTGATCTTGGAGAAGTAGCCATCTGGTAGATCATGTATCTGTAGCCAGATATCGATCTTATTGAGTTCAATTGTTGACGACTTGGTGAATCCATCATAGGGTGCTAGGACTACCGGTTTCCCCTTGAAGTTCCATGGACCTTCCTCCATTACTCTCTCCCAGTTGCCGAGGCACGAGAATTGGAGAGTATAGAGGTTGTCCTCCAGCGTCTTGATCTTGACTTCATGCACCAGATCCCACGCCACCCTCATGCCCCTGTAAAACCAGTATTGGCTATAAGCTTTTTCGGTGTGAACCCTAGCTATCACCATCCACCGGGTCGCCTCCTGCGGCAATTCTCCTTCCTCAATCACGACGTCTTCCAGGTCATCTTCCTTTAGTCCAAGTTCCTCCATCATCGCTTCCAGTTCGGTGGAGGCCGAAGCCGATGACGAAGCTTTTGTAGCCATGATCCTCTCGCTCGGGGTGTGGTTCCGCGAGCGGTATGGACCCTATCTCTGTCTCCTCTGCGCGGCCCCCACGTCCTGATGACCCAGCAGGCCACCGCCGGGGAGGAACGAGAGGGGATGTCGATCTCTACGGTGAAGGCGGCGCCGTCGCCCGAGAAGAGAAAACCCTAATGAGAGGGGAGGTGTAATTGCTAACTGGACAAGTCAGCTGGCCTTGAACTCCGTATCAGGTAGCCCGTGAATCTAGGATTATTGGCCTACCAACATGGTCCGATAGCCCGATTCTCTTCCAAACGAACTCCCCTGATCTCTTCTGATTTGGGCCTTTGGTTTTTCAAGTGCTGGTTCATCGGCTCACCTGTACCGTTCATGGTGTACGTGTAACCAACCACGTCTCCATTGCCTGGCATGAATCTGCCATGTTACCATTCCCTGACACACAACCATCTACTCTGCCACGTCACCATCTTGTTGTTGGGGAACGTAGTATTTTAAAATTTTCCTACGATCACGCAAGATCTATCTACCAGATGCATAGCAACGAGAGGGAAGAGTGTGTCTACGTACCCTCGTAGACCGGAAGCGGAAGCGTCAAGTGACGCGATTGATGTAGTCGAACTTCTTCGCGATTCAACCGATCAAGCACCGAACGTACGGCACCTCCGCGTTCAGCACACGTTCAGCTTGATGACGTCCCATGAGCTCTTGATCCAGTTGAGGTTCACGGGAGAGTTTCGTCAGCACGACGGCGTGGTGACGGATATGATGTATTCACCGGTGCAAGGCTTCTCCTAAGCACTGCAACGGTATGACCGAGGTGTGTTTCTGTGGAGGGGGGCACCGCACACGGCTGGAACAATTCAACTTGTGTGTCTTTGGGTGCCCCCCTGCCCCCGTATATAAAGGAGCAAGAGGGGAGGGCCGGCCGGCCTCCTATGGTGTGGCTAGGGCAATCCTACTAGGAATAGGATTGCAATCCTATTCCTAGTAGGAGTCCACCAAGAAGGAAGAGAGGGAAAGGAAAAAAGAGGGAGAGGTGGCGCCCCCCCAATCCTAGTCCAAATAGGATCCCTAGGTGGGGCGCCGGCCAGCCTCTATGGGCTGCCTCTCTCCTTTCCTCAAGGCCCACTATGGACCATCCCCCCTCGTAGGGGGTTCCGGTAACCCTCTCCGGCAATCCAGTTAAATCTGAAACTTTTCCGGAACACTTCCGGTGTCTGAATATAGTCGTCCAATATATCAATCTTTATGTCTCGAACATTCCGAGACTCCTCGTCATGTCCGTGATCTCATCCGGGACTCCGAACTACCTTCGGTACATCAAAACTCATAAACTCATAATACCGATCGTCATCAAACGTTAAGCGTGCGGACCCTACGGGTTCGAGAACTATGTAGACATGACCGAGACTCATCTCCGGTCAATAACCAATAGCGGAACCTGGATGCTCATATTGGCTCCTACATATTCTACGAAGATCTTTATCGGTCAAACCGCATAACAACATACGTTGTTCCTTTTGTCATCGGTATGTTACTTGCCCGAGATTCGATCGTCGGTATCTCCATACCTAGTTCAATCTCGTTACCGGCAAGTCTCTTTACTCGTTCCGTATCACATCATCTCGTGACTAACTCATTAGTCTTTTGCTTGCAAGGCTTATTGTGATGTGTGTTACCGAGAGGGCCCAGAGATACCTCTCCGACACTCGGAGTGACAAATCCTAATCTTGATCTATGCCAACACCACGAATACTTTCGGATACACCTGTAGAGCATCTTTATGATCACCTAGTTACGTTGTGACGTTTGATAGCACACAAGGTGTTCCTACGGTATTCGGGAGTTGCATAATCTCATAGTCATAGGAACATGTATAAGTCATGAAGAAAGCAATAGCAGTAAAACTAAACGATCATAGTGCCATGCTAACGGATGGGTCTAGTCCATCACATCATTCTCCTAATGATGTGATCCCGTTGATCAAATGACAACTCATGTCTATGGTTAGGAAACATAACCATCTTTGATCAATGAGCTAGTCTAGTAGAGGCATACTAGGGACACTCTGTTTTGTCTATGTATTCACACATGTACTAAGTTTCCGGTTAATACAATTCTAGCATGAATAATAAACATTTATCATGATATAAGGAAATATAAATAACAACTTTATTATTGCCTCTAGGGCATATTTCCTTCAGTCTCCCACTTGCACTAGAGTCAATAATCTAGCTCACATCGCCATGTGATTTAATACCGATAGTTCACATCGTTATGTGAATAACACCCATAGTTCACATCGCCATGTGACCAACACCCAAAGGGTTTACTACAGTCAATAATCTAGTTCACATCGCTATGTGATTAATACCCAAGAGTAATAAGGTGTGATCATGTTTTGCTTGTGAGAGAAGTTTAGTCAACGGGTCTGTCACATTCAGATCCGTATGTATTTCGCAAATTTCTATGTCTACAATGCTCTGCATGGAGCTACTCTATCTAATTGCTCCCACTTTCAATATGCATCCAGATTGATACTTAGAGTCATCTGGATTTAGTTTCAAAGCTTGCATCGGCGTAACCCTTTACGACGAACTCTTTATCACCTCCATAATCGAGAAATATTTCCTTTAGTCATCCAATTACTAAGGATAATTTTGACCGCTGTACAGTGATCTACTCCTGGATCACTATTGTACCTCCCTGTCAAACTCATGGCAAGGTACACAACGTGTTTTGTACACAGCATGGCATACTTTATAGAACCTATGGCTGAGGCATAGGGAATGACTTTCATTCTCTCTATATTTTTCTACCGTGGTCTGGCTTTGAGTCTTACTCAACTTCACACCTTACAAGTCAGGCAAGAACTCCTTCTTTGACTGATCCATTTTGAACTACTTCAAAAACTTATCAAGGTATGTACTCATCGAAAGTCTTATCAAGCATCTTGATCTATCTCTATAGATCTTAATGCCCAATATGTAAGCAGCTTCACCAAGGTCTTTCTTTGAAAAACTCCTTTCAAACACTCCTTTATGCTTTCCAGAAAATTCTACATCATTTCTGATCGATAATATGTCATTCACATATACTTATCAGAAAGGTTGTAGTGCTCCCACTCACTTCTTGTAAATACAGGCTTCACCGCAAGTCTGTATAAATCTATATGCTTTGATCAACTTATCAAAGCGTATATTCCAACTCCGAGATGCTTGCACCAGTCCATAGATGGATCGCTGGAGCTTGCACATTTTGTTAGCACCTTTAGGATTGACAAAACCTTCTGGTTGCATCATATATAATTCTTCTTTAATAAATCCCTTAAAGAATGCAATTTTTTTATTCATTTGCCAGATTTCATAAAATGCGGCAATTGCTAACATGATTCGGACAGACTTAAGCATCGCTACGGGTGAGAAAGTCTCATCGTAGTCAACTCCTTGAACTTGTCGAAACCCTTTCGCAACAAGTCGAGCTTTGTAAACAGTAACATTACCGTTTGCGTCGGTCTTCCTCTTGAAGATCCATTTATTTTCGAGGGCTTGCCGATCATCGGGCAAGTCAACCAAAGTCCATACTTTGTTCTAATACATGGATCCCATCTCAGATTTCATGGTCTCAAGCCATTTTGCGGAATCTGGGCTCATCATCGCTTCCTCATAGTTCGTAGGTTCATCATGGTCTAGTAACATGACTTCCAGAACTGGGTTGCCGTACCACTCTGGTGCGGAACGAACTCTGGTTGATCTACGAAGTTCAGGAGAAACTTGATCTGAAGTTTCATGATCATCATCATTAGCTTCCTCACTAATTGGTGTAGGAATCACTGGAACGAGTTTCTTTGATGTACTACCTTCCAATTCGGGAGAAGGTACAATTACCTCATCAAGTTCTACTTTCCTCCCACTCACTTCTTTCGAGAGAAACTCCTTCTCTAGAAAGGATCCACTCTTAGCAACAAAGACCTTGCCTTAGGATCTGTGATAGAAGGTGTACCCAACAGTTTCTTTTGGGTATCCTATGAAGATTTACTTCTCCGATTTGGGTTCGAGCTTATCATGTTGAAACTTTTTCACATAAGCATCGCAGTCCCAAACTTAAAGAAATGACAGCTTAGGTTTCTCGTCAAACCACAGTTCATACGGTGTCATCTCCACAGATTTAGATGGTGCCCTATTTAATGTGAATGTAGCTGTCTCTAATGCATAACCCCAAAAGCGATAGTGGTAGATGGGTAAGAGACATCATCGATCGTACCATATCCAATAAAGTACGGTTATGACGTTCGGACACACCATTACACTGTGGTGTTCCAGGTGGCGTGAGTAGTGAAACTATTTCACATTGTTTTTATTGAAGGCCAAACTCGCTAACTCAAATATTTTACCTCTACGATCATATCGTAGAAACTCTTATTTTCTTGTTACGATGATTCTCCACTTCACTCTGAAATTCTTTGAACTTTTCAAATGTTTCAGACTTGTGCTTCATTAAGTAGATATACCCATATCTGCTCAAATCATCAGTGAAGGTCAGAAAATAACGATACCTGCCGCGAGCTTCAACGCTCGTTGGTCCGTATACATCAGTATGTATGATTTCCAACAACTCTGTTGATCGCTCCACGGTTCCGGAGAACGGAGTTGTAGTCATCTTGCCCATGAGGCATGGTTCGCAAGCACCAAGTGATTCATAATCAAGTGATTCCAAAAGTCCATCACTATGGAGTTTCTTCATGCGCTTTACACCAATATGACCTAAACGGCAGCGCCACAAATAAGTTGCACTATCATTATTAACCTTGCATCTTTTGTCTTCAATATTATGAATATGTGTATCACACGATCGAGATCCAACAAACCATTTTCATTGGGTGTATGACCATAGAAGGTTTTATTCATGTAAACAGAACAACAATTATTCTCTAACTTACATGAATAACCGTATTGCAATAAACATGATCAAATCATATTCATGCTCAACACAAACACCAAATAACACTTATTTAGGTTCAACACTAATCCCGAAAGTATAGGGAGTGTGCGATGATGATCATATCAATCTTGGAACTACTTCCAATACACATCGTCACTTCATCCTTTAACTAGTTTCTGTTCATTATGCAACCCCCATTTCGAGTTACTACTCTTTAGCAACTAAACCAATATCAAATACCGAGGGGTTGCTATGAACACTAGTAAAATACATATCAATAATCTGTATATCAAATATACCTTTGTTCACTTTGCCATCCTTCTTATCCCCCAAATATCTAGGGCAGTTCCACTTCTAGTGACCATTTCCTTTGCAGTAGAAGCACTTAGTTTTAGGCTTGAGTTTAGCTTTGGGTTTCTTCACGGGAGTGACAACTTGCTTGTCATTCTTCTTGAAGTTCCCCTTCTATCCCTTTGCCCTTTACTTGAAACAAGTGGTCTGGTTAACCATCAACACTTGATGCTCTTTCTTGATTTCTACCTTCGCCGATTTCAGCATCGTGAAGAGCTCGGGAATTACTTTCGTCATCCCTTGCATATTATAGTTCATCACGAAGTTCTACTAACTTGGTGATAGTGTCTAGAGAACTTTGTCAATTACTATCTTATCTGGAAGATTAACTCCCACTTGATTCAAGCAATTGTACTACCCAGACAATCTGAGCACATGCTCACTGGTTGAGCTATTCTCCTCCATCTTGTAGGCAAAATACTGTCAGAGGTCTTATACCTCTCGACACGGGCATGAGTATGAAATACTAATTTCAACTCTTGGAACATCTCATATGCTCCGTGGCGTTTCAAAACGTTTTTGAAGTCCCGGTTATAAGCCGTAAAGCATGGTGCACTAAACTATCAAGTAGTCATCATATCGAGCTTTTGTCAAAACGTTCATAACGTCTACATCTTCTCCTGCAATAGGTTTGTCACCTAGCGGTGCATCAAGGACATAATTCTTCTGTGCAGCAATGAGGATAATCCTCAGATCACGGAACAATTCCGCATCATTGCTACTAACATCTTTCAACTTGGTTTTCTCTAGGAACATATAAAAAATAAACGTGGAGCAACATCGCGAGCTATTGATCTACAACATAGATATGCTAATACTATCAGGACTAAGTTCATGATAAATTAAAGTTCAATTTAATCATATTAATTAAAGAACTCCCACTTAGATAGACATCCCTCCGGTCATCTAAATGATCACGTGAAGTCAACTAAACCATGTCCGATCATCACGTGAGATGGAGTAGTTTCAATGGTGAACATCTTATGTTGATCATATCTACTATATGATTCACGCTCGACCTTTCGGTCTCCAGTGTTCCGAGGCCATATCTGCATATGCTAGGCTCGTCAAGTTTAACCCGAGTATTCTGCGTGTGCAAGACTAGCTTACACCCGTTGTATTTGAACGTAGAGCTTATCACACCCGATCATCACGTGGTGTCTCGGCACGACGAACTTTCGCAACGGTGCATACTCAGGGAGAACACTTATACCTTGAAATTTAGTAAGGGATCATCTTATAATGCTACCGTCGTTCTAAGCAAAATAAGAAGCATAATAAGATAAACATCACATGCAATCAAAATATGTGACATGATATGGCCATCATCATCTTGTGCTTTTGATCTCCATCTCCAAAGCACCGTCATGATCACCTTCGTCACCGGCGCGACACCTTGATCTCCATCATAGCATCGTTGTCGTCACGCCAACTATTGCTTCTACGACTATCGCTACCGCTTAGTGATAAAGTAAAGCAATTACATGGCGATTGTATTTCGTACAATAAAGCGACAACCATATGGCTCCTGCCAGTTGCCGATAACTTTACAAAACATGATCATCTCATACAAAACCGTATAACTCATCATGTCTTTGACCATATCACATCACAACATGCCCTGCAAAAACAAGTTAGACGTCCTCTACTTTGTTGTTGCAAGTTTTACGTGGCTGCTACGGGCTTAGCAAGAACCGTTCTTACCTACGCATACAAAACCACAACGATGTTTCGTCAAGTATGTGCTGTTTTAACCTTCACAAGGACCGGGCGTAGCCACACTTGATTCAGCTAAAGTGAGAGAGACAGACACCCGCCAGTCACCTTTAAGCAACGAGTGCTCGTAACGGTGAAACTAGTCTCGCGTAAGCGTACGCGTAATGTCGGTCCGGGCCGCTTCATCTCACAATACCGCCGAAGCAAAGTATGACATGCTGGTAAGCAGTATGACTAGTATCGCCCACAACTCATTGTGTTCTACTCGTGCATATCATCTACGCATAGACCTGGCTCATGATGCCACTGTTGGGGAACGTAGTATTTTAAAATTTTCCTACGATCACGCAAGATCTATCTACCAGATGCATAGCAACGAGAGGGAAGAGTGTGTCTACGTACCCTCGTAGACCGGAAGCGGAAGCGTCAAGTGATGCGGTTGATGTAGTCGAACTTCTTCGCGATTCAACCGATCAAGCACCGAACGTACGGCACCTCCGCGTTCAGCACACGTTCAGCTTGATGACGTCCCATGAGCTCTTGATCCAGTTGAGCTTCACGGGAGAGTTTCGTCAGCACGACGGCATGGTGACGGATATGATGTATTCACCGGTGCAGGGCTTCTCCTAAGCACTGCAACGGTATGACCAAGTGGAGCTTCTAGGATGCTGGAGTTTGGGAAGTAGATACTCTTCAATATACGTGTGACGAGGGAGGTGGGATCCTGCAACATACGCCAGACTTGGCGGGCTAGCATAGCTAGATTAAAAAGCTCGAAGTCTTTGAAACCCAGACCTCCCATGCTTTTTGGTTGAGTCATCGCCTGCCAAGAGACCCAGTGTGGTTTGCGTTGGCCGTTCTTACTTCCCCACCAAAACATCCTGATCAACATGTTGAGATGCTCACATAGAACACTTAGCAATTTGAAGCAACACATGGAAAAGACAGGGATTGCTTGAGCCACAGCTTTGACCAACACCTCCTTTCCCGCAGAGGACATCGTCCTCTCAACCCAGCCTTGAATCTTATTCCACAATATGTCTTTCAAATATTTGAACATACCATTTTTTGAGGCTCCCACATCAGTTGGCATACGTAAATACTATTTCTCATTCAGAGTTTCATTAGGGACGTTCAGTATATTCTTTATACCATTGTGAACCTCCTCGGGGACTCCTTTACTGAAGAATATAGATGACTTGTCAAAGTTTATCCATTGACCTGTAGCAGTGCAATATATATACAGCACTTGGTTCACCTTGGTAGCTCCCACACCATTTGCCTTGAAGAACAGCAGGCTGTCATCAACGAATAGGAGGTGGTTAACTGGTGGCGCCGTAGGTTCCACTTGGATCCCACCTAAATTGGATAACTCTCTTTGTGATTTTAACAGGCACGACAGGCCCTCTGCTGCTAACAAGAACAAGTATGGAGATATCGGGTCCCCTTGTCGGATACCACAAGAAGGGCAGAACTGCTCAAGCTTTTTACCATTGAATAAGACAGAAAATTTCACTGAGGATACCATGGCCATAAAAATATCCACCCACCTAGAGGTGAAACCCAGTTTTAGCATTATTGCCCGGAGATAGGGCCATTCAACTCTGTCATAGGCCTTCATCATGTCTAACTTGAGAGTGCAGGACTGGTGTTTTTTTGCCTTGTTCCTCTTCATGAAATGCAAGAACTCATAGGCTATTATGATGTGATCTATGATTAATCTGCCAGGGACAAAAGCTGACTGCTCTGATGAGATAATATCTGGAAGGATTTGTTTGAGTCGGTTAGATATTACCTTAGACGCAATCTTATAGATAACATTGCACAAATTGATAGGCCTAAACTGCTTGAGAAGTGTGGGTTTTTTTACCTTGGGTATGAGGACCAAGATTGTGTCATTGATGCAGGCTGGTGACTCATTACCCTCAACTATTTTGAGAACCACTTTGGTGACGTCTTCTCCACATACCTCCCAGTGACGCTGGAAAAAGTGAGCCGGGTATCCATCCGGGCCAGGGGCCTTGATTGGGAACATTTGAAAAAAGGCGCACTTGACCTCCTCAGGGTATATGGAGCATTCAGGAGGACGTTCATATCAGATATTACCTTGGTTGGGACATGTCGCAGAACTTCCTCCATATTATGCACCCCTTCTGATGTGTACATGTTTTTGTAGTACTCCGTTGTCATCTCCTCCATCCCGGCCGGATCCTCAATTACCTGCCCCTGATCATCTTGCAGTGATTTGATTTGATTTTTGCGCCGCCTTCTGCTGGCACGTAAATGGAAGAAATAAGTGTTTTTGTCCCCATGAACTAGCCATTCCACACGTACTCTTTGGCGCCAAAGAATTTCCTCGCGGTGAAAGAGCTCCACTAGCCGATCAATAATTTTTGTCTCCTCCCAGGTGGGGTCGTATCTACCTAGGATGGCACGCAGGAGCTGTAGCTGTACCTTTAGCTGGGATATTTGCTGCCGAACTGAGCCAAAACTTTGCCGATCCCAAGCCGACAAGTCACCATCCAAGTCTCCCAATTTATCATGCAATTATTGCACACACCCTCCATCCTGCATGCTCCATCTGCCCGATAAAGTGGTGAAGAGAGATTCCTCTCTCTCCCACATAGTGTCGTACTTAAAAGCCTTGGGACCTGCCCTACATGCATTCATGTCGTAGTGTGAGGAGGATCGGACTATGGTCGGAGCCGGCTGCCGTCTTGTGGAGCACTGTAGAAGCTGGCAATGCTATCAACCATTCCGGGTTAGCCAGACATCTGTCGAAGCGTACTCGAGTGTACGTACCTCCAGACACCTCTTTTCGAATGTCCAGGCTGTGCCCGTGTATCCTATATCAGGCAAACCACAAGTATCGACTGCCTCACAAAATCCATCAATCTGAGCTTGGCTTCGGCTTCCCACACCATCATGTTCACTAAGGTTCAGAACCTCGTTGAAGTCACCAATGACCGCCCATGGCATGTTATGCGTCTCGGCTATATTTTTCAAGGTGTTCCATGTGTGTTGCCTGTTGGGTACCTAGGCCTCACCATAGACAAAGGTGGTTCTAACCTGCATGTCCACCATATTGTCAACTAGAGCATCAATGTGATACCTCGAATAACCAATTATTTCAACTTTTATTTCATCATTCCAAAAGATACAAAGACCACCACTTCGTCCCGAACTAGTTACTGCATAGCTTTTATTAAAACCTAAACCTTCCGCTAGCTGTTCTACCCTCGAGCCTTCCCAATTGAGTTTCAAGAATACAGAGGATTGAGGGGCAAACTGCCTCACAATAGTGCGAAGCTCACGAACTGTCGCGGCTTTGCCAATTCCGTGACAGTTCCAGCAAAGGAGACTCATTGCGCTAGGCGAACCCCTCCTTGGGAGTTCGCCAAACGCGTTTCAGGGGTCTTGCCAGATGTTGCACTCTTCACTATGTTTGTTTCAGTAGTGGAAGGACTCGGCTTGTTTCTTTTTGTCTCCTGCTTGGATGTGGGGCTCGGAGGGATCACCGGAGGCAGCATTAGAAGGTTTTTGTTTGCCTGAATGGGGGTGTTGTAGCTGTGCAGTTTTTGGATCCGCCATGGCAGATCTCTTTCTGTTTCTATCCAGATCTTCCATGGTGACATTACTGGTCTGGTCGGGATCAACAAGCTGGCTTTCAAGAGCACCATGGCCTGCTGCAGCTCTCCCTCCACCTCGCCCTGTCCGCCCGCGACCGCGGCCGCCTTTGGGGATCTCATTCTCTCCCGGGCCTCTACCCGGGCCTTGGAACCACCCTTCTTTGATGTCCTTAAAAACTAGGGCTTTTGGAGGATGAACTCCATCACCGCACTCCTTGTACAGATGCCCCAAGTATCCACATACAGCGCACCAGTCCGGCAACCTCTCGTACTTGATTCTGAACACATTCCACCACTTCCATCTTTTTGACAACCAGTGAGACAACGTTTTTCAGAGGCTTCATCACATCTATTCGCACCCGAACCCTTGCAAAATTACCTTCAAAATCTTGTGACTTTGGTTCGGGGAATATGAACTCTCCCACCGTAGATGGAAAGGCCTTGATCTTGGAGAAGTAGCCATCAGGTAGATCATGTATCTGTAGCCAGATATCGATCTTATGGAGTTCAATTGTCGACGGCTTGGTGAATCCATCATAGGGCGCCAGGACCACCGGTTTCCCCTTGAAGTTCCATGGACCTTCCTCCATTACTCTCTCCCAGTTGCTGAGGCACGAGAATTGGAGAGTATAGAGGTTGTCCTCCAGGGGCCTGATCTTGACTTCATGCACCAGATCCCACACCACCCTCATGCCCCTGTAAAACCAGTATTGGCTATAAGCTTTTTCGGTGTGAACCCTAGCTATCGCCATCCACCGGGTCGCCTCCTACGGCAATTCTCCTTCCTCAACCACGACATCTTCCAGGTCATCTTCCTTTACTCCAAGTTCCTCCATCATCGCTTCCAGTTCGGTGGAGGCTGAAGCCGATGACGATGCGTCTGTAGCCATGATCCTCTCGCTCGGGGTGTGGTTCCGCGAGCGGTATGGACCCTATCTCCGTCTCCTCTGCACGGCCCCCACGTCCTGATGATGCAGCAGGCCACCGCCGGGGAGGAACGAGAGGGGATGTCAATCTCTACGGTGAAGGCGGCGCCGTCGCTCGAGAGGAGAAAAGCCTAACGAGAGGGGAGGTGTAATTGCTAACTGGACAAGTCAGCTGGCCGTGAACTCCATATCAGGCAGCCCGTGAATCTAGGATTATTGGCCTACCAACATGGCCCGATAGCCCGATTCTCTTCCAAACGAACTCCCTTGATCTCGTTTGATCTGGGCCTTTGGTTGTTCAAGTGCTGGTTCATCGGCTCACCTGTACCGTTCATGGTGTACTTGTAACCAACCACGTCTCCATTGCCTGGCATGAATCTGCCGTGTTACTATTCCCTGACACACAACCATCTACTCTGCCACGTCTCCATCTTGTAACCTGCTGGATGGGAGGCCGCGTGTGCCTTTGGCGGTGGGTCGGCGACCGCGAGGAGAGTGAGGATGTTTTTTTAGAGTCGGTGGGTAAATCCGCCTACGCTCTGGATCACCATGCGGCAGCCACGGACCACGAGTGGAACCAACAAGAACCCATGTAAAAGATAGGAGGTAAGTGAATCCGCCTACGCTAGAGCCGAGGGAGCCCCAAGACAGGATCTGAACATGCCCGCAGATGGCAGCGCGGCACACTAGAGGTAACCTGGTCTCCACGGCGATGCCTTGAAAGAAGGAAACAACACATCGTCCCGCCGCTGTCGAGACCAAGGGACCAGTAAGGGGTTTTCACCCGAAGCCCTAGCTTGGCGAGAGGAACCTGAACGACGCCCCCAAGTGAGATGCGACACCCACGGGCATCGTCATCGCTGGTGCCAAAGCACAAGGCTTTCACCTGGATCCTCTCAACCTCTCAACCTCGCCCCACCGAGGAATCTCGAGCACCTGTCCACCGAGAGAGAAGACATTGCCGCCACCAAACAAACCTCCAGAGCACGATCTGGGAACCAACATTACCGAGGCACCGCTGAGACCAGGATCACCCAAGGACGCATCCGCTACCGCCCACACGACGAGAAGACGTGACCATCAGCGCCACCAAGCCGCCAGCTAAAAGCCGAACTAGCGGAGCACCATCCGAGGCCGCCGCCCCGGCATCCAGAAGAATCCACCATCAAGCACGAGCCTTGCACACTGTCAACCGACATTTATACATCCCACAGAGATGACACACCCCAACCCCCGTCAGTGCCTCCCAACCATCAGCCAGGAGGCCGAAACAGGGCAAAACGCTAACGACGTAATCACCACCCAGGATTGACGACATTCCTGGCCCCCTAGCCACGACTACCACACTACTAGGGAAAAGCCTAGCAGTAGTGCGGGTTTTAGGTGTATGAGTAGCGCGGGTACCTGCGCTACTGCTACGACGCTACAGCTAACCTATACAAGTAGCGCTATCCCACACACGCTACTGCTATAGCTGTTTAGCAGCAGCGTTCTTTACTGGAAAGCGCTACTGCTAATAGCTGCAGCTCCGTGATGTAGACCGCGCTACTGGTAGGAGCGCGCTGTTGCTAACTTCGTTTCCCTCGCTGCTGCTAGTTCTATTTGTTTCTGATTTTTTTTCATATTTTTTTGTATTTCAACAGGCTTTATACCATAATCTTTAGTATATCATACACATACAAATGTAATCATAGCACATACATACAAATAGTCTCATCAAATCATGTCATCATTATAATCATGATCCAACATAAAGTGATCTCTCGTCATCATCTCGAAAATAGCGATACAAGTCTTGAGTACTTGCAACTACATCGTCATCCATCTAAAGAATGATATACACGGAGAACCTAAACTAACTACTGGCTGTCGTATACTCCCGGGACTGAAACTCCGGCCACTCGTCGTATATATATAGTACTGTCATAGCACCTATTGGCCATCGATGATTATGCACCTGCATCATCACATGAGTTCATTATATGCAACATCTATAGTTGAGCAACAGAAAGAGACACACTTTGCAAAAATAGAAGAAACATATCATAAGTATAAATAACAAAGTTCATCGTACCCAAAATGCCCTAAGTAATGTGACCTTCGCTAGTTGAGGAGGACGGTTTAATTACATCACAAATAAAGTTTCGTCGTGCATAGGTGGGACCTGCAACAACCGTTGCTCGTCGAGAAGGTTTAAATAAGCGTGTGCCGCGTCATAGACGTTGCAATCACCAGAACCTTGTCCTTCATCGTTGCTAGCCATGTTTCCTAGGATTAAATCTATTTAATTAATTATATACCTAATAAAATAAATAATGACATAAAAAATACCTATGTTTTGCAGGAACGTTGATTCATTCCCGGTGCGGGAAATCCCGGGCACTCAATATGTCCTAGTTTGTAGCACAAGTCATCCCGAAATTCACAGAAAAATTCGGCACCACCCTTGCTAAAAAGTTGACAAATCGAGCACCTGAAATTTGCCGGAACGGAAATGAATCAACATTCCTGTAAAACATAGGTCACTCGGCTCCATTCCCTAGATACAACAAAAGGCCACTTGGTCACAATCGAACCACTTCAATGAAAAGATATAGCATGACCACTTCAATGAAAATATAAAATCAACAATAATGGAATATGCAAATGAACATCACTGACATATATCATATAACAACAATTCCGTTTTTTATTCTTAGCTAAATGCTCGTTAACCTAACGAACCTAATGAACCTATCTAGTTAACCTAGTTAGTTAACCTAGCTAGTTAACCTAGCTAGTTAACCTAGTTTTCCTAGATAATTAACCTAATTAAACTAGTTAACCTAGCTAGTTCTCTCTCAAGCCCTAACTAAATTTTTGCACTAACTTAGATAATTAACCTAATTAAACTAGTTAACCTAGCTAGTTCTCTGTCAAAGCCCTAACTAAAGTTTTTCACTAACCTAGATATATTTAACCTAATTAAACTAGTTAAGTTAGCTAGTTCTCTGTCAAAGCCCTAACTAAAATTTTGCACTAATCTAGATAATTAACCTAAGTTAACTTGTTAACCTAGCTAGATAGTTCCTTGTCCAATGTTTGTGCTATGCATGAGAGAGAGAGGAGGGGTGGTGTCTTACAGAGGATGGCTCCGGTGGTGGCGAGGGAGGCAGTGGTGGCGAGGGAGGCAGGGGCATCTCCGGTGATGGCGAGGGAGGCAGGGGCATCTCCGGTGATGGCGAGGGAGGTAGTACTGGCAAGGGAGGCAGGGGCGTCAAGGGTGGCTCCGGTGGCGGAGAGGGCGGCTCCGGTAGCGTTGATGGGGCCGCACGGCTTCGGTGGCGTTGGGGGAGGCACCGGTGGTGTCGACGACGTGCGGCTCTGGTGACTCCGGGGGCGTCGACGTCGGCAGGAGATCAGGGGGAGAAGTGGTGGCCGGGGGGAGGGAAACCGCTCGGGGGTTAAGTCAAACGTAGCGGTAGCGCTGGTAGGAAAAAAGCGCTATAGCTAAGTATAGCTAAGTTAGCTATAACGCGTTTTCTAAAACGCGCTACTGCTATAGCTATTTATTTTCCTCTTCTTTTCTTATTTCATTTTCCCTTTCTATAGCGGGGGTCTAAAACGCACGTTGCTTCTATATTATCTATAGCGCCTGTTATGAACAGACGCTACTGCTATGCCTTTCTCCTTTATTTTTTTTCTTTATTTTTTATTTTTTTCCTTCCTCCTTTTTTCTACTTCTTTCATTTACATTTACTTTTCTATTTGTTTTACATTTTCCTTTCTTTTCATTAGCAGCAGTGCTTTTCCAGGAAAACGCGCTGCTATAATAAATTTAGCGGTAGCGTGGTTTCCCAAAGATTGCTGCTACTATTTGTAGCCTACCGGCTTAGTAGTGGGAATTTTAGTAGGAGCGCTTTTCCCCAAAGACGCTCTACTGTTAGACCGGTATCTGTAGCGCAGTTCAACTGTGTGCACTACTGCTAAGTACCAGTAGCGCTGCATTTTATCCGGCACTACTACTAAAGTTCTATGCGTAAGGTTTTCCCTAGTAGTACCAGTCCGGCTCTACAGCCACCACCACGCCCGCGAACGTGACAGACATCGGGCCGAAGAACCCTGCCGGCCCATGGATCTAGGCCACAACAGACTTGCAGATGGTGAAACCCCAGTTCCGGCGAGGCGAGCACCAAAAAACCAGCCGCGCACCATCACCCGAGGTGGCCAGGATCCTTGGAGTAGCGGAGGAAGCCCCGCCGGCGGCGCCACGGCCGCCCGCAGCCGACGGCCCCTGGATCCAGTCGCACCAAAGCTGCCACATGCCTTTGGTTTTAGCCGCATTGACCCCCTCACTAGTAGAAAATAGACCTTATGTTGGATCATTAGTCCTAGTTTGATTTCGGCCCGGAACTAATGTGACCATTAGTCCCTGTTCCAACGGCTAGGAGCGGTTGGGGGAAGGGGCATCATTAGTTCCGGTTCATTTTCTACCCCTAGTCTCGGTTTGTGACACAAACCGGGACTAAAGGGGTGGTGGCAGGCTCGCGTCAGACTGGGCCCCCCACGAGCCCATTTACACCCGGTTTGTATCGCAAACCGGAACTAGAGGTACCTCTAGTCCTTGTTTGTATAACCATCCGGGAGATGTCCCTATATAAACCCTTCACCCAGCGTGTGCCATTCTCTCTGTTTTCCCCTTTCTCTCCTTTGTTCTTCCCCTTGCTCGAGCTCATCCTCCATTTTCGCCAAGATTTGTCAAGATTTGAAGGCACCCCATCTATCCAAGTGTTCACGAAGGTTAGTGATACGTCCAAAACGTATCTATAATTTCCGCTTGCTCCATGCTTCTTTTGTGTGATATTGCTATGATATTGATGCACTTCCATACACTTTTGATCATATTTGGACTAACCTATTAACTCAGTGCACCACAGTGCCAGTTCTTGTTTTCTGTTGTTTTTCTATTTCAGGTTTCCCCCATATTAAAAGTGCTCCAAAAATTCCAGGAAAAATATAGGAAAAATCAGCGTACAGGAAGCTTCGCGAAGAACCAAAGATGGGCCAGAGAGAAGCCAGGGGAGGTCCAGGAGGCCACCTGGCGCGGCCCCACCCCTGGCCGCGCCAGGGGGGCGCCTGGGGCCCCTGCTCCGCCTCTGGCTGCCCCCCTTCGCATATATATCCCTCTCGTCCCGAAACCCTCGAGGACAGAACCCTTTTTCACGATCTCGCCTCTGTTCCGCCGCCGCAGCGCTTCCAAGATCGGGAGCATCAGGAGAACTCTTCCCGGCACCCTGCCGGAGGGGAGAACCACCACCGGGAGCTTCTCCACCACCATGGACGCTTCTCGGATGAGTTGTGAGTAGTCCACCTTGGACCATGGGTCCATGATTAGTAGCTATGTGATGTTCTCCTCCCCTCTTTGCTCTTCATGGTTTAGACCTCGTGAGCTGCCCTACATGATCGAGGCACATATGGAATCTTTCTGATGTTGCTTTGCTGAGTTTGCTGGGATCTGATGGATTATGAGACTATGTTCAGATTGTGTTTGAGTAATATATTTGATTCACCTCTTTTATATCTTTGTTCTTGAGTAATTCTTGCATGTTCTCCGTTGCTGTTTATTGCTTTGGCCAAGTAGTAGGTAGTAACTCCAAGAGGGAGCGTTATGCTTGATTGTGGGTTCATGCCCCCTGATGACTACCTTGAGTGACAGAAACATGAGTCTAGGGGATGTGCTGTTGCCACAAGGGAGAAAACAACGGTGCTTGTACTTGCGGGTGCAAGGATTGTTTACTTTACGCAAAGTTCTTTTAATGCAGTTGTCTGTTGCTTTGAGTTTACACTTTGGGTGGGATTCACAACTTAATACCAGCGAGATGTTCTGGATAGATATCTCAAGGTGGATGATTAGTAGTAGATGCAGATGGATTTCGGTCTACTTGCCTTGGCGTACCGCCCATGCTTTTGAGCCTCTACCTTTCTTTGCAGCATAGTTAGCATTGGTTTGCGCACATAATCTTGTCAATTGCCCAGCTGTAATTTGTTTACCTCGCTTTGCTGTTTTATCGTCTTTTGGGAGAGAGACATCACTAGTGAACATCATGGGACCCCGGTCCATATTACCACCGCTGATCACACCTTCTATTTACTTCATGTTTTTATTTCCTAGTTGCAGTCATAGCTATCATTATTATCTCTTGTGTTTGATCCTTTGTAAACAACAAGGCCGGAGGGATTGACAACCTCTCTGTACTCGTTGGGAGCAAAGCTACTTGTATCTGTGTGCAGGTCCCGTCAACCGCTAAGTTTCTGGCGCCGTTGACACCTACTTGTCAACCCTCGGAGTCTCACGGGATTCGATCCTTGGTACCTTTGCCAAGGGAAATTTGCCGCTACGCTACATCTCAACCTTCCACTTGGGGTAACCAACTAGGGGCGAGAAGCCATCAAGCAAGTTTCTGGCGCCGTTGCCGGGGACTCCACTCTTCAAGATAGGGGAGTTGCATGCTATCTTTTATCTTTGCTTTTTAGTCTTGTTAGTTTACCTTGCAGTTTTTGCTTTAGTGTCCCATAACAAAAATCACAAAAATAGTTATCTTGCTTGCTGTTGCTATGGGTTCCACCGAGAACACCAAGTTGTGTGACTTCACTAGTCATAACAACAATGACTTTATCTGCACGCCTATTGCTACACCTGCCACTTCAGCACCTTCTTATGAGATTAAACCTGCTTTGCTGAACCTAGTTATGAAAGATCAATTCTCCGGTGCTGGAGATGATGCTGCTTTGCACTTAAATAATTTTGTTGAGCTCTGTGATATGCAAAAGTACAAAGAAGTAGATGGTGATATTGTTAAGCTTAAGCTTTTTCCTTTCTCCTTGAGAGGAGGAGCTAAAATCTGGTTTCAATCCTTGCCTAGGAATAGTATAGATTCTTGGGACAAGTGCAAGGATGCCTTTATTGGGAAGTACTACCCCCCTGCTAAAATTATCCAATTAAGGAGTAACATAATGAATTTTAAACAATTGGATAATGAACACGTTGCCCAAGCTTGGGAACGCATGAAATCTCTTGTCAAGAACTGCCCTACTCATGGTTTGACTACTTGGATGGTTATCCAAACTTTTTATACAGGCTTGAACTTTACCTCGCGGAACTTGTTAGATTCGGCCGCGGGAGGAACCTTTATGTCAACTACACTTGGTGCTGCCACGAAGCTTCTCGACGAGATGATGACCAATTATTCCCAATGGCACACCGAACGCGCTCCAACATGTAGGAAGGTAAACTCTGTCGAGGAGATTTCCTCCCTAAATGAAAAAGTTGACTTGATCATGTCTCTACTTTCCAAGAAATCTTCTATTCATCCTCATGATGTTCCTTTAAATTCTTTGATTGCTCAAGATCAAGTAGATGTGAACTTTATCTCTAGAAACAATTTCAATAACAATGCTTATAGGAGTAATTTTGGTAGCAACCCTAGACCGTTCCCCTCTAATTCCTATGGGAACAACAATGCTTATCCTAGCACCAAGAACTCCACTTCTGAACTAGAGATTATGCTTAAAGACTTCATCACTACCCAAAAGGCCTTCAATAAGAGTGTAGAAGAAAAACTAGACAAACTAGATAATCTCTCTTCGAAGGTAGACAATTTAGCCCATGAGGTAGAGTTGCTTAAAATTAGAACTTCTCCTCTTCAGGAGAGGAAGACCACTCCTATGAATGCTATACAAGCGCAAATTAATGAAAACATTAGGATGATGGCTAAACTTAAAAAGAGATGGGCTAGAGAAAAGGAGGAAGAAGATAGAATTAAGAGCCTTCCTACCCACCACACTGTTGCTACTATCCAAGTTGTTGAGGATATCCAAACTCTTAGCACCCAATGCACTCCTAGTCCCATTGGACCTATTAATGGTGATGCTATGACCTCAACCGTAGAAGAAGAAACTCCTATGACCATAGAAGCTACCAAACAAGTGAGCCTAAAGGACACCACTACCACTTTACTTGATAGTAGTGACCTTGATTTGGATAATTGCACCCTTTCTGAAGTTATTGGTTTTCTTCACAAGATGTCTAGAGATCCCCACACTAGCACACTTAATCTTGCCTTCACGGAGCATATCACTAATGCTCTTATCAAAGCTAGGGAGGAGAAGCTTAGGGTAGAAGCCTCCATACCTAGAAAGCTAGAAGATAGTTGGGATCCTATGATTAAAATTAAGTTGAATAACTTCTCTTGCTATGCTTTATGTGATGTTGGAGCTAGTACCTCCGTTATGCCCAAAAGAATGTATGATATGTTTGAATTGAAACCTTTTGATCCTTGTTCTTTTGGTGTTCGTCTTGTTGATTCTTCCGTAAAGAAACCTTTGGGGAAGATCGATGATGTTCTTATCATTGTCAATGACAATTATGTTCCCGTTGATTTTACTATTATGGATATTGAATGTGAACCTTCATATCCAATTATTTTGGGACGTCCTTTTCTTCGCACCGTTGGTGCTATCATTGACATGAAAGAGGGGAATATAAAATTCCAATTCCCTCTCAAGAAAGGGATGGAACACTTCCCTAGAAAGAAGATTAAGTTGCCTTTTGAGTCTGTTACACGGGCTAGCTATTCTCTTACTCTTGATAAAACTTGATCTTCTCTTTTTTGCATCATGCCTAGCTTAAAGGCATAAAAGAAAGCGCTTTTGGGAGGCAGCCCACAACGAATTAGGTTTTATTTTGCTTTTATTGTGTCTTGATGTTTGTTACTACAGTAGCATCATCATTGTATCTTTTCTTTTCAGCTTTGTGCCAAGTTTAGCCTCCGATTGCAAGAAAGTTCAAAAGTTGTGACGTGCTGTCCAGAAAACAGATTCTGTCCTTGGACAGAAAAATTCGAATAAAATCACCAGATCATCTTTTTGATCTGAATTTTTTTGACAGCGTGCTCTATACAATTCTCTTTCTGAGTTTTTTGATTTGAGTTGCAGAAGTGCCCCGAAAAAATTATTTACTACCTGCTGGTCTGTTTTTCACAGATTCTGTCCCGTTTTGCATTTCCTTCGTTTTGCAAACCTTGAGCTTGCTTTTTCTTTGCAAAAACCTTTTGGCAATCTTGAGAAACAGTAGCTCTTCACGATTATCTTTATTTCCAGTAGGGAAAAATTATTTTATTATGGGTACTAACCTCGCTAATCAGATTATGATGAGTTATGTATGAAGGGAGTTTTCAAGTGTGCGAGGGAAGATGATAAAAAGATTCAGGAGGGTCAAACGCTAAAGCTTGGGGATGCCCCCGTGCACCCCCAAGAAATATTCAAGAAGACTCAAGCGTCTAAGCTTGGGGATGCCCCCATGCATCCCCTTCTCCATCAACAATTATCAGTTCGTCTTTCGTTCCACTATAATTTTATCACTTCATGCGTTATGTGCTATGCTTGGAGCGTCTTGCTCTTAGTTTCCTTTTTTTAGTTTTCTTTAGCTTTGCTTGCTGTTCATAACAAGTTAGAACCCAGCTTTCTTTGTGTGGAAGAGAAACACGCTCCACTTCAACCTAGAACACAACATAGGATTTTCATGCTTATCTTTGCTGTGTGTGTTCTTTGTCTTTCCATAGCTGCTGTCATGTTTAGCTCTTAGTTTTCATGCTTTTCTTTTTAAAGAGCTTTTGTTTAGTTGGTTGCTGAACTCTCTTGAGTTTTCATGTTTATCTTGTTAAGAGAGTTTGCCTGTTGCACTGAGTTGTGTGTCTTAACTTAAAGTAGGTAATTGAGGTTGCTATTTAATTTTAGTAGTAACTTGCAATAGTTTTGAGGTATTGGCATGAGTAATGTCTGAACTTTTAGTGTCAAGAGCTTTAGCCTATTAGTTATAGATGTCGTATTTTGGGCAATCCGTGTTTATTTTCGTAAACCTACAAAATAGTTGAGAACTGTAGCTAATAGATGAATCACTAATCTTTGGAGGGATCGAATATTAGAGTACACTCACGTACCATGAGTCGAGGATGCGCAAGGATAACCAAACCTCCATACACTCCTCCTCGGGGTACTTGTCTCTTTGTGAACCTCCTAATTAGATTGAGAGTTACCGATAATAAGTGCATGAGTTCTTCGGACTAATGTGAGTATTCGAAAGTTGACACTTCCACCTAGCCATATTTTTCTAGCCTCTTCGGTACCGTGCATTGCCCTTTCTCACCTCGAGAGTTAGCGCATACTTCGCCGGTGCATCCAAATCCTTGGCACGATACGCTCTGTCATCATAAGCCTCATTATATCCTTCCTCAAAACAGCCACCATACCTACCTATCAAGGCATTTCCATAGCCTTTCCGAGATACATTGCCATGCAACATCCATCTTCTCATGACTTGATCTTCATGTCATACATGCTTTTGCTTGATCGATGAGCCGCATGCTAGTTGGGCCTTGCCCTAATCATTGCTACATGACGCGCTAGTATCATGGCATATCCTGCTACACCGGCAGAGGCATACATTTGCATACATCATGATAGTTTCATTTTCTTTATGTTGAGTACTATTGTAAAGTGTGAAAGATCTTCTATACTTCTTGTAATACATAGAGTGTTGCCCCTAAAGTGAGGAAAAGATCCCAAAGAGGACAAAATCAAAAGATCCCGAAGAGGACAAATGAGAGTTAAATAGAAAGAGCCATTGAGGCCACAAAAAAATAAAAAATATATAGAAAAAAGAGAAAAAGAAATAAAAAGAGAGAAGGGGGCACACTACTATTCCTTTTGAGAGATCCACACTCGTACTTCATCTTATACCTTGTACTCCATAGAGATTATCATTCATGCATATAGCTATGTGGGGACCTTCACACTATAGAACTTGGCTTGTATATTCCAATGATGAGCCTCCTCAAAAGAGCTCTAGGTCTTCTTGAGCGAGCAAGTTGGATGCACCCCCACTAGTTCCATTGGAGAACTTACCTTAGCTCATATGTGCATCCGTTGCATGGCAATCCCTACTCCTCACATCATATCTATCATTTGGCTTTCTCTCGCCTATGATTGTCCTCATTGATGTGAGCCTTTCACACCTTTTTTGTCTTCCCCCTTCATCATTTTTCTCTCTTTGCCATCCTAAGTGTCAACTTTCTTGCTTACGCTCATCCATTGCATGAGTGCTCAAAATATCGAAAGGGAGTGGATCATTTTGACTTGTACCTGGCTAGTGGTCTGGGGATGAGTCATGATAAGATTCCAAAGAAGACCAAGTGTGAAACTTTAGTAGATTAAGTTCTCAACAATACAAAAACTATGTTTTACTCTCTCGTATATCCCTATCCCCTTTCTTGCACGCAAACACCATTTGGAGACATTCGAGTCACGGACAGCGAGAGCTCTTACACCTTTATGTTCTTATGTTGCTTGTTACAATGCTAATATAGACTCTTGCTTGTTATGACTTGAATTGAATTACATGTCTTGATTGCTTTACTTAAAAAGTTATTATATGGTTGGTAGCATGTCACCATAGAAATTATGCTTGTTATCATTTACCTACTCGAGGACGAGCAGGAATTAAGATTGGGGATGTTGATACGTCCAAAACGTATCTATAATTTCTGCTTGCTCCATGCTTCTTTTGTGTGATATTGCTATGATATTGATGCACTTCCATACACTTTTGATCATATTTGGACTAACCTATTAACTCAGTGCACCATAGTGCCAGTTCCTGTTTTTTGCTGTTTTTCTATTTTAGGTTTCCCCCATATTAAAAGTGCTCCAAAAATTCCAGGAAAAATCAGCGTACAGAAAGCTTCGCGAAGAACCAAAGATGGGCCAGAGGGAAGCCAGGGGAGGCCCAGGCGGCCACCTCGCGCGGCCCCACCCCTGGCCGCACCAGCGGGGCGCCTGGGGCCCCTGCTCCGCCTCTGGCTGCCCCCCTTCGCATATATATCCCTCTCGTCCTGAAACCCTCGAGGACAGAACCCTTTTTCGCGATCTCGCCTCTGTTCCGCTGCCGCAGCGCTTCCAAGATCGGGAGCATCAGGAGAACTCTTCCCGGCACCCTGCCGGAGGGGGGAACCACAACCGGGAGCTTCTCCACCACCATGGACGCTTCCCGGATGAGTTGTGAGTAGTCCACCTTGGACCATGGGTCCATGATCAGTAGCTATGTGATGTTCTCCTCCCCTCTTTGATCTTCATGGTTTAGACCTCGTGAGCTGCCCTACATGATCGAGGCACATATGTAATCTTTCTGCTGTTGCTTTGCTGAGTTTGTTGGGATCTGATGGATTATGAGACTATGTTCAGATTGTGTTTGAGTAATATATTTGATTCACCTCTTTTATATCTTTGTTCTTGAGTAATTCTTGCATGTTCTCCGTTGCTGTTTATTGCTTTGGCCAAGTAGTAGGTAGTAACTCCAAGAGGGAGCGTTAAGCCTGATTGTGGGTTCATGCCCCCTGATGACTAGCTTGAGTGACAGAAACATGAGTCTAGGGGATGTGTTGTTGCCACAAGGGAGAAAACAACGGTGCTTGTACTTGCGGGTGCAAGGATTGTTTACTTTACGCAAAGTTCTTTTAATGCAGTTGTCTGTTGCTTTGAGTTTACACTTTGGGTGGAATTCGCAACTTAATACCAGCGAGATGTTCTGGATAGATATCTCAAGGTGGATGATTAGTAGTAGATGCAGATGGATTTCGGTCTACTTGCCTTTTCGTACCGCCCATGCTTTTGAGCCCCTACCTTTCTTTGCAGCATAGTTAGCATTGGTTTGCGCACATAATCCTGTCAATTGCCCAGGTGTAATTTGTTTACCTCGCTTTGTTGTTTTATCATCTTTTGGGAGAGAGACATCACTAGTGAACATCATGGGACCCCGGTCCATATTACCACCGCTGATCACACCTTCTATTTACTTCCTGTTTTTATTTCCTAGTTGCAGTCATAGCAATCATTATTATCTCTTGTGTTTGATCCTTTGTAAACAACAAGGCCGGAGGGATTGACAACCTCTCTGTACTCGTTGGGAGCAAAGTTATCTGTATCTGTGTGCGGGTCCCGTCAACCGCTAAGTTTCTGGCGCCGTTGACACCTACTTGTCGACCCTCGGAGTCTCACGGGATTCGATCCTTGGTACCTTTGCCAAGGGAAATTTGCCGCTACGCTACATCTCAACCTTCCACTTGGGGTAACCAACGAGGGGCGAGAAGCCATCAGTTAGCAACTTTGTCCTTTCATGTCTCATTGCTAGATTAGGTCATGCAATGCTCTATAAGTAAAGTGATTTGTGGGTTTTAGTTTGGCAGTAATTATGTTGGAGTTTATTTGATTTATAGGCAAAATGAGCTCAAATTAACTTCTTAGTTTGCATATGTGTAGGTGTGGTTTACTTAGTGCCTTACCGTCCCTGTCCTAACCACCGTCGGTCACCCGCACCGTCCCGTCGCCGGCACGACCTTCGTGAGCCTCCTTTTCTTATCATTTTTTTAAAAAAAGTCTTATTTGTATGATTTAGATAGTTACTTGTATATTTTTCTTACTTGTATGATTGTTTGTTATACATAGTGACATGGCCCTCATATCTGTCCCCGTCGGCCCTCGTCCACTTTATGATTCAGATGTGGTATATTGTCTTTTATAACTATTTGTTGCATTTCACCTTTATGAAAATTAAGCCCATCAAGTTGACATAGATATTTTTATCTAGGAGGTATGTGAACCGGAAATTGCGACCGACCCTCTTTTCAAGAAGTTAGCCTAGAAAGGGCGTCATAGCGGCAGCAGCAAGCAGATCCATCATTGGATAGCACCGTCTCATCTATGTCGAAAAGCAGCGTGGGTTCCACGGGGGTCCCGGCCGATGATGAACTGTTGGCTAGATACCTCGGGTATGATATCAAAGAGACGACAACTTGTGAGCTATACATGAAGTTTAAGAACGTATCCATAAAGGTGGAGGTCGGCTTTGCTTTACCGAATGAACCTGAAGCAACCATCCATGGAAATTCGATTCCAACTCGCTATGCTCATGTCGAGGTGGATGAAGTGATGTCGGGATATGACTCACTAGAGCTTGACTTTCCTGGAGGTCAAGAGGAGCACACACTAGGAAATCCATACGTGGTGTCATTGTATGGAGAAAGGATTCCGTCGTATTTCCAAACTCGGCGCCAAGGGCACCGACTCCTCCTCCAAGTCCGCCACATCAGCCAACTCCGAATCGAAGTCCGATGCGTAAGCTGACTCCTCCTCCTAGTTCGCAGCTTCAGCCGACTCCAGCCCACCCCGAGACGGCGCCCATTGCGTGTCCGCGATATCGATCTTTGCCGCGTGAGCTAACTCCAAAGTGGAAGGGAGCACCAAGGAAGAAAGCCGATCGTCCTGCCAAAAAGAAGTTGTCTTACGAGATGACCGACGAGGAAAGCAATGCCCAAGTGGATGCCGAAGTTAAGTCCCATTTTTAACAGAAACCACCTCCGCTGCCAAAGGAGAAAATACCTGAGAAAGTCATACAACACTTCGTGGATCTTGCTAAACCGACTGTGGAAAAAAGGTGATCAGACTATGAACACTCTATTAGTAAGTCATATCATGCACAAAAAGATAAGGAGTCGAGCCTTACAGGTAGAAACAAAAGCAGGAAAACTGTTCCCTAGCTCGGAGAACGGGTAGTGCAATCGATCGCCTCGCTCAAGGTGAGTACCGATTTGGCGGTAACCGACGACGATGTTAAACAGATGGCTAGAGAGTTTGGTATCACTGTTGAACAGCTCCTAGGCACCGAGGCCCTTCCCACGAGTCCAGAGGATCTAGAATGGACATATGTCCCTAGGAACCCTCCGGTCAGGCCTAAGGAAGTCCCACTTCTATCAATGCAAATTCGCAAATTGCACGACTAGTACCTGAGAGAAATAAAGGTCGAGCGACAAAGCCTCATGGTGGAAGTCAAGCCAGAGCATTACTACCATGGAAACAATCTGTGGATTGAACTTCCAAAATTTTTTAAGTTATTCAATAAAGTCGCACTCGCCAAATCCCTTGTCAGTTGCTATTGTTTGTAAGTGATTTCTTTCTGTAATTTAAGAATCTAGCTCAACTCGTTCATTGCCTATAATTATACCGACTATATTCTTTTGTGTGGTATTATGTAGAATGAAGATTTTTGAAATGAACCGAGATGGAGTCTATGACTGAAGGAAATATGCCCTAGAGGCAACAATAAAGTTATTAATTATTTCCTTATATCATGATAAATGTTTATTATTCATGCTAGAATTGTATTAACCGGAAACTTAGTACATGTGCGAATACACAAACAAAACAGAGTGTCCCTAGTATGCCTCTACTAGACTAGCTCATTGATCAAAGATGGTTATGTTTCCTAGCCATAGACATGAGTTGTCATTTGATCAATGGGATCACATCATTAGGAGAATGATGTGATGGACAAGACCCATCCGTTAGCTTAGCACTATGATCGTTTAGTTTTACTGCTATTGCTTTCTTCATGACTTATACATGTTCCTATGACTATGAGATTGTGCAACCCCAGTATACCGGAGGAACACCTTGTGTGCTATAAAACATCACAACGTAACTGGGTGATTATAAAGATGCTCTATAGGTGTCTCCGAAGGTGTTCGTGGTGTTGGAATAGATCAAGAATAGGATTTGTCACTCCGAGTGTCGGAGAGGTACATCATATTAAGCCTTGCAAGCAAATGACTAATGAGTTAGTCACGGGATGATGTATTATGGAACGAGTAAAGAGACTTGCCGGTAACGAGATTGAACTAGGTATTGAGATACCGACGATCGAATCTCGGGCAAGTAACATACCGATGACAAAGGGAACAACGTATGTTGTTATGAGGTTTAACCGATAATGATCTTCGTAGAATATGTAGGAGCCAATATGAGCATCTAGGTTCCGCTATTGGTTATTGACAGGAGATGAGTCTCGGTCATGTCTACATAGTTCTCGAACCCGTAGGGTCCGCACGCTTAACGTTTGATGACGATCGGTATTATGAGTTTATGAGTTTTGATGTACCGAAGGTAGTTCGGAGTCCCGGATAAGGTCGCGGACATGACGAGGAGTCTCGGAATGTCTAAGACATAAAAATTGATATATTGGATGACTATATTCGGACACCGGAAGTGTTCTGGAAAGTTTTGGAATTAACCGGAGTGCCGGGGGATTACCGGAACCCCCCGGGGAAGTTATGGGCCCTAATGGGCTTTAGTGGAAAGAGAGAGGGCCGGCCAGGGCTGGGCCTTGTCCCCTCCCCCTTGGTCCGAATTGGACAAGGAAAGGAGGGTGGCGGCTCCCCTTTCCTTCTCCCTCTCCCTCTCCTTCCTTCCCCCTCTCTCCCTCCTGGTGATTCCTACTAGGAATAGGATTACAATCCTATTCCTAGTAGGATTCCTCCTCTAGGCGCGCCATAGGAGGGCCGGCCGGCCTCCCCCTTGCTCCTTTATATACAGGGGCAGGGGGCACCCTAGAACACACAAGTTGATCTATTGATATCTCCCAACCGTGTGTGGTGCCCCCCTCCACAGAAACACACCTCGGTCATATCGTTGCAGTGCTTAGGTGAAACCCTGCACCGGTAGCTTCATCATCTCCATCACCACGCTGTCGTGCTGATGAAACTATCCCACAAGGTTCTACTAGATCAAGAGCTCGTGGGTCGTCATCATGCTGAACGTGTGCTGAACGCGGAGGCTCTGTACGTTCGGTGCTTGATCGGTTGGATTGCGAAGAAGTTCGACTACATCAACCGCGTCACTAGACGCTTCCGCTTACGGTCTATGAGGGTACGTAGACACACTCTCCCCTCTCGTTGCTATGCATCTGGTAGATAGATCTTGCGTGATCGTAGGAAATTTTAAAATACTATGTTCCCCAACAGTGGCATCATGAGCCAGGTCTATGCGTAGATGATATGCACGAGTAGAACACACTGAGTTGTGGACGATACTAGTCATACTGCTTACCAGCTTGTCATACTTTGGTTCGGCGGTATTGTGAGATGAAGCGGCACGGACCGACATTACGTCTACGCTTACGCAAGACTGGTTTCACCGTTATGAGCACACGTTGCTTAAAGGTGACTGGCGGGTGTCTGTCTCCCTCACTTTAGCTGAATCAAGTGTGGCTACGCCCGGTCCTTGTGAAGGTTAAAACAACACATCCTTGACGAAAAATCGTTGTGGTTTTGTATGCGTAGGTAAGAACGGTTCTTGCTAAGCCCGTAGCAGCCACATAAAACTTGCAACAACAAAGTAGAGGACGTCTAACTTGTTTTTGCAGGGCATGTTGTGATGTGATATATGGTCAAGACATGATGAGTTATACGTTATTGTATGAGATGATCATGTTTTGTAAAGTTATCGGCAACTGGCAGGAGCCATATGGTTGTCGCTTTATTGTATGAAATACAATCACCATGTAAATGCTTTACTTTATCACTAAGCGGTAGCGATAGTCGTGGAAGCAATATAGTTGGCGAGACGATAACGATGCTACGATGGAGATCAAGGTGTCGCGCCGGTGACGAAGATGATCATGACGGTGCTTTGAAGATGGAGATAAAAAGCACAAGATGATGATAGCCATATCATGTAACATAGTTTGATTGCATATGATGTTTATCTTATTATGCTTCTTATTTTGCTTAGTACGGCGATAGCATTATAAGATGATCTCTAACTAAATATCAAGGTATAAGTGTTCTCCCTCAGTATGCACCGTTGCGAAAGTTCGTCGTGCCGAGACACCACGTGATGATCGGGTGTGATAAGCTCTACGTTCACATACAACGGTGTAAGCCAGTTTTGCACACGCAGAATACTCGGGTTAAACTTGACGAGCCTAGCATATGCAGATATGGCCTCGGAACACTGGAGACCGTATGGTCGAGCGTGAATCATATAGTAGATATGATCAACATAAGATGTTCACCATTGAAAACTACTCCATCTCACGTGATGATCGGACATGGTTTAGTTGATATGGATCACGTGATCACTTAGATCATTAGAGAGATGTCTGTCTAAGTGGGAGTTCTTAAGTAATTTGATTACTTGAACTTTAATTTATCATGAACTTAGTCCTGGTAGTGTTAGCATATCTTTGTTGTAGATCAATAGCTCCTCGTTTGTTTTTATATGATCCTAGAGAAAACTAAGTTGAAAAATGTTAGTAGCAATGATGCGGACTTGTTCCGTGATCTGAGGATATTCCTCATTGCTGCACAGAAGTATTATGTCCTTGATGCACCACTAGGTGACAGACCTATTGCAGGAGCAGATGCAAACGTTATGACCGTTTTGACAAAAGCTCGGTATGATGACTACTTGATAGTTTAGTGCACCATGCTTTACGGCTTATAACCGGGACTTCAAAAACGTTTTGAACGCCACAGAGCGTATGAGATGTTCCAAGAGTTGAAATTAGTATTTCATACTCATGCCCGTGTCGAGAGGTATAAGACCTCTGACAGTACTTTGCCTACAAGATGGAGGAGAATAGCTCAACCAGTGAGCATGTGCTTAGATTGTCTGGGTACTACAATTGCTTGAATCAAGTGGGTGTTAATCTTCCAAATAATATAGTAATTGACAAAGTTCTCTAGACCCTATCACCAAGTTAGTAGAACTTCATGATGAACTATAATATGCAAGGGATGACGAAAGTAATTCCCGAGCTCTTCGTGATGCTGAAATTAGCAAAGGTAGAAATCAAGAAAGAGCATCAAGTGTTGATGGTTAACAAGACCACTTGTTTCAAGTAAAGGGCAAAGGGATAGATGGGGAACTTCAAGAAGAATGACAAGCAAGTTGTCACTCCCGTGAAGAAACCCAAAGCTAAACTCAAGCCTGAAATTAAGTGCTTCTACTCCAAAGGAAATGGTCACTGGAAGCGGAACTGCCCTAGATACTTGGGGGATAAGAAGGATGGCAAAGTGAACAAAGGTATATTTGATATACAGATTATTGATGTGTACTTTACTAGTGTTCATAGCAACCCCTGGGTATTTCATACCGGTTCAGTTGCTAAAATTAGTAACTCGGAGCGGGAGTTGCAGAATGAACAGAGACTAGTTAAAGGTGAAGTGACGATGTGTGTTGGAAGTGGTTCCAAGATTGATATGATCATCATCGCACACTCCCTATACTTTCGGGATTAGTGTAGAACATAAATAAATGTTATTCGGCATTTGCATTAGGCATGAATATGATTTGATCATGTTTGTTGCAATACAGTTATTCATTTAAAGTCATAGAATAATTGTTATTCTGTTTACATGAATAAAGCCTTCGATGGTCATACACCCACTGAAAATAGTTTGTTGGATCTCGATCGTAGTGATACACATAATCATAATATTGAAGCCAAAAGATGCAAGGTTAATAATGATAATGCAACTTATTTGTGGCACTGCCGTTTAGGTCATATTCGTGTAAAGCGCATGAATAAACTCCATAGTGATGGACTTTTGGAATTAATTGATTATGAATCACTTGGTGTTTGCGAACCATGCCTCATGGGCAAGATGACTAAAACTCCGTTCTCCGGAACAATGGAGCGAGCAACAGATTTGTCGGAAATCATACATACTGATGTATGTGCACCGATGAGTGTTGAAGCTCGCGGCGGGTATCGTTATTTTCTGACCTTCACTGATGATTTGAGCAGATATGGGTATATCTACTTGATGAAGCACAAGTCTGAAACATTTGAAAAGTTCAAAGAATTTCAGAGTGAAGTAGAGAATCATCGTACCAAGAAAATAAAAGTTTCTACGATCTGATCGCGGAGGCGAATATTTGAGTTACGAGTTTGGACTTCATTTAAAAAAAATGTGGAATAGTTTCACAGCTCACGCCACCCGGAACACCACAGCGTAATGGTGTGTCCGAACGTCGTAACCGTACTTTATTAGATATGGTGCGATCTATGATGTCTCTTACCGATTTACCACTATCGTTTTGGCCTATGCATTAGAGACAGCTGCATTCACATTAAATAAGGGCACCATCTAAATCCGTTGAGACGACGCCTTAGGAACTGTGGTTTGGCAAGAAACCAAAGTTGTTGTTTCTTAAAGTTTGGGGCTGCGTTGCTTATGTGAAAAAGCTTCAACCTGATAAGCTCGAACCCAAGTTGGAGAAATGTGCTTTCATAGGATACCCAAAGGAGACTGTTGGGTACACCTTCTATCACAGATCCGAAGGCAAGATATTCGTTGCTAAGAATGGATCCTTTCTAGAGAAGGAGTTTCTCTCGAAAGAAGTGAGTGGAAGGAAAGTGGAACTTGATGAGGTAACTGTACCTTCTCCTGAATTGGAAAGTGGTACATCACAGAAAATAGGTCCAGTGATTCCTGCACCAATTAGTGAGGAAGCTAATGATGATGATCATGAAACTTCGGATCAAGTTACTACTGAACTTCGTAGATCAACCAGAGTATGTTCCGTGCCAGAGTGGTATGGCAAACCGGTTCTGGAAGTCATGTTACTAGACCATGAAGAACCTACAAACTATGAGGAAGCGATGATGAGCCCAGATTCCGCAAAATGGCTTGAGGCCATGAAATCCGAGATGGGATCCATGTATGAGAACAAAGTGTGGACTTTGGTTGACTTGCCCGGTGATCGGCAAGCCATCGAAAATAAATGGATCTTCAAGAGGAAGACCGACGCTGATGGTAATGTTACTGTTTACAAAGCTTGACTTGTTGCGAAAGGTTTTCGACAAGTTCAAGGAGTTGACTGCTGTCGGGGGAAACTGTCCTCCCACGAGCACCTATGGGACCGGAGCCCCTTCTACGTTGCGGTAAGGGAGCGGAGGGAGCACGAAGAGCAGATCGAGGAGAGCACGTGGGCAGTTTACCCAGGTTCGGGCCACGACGGACGCGTAAAACCCTACTCCTGCTTGGATTGTATTGAGTTCTTGGGCTCGGGAGCTTGAAGAGCTAGCTACACCGAGCAAGAGAGCTGTCTAGGTTCCGAACCCCCTCTACGTTGTGCATGGGCCTCCTTTTATAGCTCAAGGGGTCACCGACAGGTGTCAACGTAGAGGAGGGCAAAAATGTAACTTTGGTGGTAGTTGTAATAGTGCGGGAACAGTGCATGAACAGTGGATGAACAGTGATCTTCACCTAACCATGACAGTGGGGGACAAGGGCCTTAAATGCCCGTCACCGTCGACCCCAAAAGCGCCCGTCCATGCGTCTCCATTCGCCACGACGGTAGCCTTATCATCGTGGAGTGCCACCGTGTCCCCCAGGCTGCACAGCCATCCGCCACGCGTCCCTGGAAGGACCCCAGGGCGACGCGTGGGCCGATGAGCTGGAGCGCGGGCACACAGTACAGGCTCCCCCCGGCAAGCACCTTGCCGGGGTCTTGATCTTGCCGGGCCCGGAGGCTTGTCGCTCCCCGGGTCCTGCCGGGGCGCAGGGTGCGCCGAGGCATGTCTTTTGAGATGCAGTCTTCTGGTCTTCCTGGCAAACTCCTCTTGCCAGGGCCTTGTGTTAATATAATAACCTTGAGCCTGGGACGGCCTTCCCGGCAAGCTCCACTTGCCGGGGCCTTGATCTTCTGCCTTGTATACTTTGTTCTTGAATGGTTTTATAGGGACCAGAAAGGTTTCTGGCAAGCACGCGGTGGACCCTGCCGCGGGAAGCTGCTACTGCCCGTGCACAAGTTGGGGTACTAAGGTACCCCTATCTTAGTACACCGACAACTGCGATGAGACTTTCTCACCCGTAGCGATGCTTAAAGTCTGTCTGAATCATGTTAGCAATTGCCGCATTTTATGATTATGAAATCTGGCAAATGGATGTCAAAACTGCATTCCTGAATGGATATCTTAAAGAAGAGTTATATATGATGCAACCAGAAGGTTTTGTCGATCCTAATGGTGCTAACAAAGTGTTCAAGCTCCAGCGATCCATCTATGGACTGGTGCAAGCATCTCGGAGTTGGAATATACGCTTTGATAAGGTGATCAAAGCATATGGTTTTATACAGACTTTTGGATAAGTCTGTATTTACAAGAAAGTGAGTGGGAGTACTACATCCTTTTCTGATAAGTATATGTGATTGACATATTGTCGATCCGAAATGATGTCGAATTTTCTGGAAAGCATAAAGGAGTGTTTGAAAGGAGTTTTTTCAAAGAAAGACCTCGGTGAAGCTGCTTACATATTAAGCATCAAGATCTATAGAGATAGATCAAGACACTTGATAAGTTTTTCAATAAGTACATACCTTGACAAGTTTTTGAAATAGTTCAAAATGGATCAGTCAGAGAAGGAGTTCTTGCCTGAGTTGTAAGGTGTGAAGTTGAGTAAGACTCAAAGCCCGACCTCGGCAGAAGATAGAGAAAGAATGAAAGTCATTCCCTATGCCTCAGCCATAGGTTTTATAAAGTATGCCATGCTGTGTACTGATGGCTTCTCGCCCCTCGTTGGTTACCCCAAGTGGAAGGTTTGAGATGTAGCGTAACGGCAAGTTTCCCTTGGCAAGATACCAAGGATCGAATCCCGTGAGACTCCGAGGGTCGACAAGAAGGTGTCAATAGCGCCAGAAACTTTTGCTTGACAGGACCTGCACACAGATACAAATAACTTTGCTCCCAACGAGTACAGAGAGGTTGTCAATCCCTCCGGCCTTGTCATTTACAAAGGATCAAACGCAAGAGGTAATAGTGATAGGTATGACTGCAATTAGGAAATAAGAACAGGAAGTAAATAGCGGGTGTGATCAGTGATGGTAATATGGACCGGAGTCCCCTGATGTTCACTAGTGATGTCTCTCTCCCAAAAGACGATAAAACAGCTAAGCGAGGTAAACAAATTACAGCTGGGCAATTGATAGGATTATGTGCGCCAACCAATGCTAACTATGATGTAAGAAAGGTAGAGGCTCAAAAGCATGGGCGGTACGCCAAGGCAAGTAGACCGAAATCCATTTTCATCTACTACTAATCATCCACCTTGAGATATCTATCAAGAACATCTCGCTGGTATTAAGTTGCGAGTCCCACCCAAAGTGTAAACTCAAAGCAACAGACAACTGCATTAAAAGAACTTTGCGTAAAGTAAACAATCCTTGCACCCGCAAGTACAAGCACCGTTGTTTTCCCCCTTGTGGCAACAGCACACCCCCTAGACTCATGTTTTTGTCACTCAAGCTAGTCATCGAGGGGCATGAACCCACAATCAAGCATAACGTTCCCTCTTGGAGTTACTACCTACTACTCGGCCAAAGCAATAAATAGCAACGGAGAACATGCAAGAATTACTCAAGAACATAAATATAAAAGAGGTGAATCAAATATATTACTCACACACAATCTGAACATAATCTCATAATCCATCGGATCCCAGCAAACTCAGCAGAGCAACATCATAAAGATTACATATGTGCCTCGATCATGTAGGGCAGCTCACGAGGTCTAATCGATGAAGAACAAAGAGGGGAGGAGAACATCACATAGCTACTGGTCATGGACCCATGGTCCAAGGGAGACTACTCACAACTCATCCGGGAAGCGTCCATGGTGGTGGAGAAGCTCCCGGTGGTGGTTCTCCCCTCTGGCAGGGTGCCGGGAAGAGTTCTCCTGGTGCTCCCGATCTTGGAAGCGCGGCGGCGGCGGAACAGAGACGAGATCGTGAAAAAGGGTTCCGTCTTCGAGGGTTTCGGGACGCGAGCAATATATATATGCAAAAGGGGGTCACCAGAGGCGGAGGTGGGGCCCCAGGCGCCCCCCTGGCGCGGCCAGGGGTGGGGCCGCGCCGGGTGGCCGCCTGGGCCACCCCAGGCTCCCCTCTGTCCCTGCCTTGGTTTTTTCGGAAGCTCCCGATACGCTGATTTTTCCTGTATTTTTCCCGGAATTTTTAGGGCACTTTTAATATGGGGGAAACCTGAAATAGAAAAACAGCAGAAAACAGGAACTGGCACTGTGGTGCACTGAGTTAATAGGTTAGTCCAAATATGATCAAAAGTGTATGGAAGTGCATAAATATCATAGCAATATCACACAAAAGAGGCATGGAGCAAGCAGAAATTATAGATACTTTTTGGACGTATCATGTACCAAACCTATTGTCTACCTTACCATGAGTTTGGCAAGGAGGTACAAAAGTGATCTAGGAGTGGATCACTGGACAACGGTCAAAATTATCCTTAGTTATTGGATGACTAAGGAAACATTTCTCGGTTATGGAGGTGATAAAGAGTTCGTGGTAAAGAGTTACGTCGATGCAAGCTTTGACACCAATCCAGATGACTCTAAGTATCAATCTGGATGCATATTGAAAGTGGGAGCAATTAGCTAAAGTAGCTCCATGCAGAGCATTGTATACATAGAAATTTGCAAAAATACATACGGATCTGAATGTAACAGACCCACTGACTAAACATCTCTCACGAAGAAAAACATGATCACACCTTACTACTCTTTGTGTGTTAATCACATGAGGATGTGAACTAGATTGTTGACTCTAATAAACCCTTTGGGTATTGGTCGCATGGCGATGAGAACTATGGATGTTAGTCACATGGTGATGTGAACTATTGGTGTTAATCACATGGTGATGTGATCTAGATTATTGACTCTAGTGCAAGTGTGAGACTGAAGGAAATATGCCCTAGAGGCAATAATACAGTTATTATTTATTTCCTTATATCATGATAAATGTTTATTATTCATGCTAGAATTGTATTAACTGGAAACTTAGTACATGTGTGAATACATAGACAAAACAGAGTGTCCCTAGTATGCCTCTACTAGACTAGCTCATTGATCAAAGATGGTTATGTTTCCTAGCCATAGACATGAGTTGTCATTTGATCAATGGGATCACATCATTAGGAGAATGATGTGATGGACAAGACCCATCCGTTAGCTTAGCACTATGATCGTTTAGTTTTACTGCTATTGCTTTCTTCATGACTTATACATGTTCCTATGACTGTGAGATTGTGCAACTCCCGTATACCGGAGGAACACCTTGTGTGCTATGAAACGTCACAACGTAACTGGGTGATTATAAAGATGCTCTACAGGTGTCTCCGAAGGTGTTCGTGGTGTTGGCAAAGTTCAAGAATAGGATTTGTCACTCCGAGTGTCGGAGAGGTATCTCTGGGCCCTCTAGGTAATACACATCATAATAAGCCTTGCAAGCAAATGACTAATGAGTTAGTCATGGGATGATGTATTACGGAACGAGTAAAGAGACATGCTAGTAACGAGATTGAACAAGGTATTGAGATACCGATGATCGAATCTCGGGCAAGTAACATACCGATGACAAAGGGAACAACGTATGTTGTTATGCGGTTTGACCAATAAAGATATTCGTAGAATATGTAGGAGAAAATATGAGCATCCAGGTTCCGCTATTCGTTATTGACCGGAGAGGAGTCTCGGTCATGTCTACATAGTCCTCAAACCCGTAGGGTCCGCACGCTTAACGTTTGATGATGATCGGTATTATGAGTTTATGAGTTTTGATGTACCGAAGGTAGTTCGGAGTCCCGGATAAGAGCACGGACATGACGAGGAGTCTCGGAATGTCCGAGACGTAAAAATCTATATATTGGACAACTATGTTCATACACCGGAAGTGTTCCGGAAAGTTTCGAAATTAACCGTAGTGCCGAGGGGGTTACCGGAACCCCCCGGGGAAGTTATGGGCCCTAATGGGCTTCAGTGGAAAGAGAGAGGGCCGGCCAGGGCTGGGTCGCGCGCCCCTCACCCTTGGTCCGAATTGGACAAAGAAAGGAGGGGGGGCAGCGCCCCTTTCCTTCTCCCTCTCCCTCTCCTTCCTTCCCCCTCTCTCCCTCTTGGTGATTCCTACTAGGAATAGGATTGCAATACTATTCCTAGTAGGATTGCTCCTCTAGGCGCGCCATAGGAGGGCCGGCCAGGCCTCCCCCTTGCTCCTTTATATACAGGGGCAGGGGGCACCCTAGAACACACAAGTTGATCTGTTGATCTCTCCCAACCGTGTGCGGTGCCCCTCTCCAAGAAACACACATTGGTCATATCATTGCAGTGCTTAGGCGAAACCCTGCACCGGTAGCTTCATCATCTCCGTCACCACGCCGTCGTGCTGACGAAACTCTCCCGCGAGGTTCTACTGGATCAAGAGCTCGTGGGACGTAATCAAGCTGAACGCGTGCTGAATGCGGAGGCTCCGTACATTCGGTGCTTGATCGGTTGGATCGCGAAGAAGTTCGACTACATCAACTGCGTCACTAGACGCTTCCGCTTACGGTCTACGAGGGTACGTAGACACACTCTCCCCTCTCGTTGCTATGTATCTGGTAGATAGATCTTGCGTGATCGTAGGAAAATTTTAAAATACTACGTTCCCCAACAATGACACTGGGTTCATTGACCCAAATACCGTTTATGAACATGTGTTAAATAAGAATCTAGTAGACACAGAGCAAAAACTTGATGCTTTTTTTGAAGGACCTACATGCCAAACCAGAAATATTACTTCCTTACAACTACACGTGAGTGTTATTGTCTTGTACTACAAATTCTATTTGCTTACTCGATGTTAAGTGTAGGTGATTATGGATGCCCTCTTATTCCCACGTGTGCGTAGTTTCCACTGGATCATGCTAATCATTAGAGTTGACGTGGGAAAAGTTGAAGTACTAGACTCACTAGGTAGACCCTAAAGAATACACCAACCTGTATTGGATTCTCTACATGTAATTTCAATCATTATATCACACTATATATGTTGGCCTCTTCAGTTCATTTCATTATATCAAGTAATTAATTAATAACTCCTTTATTCATTTTCTTTGTCGGGCAGGGTTTGGAAACAATTCACCCAAGATATGGTCGGTGCATGGGCACCAAAGCTGACATGGGTGCAATCCAAGGAAATTAAGTATAATTAGCTACGTCCACACATCTCTTTAATTCTAGTTTCAATACCATTCTATATCTGATTGGATTCTATTCTCGTAAAGTCTATGAGGCGGGACGGGGAATAATTTATGAGCATACTACGTTTGCGAGAACATTCACATTATGACGTCTGAAAGGAGGACATTTGCAAGACCACTTTGGGTACGTTTGCCAGAACACTATTCATGATTTTTATATATCATTATCTAATATATACACACACAACTAATATATTCATATTGATCTCTTATTTAAAGACTATGGACATGCTGGATAAGATCCTACTAAACGATTGGCGAAATGTTTGCTCAGGAAGTGATTGCTATAATCTCCCGAAAGACTGCTACAGAAAAGATTCCAATAATATTTTGAGAAGATTGATATGTTTCAGGACGCTTATTATACAGAAGATTGCCATTGCCAAGAAGTTTGCTATAAACTTCCTCGAAAGTTATCTACGCTGTAGAAAAGATTGACATGTCTCGAAGAGTTTGTTATCAAGAAGAATGCTATATTCTTTCAGGAAGTTCGAAGAACTTCACCGAGAAACATCTACGTTGCAGAGAAGAGAAGGATATGTTTCGAGAAGAAAGCATACTGAAAACATTGCATGTCGGAGATGGTCCTGAAAGAATTGCTGATGCAAAGCAATTTTCATTCGGTGTGACTGAAGAAGAATGAATGCAGTGGAGAAGATTGAAGATGAAGCGAAGACGTAGCATTTGTTTCTTTGTTCTTCTTTCTCTTATTTGAGTCATACGATCATCGTACTATTAAGAGGGGTACAAGTATTCAAGACTTTTGTCTGTTGTGATGCTTGACCGAATCCTATGAGAGTTCGAGAGAAATATCTTTGCGCTCCGAATGGATACTTGCCAACAAGAGACGCAGTTCTTCTTTGTTGCGAGAGATTTCATTCGTACCGAAGAGTTAGCATTACTTATTTCTCAAGTAATGTTACCGTTGCTCTAAAAATCGTACCTTTGAGAACGTGTCGATAGGCCACTGGCTAGACCGTGTGTCCAAAATGGTAATTTCCCACCAGGGAAGGTTGTGGCTATAAATAACCACCCCGCACCGGCATTGTCTAGTGGCTGCTCCGGTTGAGATTCTGAGCAGATTCGTTGAGCACCCCTCTCAAAGAGATTTGCGTTTAAAATCCACCAAGAGAAAATCAAGAGTCGAAACTTAGATAGTGGTTGAGCATCACAGTAGATCTTGTACCTATTACTCTTCAGAGTTGCGTACTATCTAGACAGATAGGTGTCGGCTCATGTGTTGAAGAGTTGTTGTCTTCACCGAGCAAAGTCTTCAGCAACCAAGAGTCGTTGTGTTTCGTGAAGAAGACTATCGAAGGTTTGGAGATTGCCAAAAAGAATCTACCTCGAGTGAACTCAACTGAAGTTCGAGGAACTTCACGTTGTGGAGAATAGGATGGAGAGAGTTTATCTCCTATGTTGAATCATAAGTCTCTCCATCCAGATTTAGCTCTTTTCCAGAAGATCGAACTGGTCTACCAAACCCTCTGTCGCCATCGAGCATGACTAGTCATTTCTATCCTACTGCATTTCCTTCGATAATTTATTTTTGGTGCTCTTTGTTGTTGGTAGATATCTATTTGTGTATTGCGATTCTTTATCATCCAAGCAATCCTTTCAGTACTATGACCTTATTGTGTTGCATATATTCTTGCTTTGTACATTAGGTTGTTTGTCTGATTGCTCATGTGGTTCTCATGTGGTACTACTTAGTCATTGTGCTAAGTCTTTCTCTAATGAAAATTTCGAAGTAGTGTGCATGTTTTGTATCTGTTATGTGTGCAATTGCCCCATTTATGCAATTCTATCTATGCTGCTAATTTTGTTTCTGTGATAGTATTGATTCATCGAACTAAATCTGCTTAGTTGTGTTTTCATAGCAATTCTGTTTCAGAAACATTTTTGTTTCAGGAACATTTTTTGTTTCGGAAACAGTTGTTTTCAGAACAGTTTTGTTTCGGAACTAGTTTTGCTACGGAGATAGTTTTCCTTCGGGAATAGTTTTCTTTTGTAGAACTGAAACTACTTAGTTGATTATCCGCTATGCTATGTTGAGAGTATTCGGCATTTCGAAAGAAATTTTGAATCTCCCATTCACCCCCCGGTCGATATACTCGGGTCCTTATAGCCTCCTTCTCCTCGTACTCATCTTCCTCATAGCGACCCCAACACTCACGGGCACCCCCATGGTGATGCTTGAGGTAGATTTGGCACTTAGGATAGTCTCGGTTCGGTGGACGTTACTGTTGCTACTGTTGGGGACGGCCACCTCTCATGTTGCCGCCGCTAGGAGAAGAGGGTGTGTGCCTTCCTCGACCATGGCCTCTGTTTCTGTGCCAACGTCCTCTTCCACGAGACTGGCCGCACCCCCTATACGCCAAATTTGCAGAGGTGTTGAAGCCAACGTCGGAGCCGTCGCCTAGCATCTCCATCCCCTGATCAAATGCAGCGATCCAGGCGAACAGTTCGTCGATGGTGATGGAGGTTTAGAGGATGTCGATGGACGCCACGACCGGATCATAATCCCGATCGAGACCAGCAAGGACATAGTCCACCATATCTGGATCAGAGATAGGTCGGTCTGCTGCATCAAGTTCGTCCCCCAAATTTTTCATCCGGGTGATGTATGAGGTACTCGACATGGAGCCCTTCGTGGTGGTGGTGATGGCAATTCTCAAATTCATGATTGGGACTGCGAAGAAAACATGGTGATAATGGTAGTCCATAGATCAAAAATATTTTCTTTACTCACAACTTGGGCGAGAATATCTTTTGACATAGAATATAGAAGATGGTTGAGGACCTGTTGTTCCTTGGACAACCCCGGCGCTTATAAGGGATTGGGCACCATAGTCGTTGTTTTGTCCATCTGCTGCTGCTCCACCATCTTCCACTACCAGGGAAAATCCTAGCAATAGCGCGGGTTAATTAAACCCGTAGCAGTAGCGCGGGCACCCGCGCTACTGCTATGACACTACAGCTAATATTTAGCAGTAACGCGGGTGCGCGCGAGCTACTACTACCGTACATAGCAGTAGCGCAGGTTAATCCAACGCTACTGATATACCTACCAAGCAGTAGCGTTGGGTGACCTCCCAGCGCTACGGCTAAAATGTCCTGTATTTTTTTCCTTCTACATATTGGCATTGTATTTGTACATGTTTTATACAGTAGTCTCATCATATGATTTTATTATCATGTTTAGTTATTATACAAGTGGGTGAAAGAGACGTGGATTAGATTCAAGTGGCGGCAACATGGTGCAGATCCAAAGTACTACTAATCCAAACTTGAGCACTTTAATTTGGATTAGTAGTACTTTTAATCTGCACCATGTTGCCTTCACTTGAATATAATCCACATTTATTTCACCCACTGATATATATAATAACTCATCATGCTCATAATGATATAACAACTCATCATCATCATAATAATAACTCAACATCGTTTTCATAATAACAAGTCATACTGATCATCATCATCATAGTCATCTAACTAACCCTATTTAATTGTTTTTAGAACCTGATACGAGTATTAGATAGGACATGTTACCCTCTCTAAGGTAAAATAGCATACAACAACATAACCCCTGACTCTCCATTATGGAGAATGGAGATTACCTTGTCTCCAATTCGTGGGCTTCACACCATGTTGCCTCCAAGTAGCTCCCTGTGATTATTCATAACTTGTTTCCATCCTTTCATTGTGAGGTATTCATCTCTTTGCAAAGTGGACATCCATAGGCAGACTTGTCTGTAAGCTCATAATATAAATGTCACCTTTCGTATGCATCCGATGAGGCACACTATCCTTCAGGATTTTCTGTTGAAGAGCATCATAATAACATAGTAAACATAGTTTAACTTTAATTAGAAGAATGTATACAAAAGATGAACTGGTGTCATAATAGTAAAACAAATCTTACCATGCCATCTCCATGGTTGTTGCCGTAGTTTAACATAGAGATGTAAGTGGAAGCGTATCAACATCGACCCAAATGTCGTTATTATTTTCGTCGATATTATCTTCGTCAACATTATCATCTTCCATGTCATCTTCAGGATCACCAAGATCGAAGGTGACATGCATACCCCCTGAAAACCATATGTCTTGCATAGTGCTGCCCAATTTGAGCATCCAAAATGGGATTAGGTCACCGCATGGCATAGATTTACGTCAAAAGCATAACCATGATGGGTCCTGAGATTAACTCTCTTTATCTCCATATTCTCATGATCTTCAAAATCGAGCTTCTCCAAGACATAACGTCTTGCATGGTAGGGGATGCACTGTTCGAATTGTAGAAAGTGGAAATTACACATTGAAGAAGCGGAAGTCATGCATAATTATGAAAAAGATTTGTCATTGTTGCGTATCGTATAAACATCAAACATCACGTCAAGCTTAATACTGAAGCGACAACCGTCTTCTAGGTGAGGCCTGTTGCACAGACCCCAGTCATTGCTGCAGTAATCGCACTCAGGGATTCTATCATCGTCAGACATTTCCTATGTTCACAATTCAAAGATTAAACCTCTAAAATTCAATATATGTACTATAAAAACTAAATTAGATCATTATTATGCATCACGGGTGTCGAGTCTTTTCTTGAAAACACTCAGCTCACGTGATGTATATGGAGGGCACTCCCTCTCTGATATATTCAACCTCAGTGATAGTCGCTCCTCCCTTCATGAAGGAGAAGGAGAAGCCCCCCCCCCCTACGACAACAGTCGTGATTCTTCATCTCTGACTTTTTGTGACCGTCGGTGATGGAAGCTCCTACATTCTACACTCCGTAAAAACATAGGCCACTCAAATTTTCCCTGCATTTCAATGGTTCAATATTGAAAAAAACATTTCAATATATCTTATAACCCAAACATTTCATTTGGTTAAGAAGCATAACTAAATACCCTAGTTCTACAATATTCAATACCGAGGAGTAGAGAAGGAGGAGGTGGACGTTTAGCTCACCGACTCGGGTGTAGAGGAAGTAGAGGTAGCTCCGACGATGATCACTCCAGGGAGACGCGACTCTACAAAGTGTGCATATTCCACCGAGTGAAAAAATTAGGTCGTCAAATCTCATATAGCATTCTTTGATGACAAAGTGATAATGACATAAAAATAATTAAATTGTCAAATACATTTCTATGTTGAAAAACAAATTACTAAAAAATTCTATACCTAAATTTTCTTACTAAAATTTTTATTACTAAATTTGATACGTAAAAATTTCTCTTACTAATTTTTTTTAGTAAATTTTTCTATTACTAAAAATTTCTATCTACATTCTACAACATAATTCCACATATATCTATTCTATTATATTCAATAAACCTCCATTCTAGCTTTATTTTGTATTGTATTCTATTCAAAATACCTACATTCTATTCATATATGCTATATGTTCTATTTTATTCAAAAAACCTACTTTCTAGAATAAAATTCTACCATTCTACCTATCTATCATTACCACTTCCATTCTAAAAACCTACATTATACAATAAAATTCTACCATTCTACCTATTTTGTGGAAGAACAGAGGGTAGGAGGGAAGAACAAATGGTGGGAGGGAGAGCGGGAGGAGGCCGAGATGGCGGCAGATGGATGTGGAGGAAGGAGGGAGCATGAGGATGGGGGAGGGGAGGCGAATGAAGGTGCGGCAGCGGATGGAGGGGGAGGAGGAGGAGGGAGGGCACCGACTGGAGGGGAGGCGGTTGGAGGGTGGAGGGCGGCAGTTGGAGGAAGGAGGGAGGAGGAAGCGGCTTACCGAGGACAGGGCAACGAGGAAGGAGTTGGAGGACGGTTGGGCGCAATGTGGTGACGCATTGACGAGGGAGGAGGAGGGGGACGGTCGGGCGCGGGCGGTGAGTGGCACAGATTAGAGTGGCGAACGGGCGCGCGGTGGGCGGATAAATCTTTAATCTAGTAGTAGTGCGGGTCATGGACCAATGCTACTGCTAACCACATTAGTTGTAGCGCGGGCGCGGGCCCAACGCTACTGCTAAGAGCGGACGAGAAGCTTGGCCAGGGCTGGCTGATACGTCCAAAACGTATCTATAATTTCCGCTTGCTCCATGCCTCTTTTGGGTGATATTGCTATGATATTTATACACTTCCATACACTTTTGATCATATTTGGACTAACCTATTAACTCAGTGCACCCCAGTGCCAGTTTCTGTTTTCGGCTGTTTTTGTATTTCAGGTTTTCACATTACGAGAACTGCCAGGAAAAATCCAGAAAAATTATATAAAAAATCAGCGTTCCAGAAACTACCGTGCGCCCAAAGGACAGCCGGGGGGGGGGCCACCAGGGCTCCAGGCGCCCTGGCGGCGCGCCCCCCCCCTGGGCCGCGCCGGGGGGGCGCTTGGGCCCCCCGAGGCTCCTCCGATGCCCCCCTTTGGCATATATTTAAAGCGTCTCCCGAAACCCTCAAGGGAAGAACTTTTTCCGCGATCTCATCTCTGTTCCGCCGCCGTCACCGCTTCCAAGATCGGGAGCACCAGGAGAACTCTTCCCGGCACCCTGCCGGAGGGGAGGATCACCATCGGGAGCCTCTCCACCACCATGGACGCCTCCCGGATGAGTTGTGAGTAGTCTCCCTTGGACCATGAGTCCATGACCAGTAGCTATGTGATGTTCTCCTCCCGTTCTTGTGCTTCACTAATTAGTCCTCGTGAGCTGCCCTACATGATCGAGGCACATATGTAATCCTTATGCTGTTGCTATGATGAGTTTGCTGGGATCCGATGGATTATGAGATTATGTTCAGATTGTGCTTGAGTAATATATTTGATCTACCTCTTTTATATTTATATTCGTAAGTAATTCTTGCATGTTTTCCGTTGTTATTTATTGCTTTGGCCAAGTAATAGGTAGTGACTCCAAGAGGGAACGTTATGCTTGATTGTGGGTTCATGCCCCTCGATGACTAGTTTGAGTGACAGAAACATGAGTCTAGGGGATGTGCTGTTGCCACAAGGGGGAAAACAACGGTGCTTGTGCCCGCGGGTGCAAGGATTGTTTACTTTACGCAAAGTTCTTTTAATGCAGTTGTCTGTTGCATTGAGTTTACACTACGGGTGGGACTCGCAACTTAATACCAGCGAGATGTTCTGGATATATATCTCAAGGTGGATGATTAGTAGTAGATATTGATGGATTTCAGTCTACTTACTTTGGCGTACCACCCATGCTTTGAACCTCAACCTTTCTTGCAATGTAATCAGCATTGGTTTGCGCACATGGTCCTGTCAATTGCCCAGCTGTAATTCGTTTACCTCACATAGCTGTTTTATCGTCTTTTGGGAGAGAGACATCACTAGTGAACATCATGAGACTCCGGTCCATATTACCATCATTGATCACATCCGCTATTTACTTTTCGCTATTATTTACTATTGCAATTATATCTATCACTACTATCACTTGCGTTTAATCCTTTGTGAACTACAAGGCCGGAGGGATTGACAACCTCTCTGTACTCGTTGGGAGCAAAGTTATTTGTATTTGTGTGCAGGTCCACGTTGATTGCTAATATCTGGCGCCGTAGCAGTTGACACCTTCTTGTTGAACCTAGGAGTCTCTGGGGATTCGATCCTTGGTATCTTTGCCAAGGGAAAAACTTCTGTAACACTACATCTCACACCTTCCACTTGGGGTAACCAACGAGGGGCGAGAAGCCTAGCAAGAGTTTTTCTGGCGCCGTTGCCGGGGACTCCACTCTTCAAGATAGGGGAGTTGCATGCTATCTTTTACCTTTGCTTTTAGTCTTGTTAGTTTACCTTTCAGTTTTTGCTTTAGTATCTTTTATCGAAAATCACAAAAATAGTTATCTTGCTTGCTTGCTACTATGGGTTCCACCAAGAACACCAAGTTGTGTGACTTCACTAGTCACAACAACGATGACTTTATCAGCACACCTATCACTACACCTGCCACTTCAGCACCTTCATATGAAATTAAACCTGCTTTACTGAATCTAGTTATGAAAGATCAATTCTCCGGTGCTGGAGATGATGTTGCTTTACACTTGAACAACTTTGTTGAGCTTTGTGATATGCAAAAGTACCAAGAAATATATGGTAATATTGTTAAGCTTAAGCTTTTTCCTTTCTCCTTGAGAGGAGGAGCTAAAATTTGGTTTCAGTCTTTGCCTAGAAATAGCATAGATTCATGGGACAAGTGCAAAAATGCTTTTATTGGAAAATACTATCCACCTGCTAAAATTATCCAACTGAGAAGTAACATAATGAATTTTAAACAATTGGATAATGAACACGTTGCCCAAGCTTGGGAACGTATGAAATCTCTTATCAAGAACTGCCCTACTCATGGTTTGACTACTTGGATGGTTATCCAAACTTTTTATGCAGGCTTGAACTTTACCTCACGGAACTTGTTAGATTCGGCCGCGGGAGGAACCTTTATGTCAATTACACTTGGTGCTACCACGAAGCTTCTCGATGAGATGATGACCAACTATTCCCAATGGCACACCGAACGCGCTCCAACAGGTAGGAAGGTAAACTCTGTCGAGGAAATTTCCTCCCTTAATGAAAAAGTTGACTTGATCATGTCTCTACTTTCGAAGCAATCCTCTGTTGATCCTCGTGATGTTCCTTTAAATTCTTTGATTGCTCAAGAACAAGTAGATGTGAACTTTATCTCTAGAAACAATTTTAACAGCAATGCTTATAGGAGTAATTTTGGTAGCAATCCTAGACCGTTCCCCTCTAATTCTTATGGGAACAACAGTGCTTATCCTAGTACCAAGAACTCCACTACCGAACTAGAGATTATGCTTAAAGATTTCATCACTACCCGAAAAGCCTTTAATAAGAGTGTAGAATAAAAACTACATAAACTAGATGATCTCTCTTTGAAGGTAGACCATTTAGCCAATGAGATAGAATTGCTTAAAATTAAAACTTCTCCTCTCGAGGAGAGGAAGGTCACTCCTATTAATGCTACTCAAGTGCAAATTAATGAAAATATTAGGATGATGGCTAAACTTAAAGAAAGATGGGCTAGAGAAAGGGAGGAAGAGGATAGAATTAAGAGCCTTCCTACCCACCACACTGTTGCTACTATCCAAGTTGTTGAGGATATCCAAACTCTTAGCACCCAATGTACTCCTGGTCCCATTGGACCTATTGATGGTGATGCTATGACTATAGAAACTACCAAACATGTGAACCTAAAGGACACCACTACCACTTTACTTGATGCTAGTGACCTTGATTTTGATAATTGCACTCTTACCGAAGTTATTGATTTCCTTCACAAGATGTCTAGAGATCCCCACACTAGCACGCTTAATCTTGCTTTCACAGAGCATGTCACTAATGCTCTCATCAAAGCTAGGGAGGAGAAACTTAGAGTAGAAGCCTCCATACCTAGAAAGCTAGAAGATGGTTGGGATCCTATGATTAAAATTAAGATAAACAACTTTTCTTGCTATGCTTTATGTGATATTATAGCTAGTACCTCCATTAAGCCCAAAAGACTATATGATATGCTTAAATTAGAACCTTATGATTCTTGTTCTTTTGGTGTTCGTCTCGTTGATTCTTCCATAAAGAAACCTTTGTGGAGGATCGATGATGTTATTATCGTTGTCAATGATAATTATGTTCCCGTTGATTTTACTATTATGGATATTGAATGTGATCCTTCTTGTCCAATTATTTTGGGACGTCCCTTTTTACGCACCGTTGGTGCTATCATTGACATGAAAGAGGGGAATATAAATTTCAGTTTCCTCTCAAGAAAGGGATGGAACCCTTCCCTCGAAAGAAGATTAAGCTACCTTTTGAGTCCGTTGTACGGGCTAGCTATTCTTTTACTCTTGATAAAACTTGATCTAAATGCATTATGCCTAGCTTAAAGGCATAAAAGAAAGCGCTTTTGGGAGGCAGCCCACATGAATAAATTTATTTTGCTTTTGTTGTGTCTTGATGTTTTTACTACTGTAGCATCATCATTGTATCTTTACTTTTCAATTTTGTGCCAAGTGTAGCCTCTGATTGCTAGAAAGTTCAAAACTTGTGAGGTGCTGTCCAGGAAACAGATTCTATCCTTGGATAGAAAAATTCGTATAAAATCACCAGATCATCTTTTTGTTCTGAATTTTTTCGACAGCGTGCTCTATATAATTGTCTTTCGTGCGTCTGTTCTGAGTGTTTTTATTAGAGTTGCAGAAGTGCCCCGAACAAATCAATTACTACCTGCTGTTCTGTTTTTCACAGATTATGTCATGTTTTGCTTTTCCTTCATTTTGCAAACCAAGAGCTTGCTTTTTCTTTGCAAAAACCTTTTGGCAATCTTGAGAAACAGTAGACCTTCAAGAATATCTTTATTTCCAGAAAGGTATAATTATTTTATTATGCGTAATAACCTCGCTAATCAGATTATGATGAGTTATGTATGAAGGGAGTTTTCAAGTGTGCGAGGGAAGATGATAAAAAGATTCAGGAGTGTCAAGCGCTCAAGCTTGGGGATGCCCCCATGCACCCCCAAGAAATATTCAAGGAGACTCAAGCGTCTAAGCTTGGGGATGCCCCCGTGCATCCCCTTCTCCATCAACATTATCAGCTTGTCTTTCGTTCCACTATATTTTAATCACTTCATGTGTTATGTGCTATGCTTGGAGCGTCTTGCTTTTAGTTTTCTTTAGTTTTTCATAACGAGTCGGAACTCAGCTTTCTTTATGTGGGAGAGAAACACGCTCCACTTCTACCTAGAACATAACATAGAATTTTCATGTCTATCCTTGCTGTGTGTGTTCTTTGTTTTTTAATAGCTACTATCATGTTCAGCTATTAGCTTTCATGCTTATCTTTTCAAAGAGCTTTTGTTTAGTTGGTTGCTTGAACTCTCTTTAATTACCATGCTCACCTTATTAAGAGAGTTTGCTTCCGTTGCATTGGTTGATATGTCTATGATAAAGATGCTACGTTCATGATGGCGCTTAGTAGTTCATGTTTTCTTATGGTTAGTCTCAAATAACTGGGGGGTTCCCAATGTGTTATTGGAGTACCAACATGATTTGTTTGCCTATGATGTGGTATGGTTTAGTAATATCTTCCTTCGAGAATTTATTTTGATTGACTTGGCGTATGCTCACGCATATTTAAGACTGTAAAGAAAGTCTGTCAAGCCTTGATGATCTTTTGTTTCTGAGTAGCGATATAACTACCATGCCTGATTCAATGTTGCTTTGTCGCTCTGCACGATTATGACCGTCATTGCTCTCTTAGTTGGTCGCTCCCAGTCTTTTGCTAACCTTCACCTGTACTAAGCGGACTGACTGCTTGTGCATCCACATCCATTAATCCAGTTATGCCATATGAGTCCACCATACCTTCCTACATGGTATTTACCTGCCATTCCTAACGGAGACTTGCATGTGCCATCTCGAAATTATTCAAAGAAAAAGCATTCTTATTTTGTGCCTCTGTTGTAAGTTCATGAGGAAGTAGTGGTTAATTCATGACCTTTTTAAGTTGGACAAGCTTCACCCCGGGATTGCATGTATAATGTGCAAACCCATAATACGAGAAGGAACTGGCATTGAGTGCGCCCGGCTCAAAAAGATAATATAACAAACAAACCCTCCTTCACGCTTTGTTCATGAGAAATCAGAAAACTTTGGCAGTGATAAACAAAGGAGATTAAGAGGATGTGATCGTCCTCATTCGGGAGCCGTTCCTCGAAACTTGTCCATCTCGAAAAGTGATTGAGTTGTCTGCTAGCATTCGTTGACGAAACATGCATGATCTAAAATAAATTATTACCTCTGTTTTAAAACCAAGAGCTCTGGTACATGTTTTGTCTTTGTTTCCGACTACGGGTTTTCAACCTTGCCAACAAAAGCCACGGTTCGAGAGTCTCCACCTTCTTTTAAAAGCACCAACTACTGAGAGCAGGATTGTCATTCTGAGTGTAATGTGCATTGTCCCAAAGTAGCATTGTCTTTTGCATGGTTGTGATATCGTTTATTCTGAAATCATTGTATCTAGTCATCACTTAAACCTTGGAGGTGCCCCTGCATTTATGTTTTGCTTCACTAAAGGGGGCAAGCTAGATATCACTTTATCATATTTGCACATCATGTTCATTGCAAATCTATTTGATGTTCCAGTATCATATTGTAAAACTTTCAGTCCTTTGTGATTTTCTCATGAGGCAACTTAATTACTATAGATTCATTGTCTCAGTAAGCTTTTGTCAGATGACTATGAAAAAGTCCTATATGGTTAATAGCATGTCACCACAGAAATTATTCGTGTTATCATTTACCTACTCGAGGACGAGCAGGAATTAAGCTTGGGGATGTTGATACGTCCAAAACGTATCTATAATTTCTGCTTGCTCCATGCCTCTTTTGGGTGATATTGCTATGATATTTATACACTTCCATACACTTTTGATCATATTTGGACTAACCTATTAACTCAGTGCACCCCAGTGCCAGTTTCTGTTTTCGGCTGTTTTTGTATTTCAGGTTTTCACATTACGAGAACTGCCAGGAAAAATCCAGAAAAATTATATAAAAAATCAGCGTTCCAGAAACTACCGTGCGCCCGAAGGACAGCCGGGGGGGCAACAGGGCTCCAGGCGCCCTGGCGGCGCCCCCCCCCTGGGCCGCGCCGGGGGGGCGCCTGGGCCCCCCGAGGCTCCTCCGATGCCCCCATTTGGCATATATTTAAAACGTCGCCCGAAACCCTCGAGGGAAGAACTTTTTTCGCGATCTCATCTCTGTTCCGCCGTCGCCGCCGCTTCCAAGATCGGGAGCACCAGGAGAACTCTTCCCGGCACCCTGCCGGAGGGGAGGATCACCATCGGGAGCCTCTCCACCACCATGGACGCCTCCCGGATGAGTTGTGAGTAGTCTCCCTTGGACCTTGAGTCCATGACCAGTAGCTATGTGATGTTCTCCTCCCGTTCTTGTGCTTCACTAATTAGTCCTCGTGAGCTGCCCTACATGATCGAGGCACATATGTAATCCTTATGCTGTTGCTATGATGAGTTTGCTGGGATCCGATGGATTATGAGATTATGTTCAGATTGTGCTTGAGTAATATATTTGATCTACCTCTTTTATATTTATGTTCGTAAGTAATTCTTGCATGTTCTCCGTTGTTATTTATTGCTTTGGCCAAGTAATAGGTAGTTACTCCAAGAGGGAACGTTATGCTTGATTGTGGGTTCATGCCCCTCGATGACTAGTTTGAGTGACAGAAACATGAGTCTAGGGGATGTGCTGTTGCCACAAGGGGGAAAACAACGGTGCTTGTGCCCGCGGGTGCAAGGATTGTTTACTTTACGCAAAGTTCTTTTAATGCAGTTGTCTGTTGCATTGAGTTTACACTACGGGTGGGACTCGCAACATAATACCAGCGAGATGTTCTGGATAGATATCTCAAGGTGGATGATTAGTAGTAGATATTGATGGATTTCAGTCTACTTACTTTGGCGTACCGCCCATGCTTTGAACCTCAACCTTTCTTGCAATGTAATCAGCATTGGTTTGCGCACATGGTCCTGTCAATTGCCCAGCTGTAATTCGTTTACCTCACATAGCTGTTTTATCGTCTTTTGGGAGAGAGACATCACTAGTGAACATCATGAGACTCCGGTCCATATTACCATCATTGATCACATCCGCTATTTACTTTTCGCTATTATTTACTATTGCAATTATATCTATCACTACTATCACTTGCGTTTAATCCTTTGTGAACTACAAGGCCGGAGGGATTGACAACCTCTCTGTACTCGTTGGGAGCAAAGTTATTTGTATCTGTGTGCAGGTCCACGTTGATTGCTAATATCTGGCGCCGTAGCAGTTGACACCTTCTTGTTGAACCTAGGAGTCTCTGGGGATTCGATCCTTGGTATCTTTGCCAAGGGAAAAACTTCCGTAACACTACATCTCACACCTTCCACTTGGGGTAACCAACGAGGGGCGAGAAGCCTAGCACTGGCCATAGAAGTAGTGCGAGATATCAGCAAGAGCTACCGCTAACGAGTCTCGTAGTAGGGCGGGAAACCGACCCACGCTGCTGCTATGGCAAGCCCGTGGGGCACGTCGACACCACGGCATGGGACCACTTAGTAGTAACGCCGTTCGGCGGGCCAACGCTACTGCTAACTTGCTACCTGTAGCACCGACATGTGTCACGTTCTACTACTAATTAGCAGTAGCGTCGCCCCCCCACAACTCACGCAGGCCTAGCATCACCTGTGCCTTCCATAGGAGAAAATTCCCCTTGGTAAGCTTTTCAACAGGTGGGGCTCTGAGGTTGAGGGACACAGGTGCTGAGGACGACATAGCGATTGGTTTCTGGCGATCGTTGGAGCTTTTGGCTAGATCTATGGGAAGAGGATTGCTCTATATACCATATCAAATGGAAGCGTTCCTACTCCTTCGTAAGGGAGCCGCATTTTTTTTATATTGATTGATGACAGGAAACCCCTGCCGTGGTTTACAAGCCAACCATCGATCGCTAGGATACTACGGTTTACAGAAGAGAGGTAGAGATGGTCATGGGAGAGTTTAGAGATAGAGCTTGAGATTACATGTTTAAAGAACCTATCAAACAGAGTGCATCTCCATTCAAGCTCAGTTCTTAGTGCTCTAGATTCTAACATGCTTGTGATGGTTCATGTTGTTGTTAGTTTTCCAGATAGCCTCTTTATATCAGTCTTGACCATTCATTTCTTTGTATGAGTGATGTAATTCCTAGCCAGTTGATGGCTATTTTAATTCAAATCCGGGCTCATTTCGAGCGTTCTTCTAAAACAATAACCAGTATTTAGGACGAAAAATTGCTGTTAACCCATGGATCATGTCGGATATATATCTTGGACATATAATTACAAAAATTCATCATCGTAGGAAGGCATGCTAACATGGGCCCTTATATCATCTCTAACAAATGATGTAGATGCAAAAATAACTAACTTTTATATCTTAAAGGACTCAAAACGTTGCTCCAACAAATGATGTAGATGCAAGAGAATTTGCAGCACCTCCTTCAAATGATGTAAAATACAACACTTGAGATGCAAATTTGTATCTGCACCTCCCAGGTGATGTAAAACTCTAGTTGCGCGCCAATCACCAACCGCTTCCGCTGCTCGCGATTTCTGGCTGGAAGCGTTGCCGCCACCGCCAGTCCGTCCATTCCCACTCCCATCTTGACCCCGCCAGCTATCCCCGCCGCCCACCGCACTACTGTAGCCATCGAGGAGCCACCAATTTGAGTATATCCCGCCGCTCTTCCGGCGCTTGGCCGCTCGCCCACCACGCCATGTTGCCACTGAGGGAGTCCTGGATCGGGGGGTCCTCATGTGGCCAGACAAACTCCTGGTGGGCCGGACTGGTGGGCCATGAAGATTACTATAGAAGATCATCTCTTGTATCCGGATAGGACTCCTGGATTCTTATGATGGCAAGTTTTAGGCTCGGGTATTGATTTTCTTTCCTTTGCAAGATGATATGTACAAACCCTAGGCTTCTCCGGTATGTATATAAACCGGAGAGTTTAGTACATAGAGGCTAGAGAAAAATCATAATATCCTCATAGGCTAGACCTAGGGTTTAGCCATTACGATCTCGAGGTAGATTAACTCTTGTACACATATTCACTCATACTAATATAGCAGGAAGTAGGGTTTTACCTCGACCGAGAGGGCCTGAACCTGGGTAAACATCGTGTCCCCTGCCTCCTGTTACCATCGATCCTCAGACGCATAGTTAGGGACCCCCTACCCGAGATCCACCGGTTTTGACACCGACATTGGTTCTTTCATTGAGAGTTCCACTATGTCGTCGACAGAAGGACTGATGGATCACGTGGCCAACTGCAACGGCGACGTCGAGGGGATTTTCCCTCCCGACCAACTTTTCGTGTTCGGCGGCTTCGCGCTTCGTGCCAACACTGAAGGCCACCTTGAGCAGATCGAGAGCTACGCCACTAGCCATCATTTCAGATTCGGTAGCTTGAACTACGTTGCTGATATCCGTGGACACTTGATCTTCACCGGATTCGAGCCAGTGGCAACCCCTCTCTGCCACCACGATGATCATGACTTAACTCTGTCATCGGATCAGGAAATAGCACCTGCAACAGTTCTGGCCCTAGATCCAAAACAGATTGCGTCATCCGAAGATGGGAAGCTCAACCCCACCATGGGAGCCGCAGACTCTACGGCGTTGGAGCCGCACATGGACCCAACTGATGGGGTCTGTGTTACAGGAACCCCGGACTCGGCTCCGGTCTCTAATTCCGAGTTGTGCGTAACTGCGCCCCTCAAATCCAATCAGGTGCCTATCGCCGAATTCTGTGCTGCGGATATTTTCCAGCACTGACCACTTGGAGACATGTTAAGGTCGTTAAGATCTCTCTCCTTGGATGAGAGCACACAGCCGCACTATATCCAGTTCGAACTAGAGGCTGATGAACAGCCACGCTATACCCAGGGGGATGAAGAATTTCGTTCCCTACCCACCACCCACTTGGTAGCCACGGTTGAAGATCTAACCGATCTACTCGACTACGCTTCAGAAGACTTCGACGGGATGGACCTCGAAGCTGAAGCAGATACAGATCAAAGTCGGCCCATAACAGGGCGGTGGAAAGCTACGTCTTCATACGACGTGTGTGTGGTGGATACACCCAAAGAGGCGGAAGGCAACGGCGAAAACAATCCCGTAGAGGATAAATCCGTCGAAGAACCTCCCAAGCATCGGCGTCCGAAACGCCGAACAAAATCCCATAAAGAAAAAGCCAGCAACACCGTGACTAACGACGGTGATATTCCGGAACAAACCGAAGACCCCGCAGATCCAGCGATAGAGCAGGAGGAGCGAGAGGACGGAGAATAGAGTCCGAAGCCGCAGTCCGATGACAGCGATGCCGTAGATGGTGACTATGAACCGGTCTCCGAAGAATAGGCTATCCTGGATGACGATGAATATACCGTCCCGGAAGAACCCTCCGAACAAAAACGCTTCCATCGGCGGCTTATAGCCACTGCACGGAGCTTAAAAAAGCAGCAGAGACAGACAAGACACGCTCAATGATAGATTGAATGAGGTGCTAGATGCCGAACATAAACATGGCTTTAATGGCCAAACCAAAGGCTATCCCAAGCACAAGCTGCTGCCCAAATTCAACGACGAGGCCGTTGCGCCCGTCCCACCGAAAAATAACATTGCCAACAAGCCGGACCGACCACCTCGCGGACGGTATAGAGTCGCTAGCAATGGCGTAAACAAGCCCCCACCCCATAAAGGAAAGGAGGGTGCAGCCCAAGTCCGAAGACATGATCTGCGTGAGGACCTAAACAAAAAAGCTAGCAAGACCAGGTCTATATTCGGACGCAGAGACCGAGCTCCCGCACAGGACGGCGGCTATCAAGTCAATCACGTCGGTGACATACCAGTTCGGGGTCAATACCGAACACCACAACCATCAGACATACGCCATGATATAGCAAGATACAGAGGAGCTTCACACCCTCTATGCTTTATTGATGAGGTGATGGGTCATGATTTCCTAGAAGGGTTTAAACCCGTGACCATCGAAGCGTATGATGGAACGACGGATCCTGCCGTCTGGATAGAAGATTTTATTCTTCACATCCACATGGCTCGAGGAGATGTTCTCCACGCCATCAAATATATACCCCTCAAGCTAAAAGGACCAGCTCGACACTGGCCAAACAGTCTCCCAGAAAACTCCATTGGGAGTTGGGAAGAACTTGAGGAAGCTTTATGGGCCAATTTTCAAGGAACTTATGTCCGGTCCTCGGACGCTGACGATTTAAGTCACATCATCCAACAACCCTAGGAGTCAGCCCGCAACCTTTGGAGCCGGTTTCTCACTAAGAAGAACCAGATCGTCAACTGTCCAGACGCCGAAGCCTTAGCGACATTCAATCACAGTATCCGGGACAAATGGCTAGCTAGACACCTTGGACATGAAAAACCGAGGACAATGGCAGCCCTAACTACACTCATGACTCGCTTTTGCACGGGTGAGGATAGCTGGTTAGCTCGTAGCAGCACCAATGACCCTGAAACATCCGAAGTCAGGGATGGCAATGGAAATCCACGACGTAACAAAAAAAACGTCGAAACAATTCTGGAAGCCCAGATGATACAGCGGTAAACGCTGGATTCTGCGGCTCCAGACCCGGTCAAGGGAAGAAGCCATTTAAAGGCAACAAAGACGATCCATCAAGTTTGGACAGGATATTAGACAGGCCCTGCCAAATCCATGGCACCCCAGAAAAACCTACCAACCACACCAACCATAACTGTTGGGTTTTCAAGCAGGCTGGCAAGCTAAACGCCGAACACAAGGGCAAGGATCCTCAGAGTGAAGACGAGGATGATCCTTGCCAGCCGAATACAGGGGGACGGAAGAAATTTCCACCGGATGTCAAAATAGTGACCATGATATATGCCACTCATATCCCAAAAAGGGAGTGCAAGCGCGCACTCCGAGACGTCTATGCTGTTGAGCCTGTCGCCGCAAAATTCAACCCATGGTCAGCCTGGCCGATCACTTTCAATCGCAGGGATCATCCGACCAGTATTCAGCATGGGGGTTCGGCTGCCTTAGTGCTCGACCCAATAATAGATGGATACCATCTAACCCGAGTCCTTATGAACGGCGGCAGTAGTCTCAATCTGATATATCAGGACACTGTCCGCAAGATGGGGATCGACCCATCAAGAATCAAGCCAAGCAGCACGACCTTTAAAGGAGTGATACCGGGCGTTGAAGCTCGCTGCACAGGCTCTTTAACGTTGGAGGTTGTATTCGGTTCTCCCGACAACTTGCGAAGCGAAGAACTACTCTTCGACATAGCTCCGTTCCGAAGTGGCTATCACGCTATACTCGGAAGAACGGCGTTCTCCCGCTTTAATGCAGTCCCACATTATGCCTATTTAAAACTCAAGATGCCTGGACCACGTGGCGTTATCACGGTCAATGGAAATATGGAGCGCTCTCTCCGTAAGAGGAGGACACTGCGGCCTTAGCAGCCGAAGTCCCATGCGGCCTACTCAAGTCGGATAATCTATCAACAGCGGACACAGCTAAACGTGTCCGGCACACGCTTCAGTGCGGCTGCTCAGATGAACCTGAGCAGATTGACAGTTACGCCCCCGTCGACGGCCCCATAAACTGATAGCATATGTGCCCAAGTACATAATTATGCCATAAAAATTCCTTGGGCAACGACCGGGGGCACCTGCATATAGTCCATAGTTCGGCTATACCCTATTCGGACTTTAAAATTACCTTCTTAGGTTCATTAAATGAACCAGACTTGTTATGGCCACACCGGATCGATTTATTCTTTTTCAAGTTTACTTTTTTCTTTTCTACAGACGGCCATCATACTCATGCCTTCAAGGACACATTACAGATGAGGAAGCGGCGCAGACGTGTAACAGGGACCCGCACTAAGGTTTCTTTTTTAGATTAAGACCATGTGTAAACCTTTTTTCTGTTTCTTGTTATATACCTTCTTGGCATGTAAAATGTCCAAAAAAGGTCATCGGCATTATCTGTAAAGTTTGCGGCTCGCCGTACTATAGAGGGATATTAATAGAACAATTTTATTCGTATTATGTCCAGAGTTTTATTCACTCGCCATGGAATGTTCTTTTCCCGCATCAGATTGCCATATATGCCTTGACAATAAGGGCTTATCACCATGGGCTATAGTCAGCCCTGGTACATATCAAAAAGACCGAACACCTATAGGGAGTGTTCAGCGTCCTGGAAATTTGCATTATATGCATCAGTTCCGATTCATGTCTTGGGTCAATAGTTGGGTTGCCCGGCTCCTGTGCTTACCCCTACGTTCCCGATTGTTCGGCTAGGGTGTAAAGGGAGAACTACTGCGATAGTACTTCCGTCTAGTCCGGTCAAGCACCTTAGTAGAGAAAGCCGAAAACTGACTATCATGGTAAGCGAGAACCTGGTCTGCAATCCGGTGACTTAGTTTCATACTACGATCGATAGAGATCTACCACGTGTTATACGAAGGGTTGATTTTTTCGCCCAGCCAAGTGCAATTGGATACTTTATCCGCACCAGGGGCTAGTACCTAGCCCCATTTGTCAAACTCCTATGACTAAGTGAAAGGAATAACGCTGCATAGTCTGATTGCCTGGTTCGCTTCGCATACACCTCCTATACGGACCAAGACATTGGATAAAGCGTGTATTTGCATATGATCGAACACCCTAGTACTATATACTTGGGGGCTGAAGCCGACGACTGGAAACTTTCAGATTTAAATAAACAGTCACACAGGAGGAAAAATACGCTGATATTATAATAGCGCAAAGGTTATACTCATTGGATTCATAAGCATAGTCTCTACATCCGGATACAATCATTCGAAGGCAACATCCTTCGAACACTGGCCTTATACAAGGCGGGCGTCGTCGATGACGTCCTCGAAGTACTTCTCCGGCTTGCAGTGCTCCTTGCCTGCGGACGGGCTAGTAATAGCTATATGCACTACGTTCATCTTCGCCCAGTGCACTTTGACGCGAGCGAAGGCCATCCGAGCACCTTCTATGCAGGTCGAACGCGTTAGTGCGTCGACCCGCGGACTCGCCTCGACGAGCCGCTTCACCAATCCAAAATAGCTATTTGGGATTGGCTCAGCGGACCATAGCCGGACTATTAAGTCCTGCATGGCCGAACCCGCCATGTTGTGCAGCTCAACCAGCTGCTTCATCTGGTCGTTGAGGGGAACCGGATGTTGTGGCGCAAAGAACTGTGACCAGAACAATTTCTCCGTGTCATTCCCCTCCTGGGCTCCGATGTATTGAGCGGCATCTGCGCTGCTCCTCGGAAGATCCGCAAACACGCCTGGAGAACTCCACAATCGTTTCAGCCCAATATACTTCCGCCCTCCGAAGATGATCTGTAAGAGAAATATCTTACCAGATGCTATCTGACGCGCTTGCTTGATTTCCTCACAGGCGCTGCGCGCCTCGCCTCGCGTGTCCTGGGTAGACTTTACTGCCGCAGACAGCTCGGTCGCCTGCTCCGAAGCCTTCTTCTCCGATGCCTCACACTTACGGATGACACCTTGGAGCTCGACCTCGACTTCGAACACCCGAGATTTGTGCTTCTCACACTCTGCCTTTTCGGCCTCCAAATCAGCAGCCGCTTTATCAGCGGCCGCCTTGTTCGCCTCGGCCTCCTTCTTGGCCTTGGCAACCTCGCCCTTGACGGCCTCGAGCTCAGCGGCACCAATTGTGTAATACATAATACAATATTAGAGTTTGTAATCATACTAGATCAATTAGGTCTTATTGACACTTGAAAAAACGCATACCTTGGGTTTCATCAAAACGGCGGTTGATGCGGTCGAGGTCCGTGTTGGCCACCTCGAGCTTCCGATTCAGTTTGTCAACCTCTGCGTCTTGCGCAGTCACCGTAACTAAGGAAGCCTGCACAACAGTTCAGCTCTGTTAATATGCTACTCTATGGATACTTCGTCCGATTCTTTTCAGAATCATACAAAGCATCAGGGGCTAATGGTTATATATGTGTATTTAAAACAAATAAAATTTCTTAACGGCATTACATTGCTTACCTCAAAGCCTGTTAAAAGGCTGTTGAAGGCTTCATTCGGTCCGCCCTTGACGGACTGAATCTTCTTCATCACCGCACCCATCACGGTTCGGTGTTCTTCAATGACGAGAGCACTTTGCAGTTCTCCCTCCATAGAATCCGGCGCCTCCGGATTAACTCCGGGCGCCGCCGTATCCTCCTCCGCTTGAGGAGCCGGGTCTTCGGATCCCGGAACCACGCTAGGCTCCGGGACGGTGTTCGGTGGGGCCCCGGACTGTTTGGGCCCCACGTCTTTGGTCTCCATGGGGGCCGTCTCCCCATGGTCAGCGGCCGCCGAGGTATTACCCCCGGCCGCCCTGTCTCCTGCCCCGCCCTCATCTCCTTGGGCGGACAGAACCCGCTGGGACGATACTTCGGTGTCCCCGCCGATTACGGGCGATGGAGCCCGGACTGGAAAGTCACTCTCCGTCTCCCCAGGCGCTAGAGAGTTCCCCTCCGATGAGGTAACATCGGGGTTTACACCGGGAGGGCTGTAGGTAAGCAGGAGAAAAATATTAAGTAAAATACCATAAAAACTGAATAAACAAAGGTGCAGCACTTGAGTCCGGACTGACTTACATCTCGGGCAGGGGTTTTTCCCTGGGCTTCATCACATAGCTATGTTCGGATGAACTTGAACTAGCTCCAAGGTTTAGTTTCCTCTGGGGCACGGCCGTACCCGCGTCAGCGACGGCCCCTCTCTTCCTCCCCCTGCCTTGGGAAGGGAGCATTTCTTCTTCTTCCTCTTCCTCCTCATCATCTTCTTCCGCCTCGGAGAGGATGTGGAGGTCCTCGGGATTCTTGCCCGCTGGACGGGGGTTGTCTCCGGCCCCCTTGCCCTTTGTCTTCTTGGGCTTCTTGGTCGGCGCCTTGTACGGCGTCGGAACCACCATCGCCGTCAGTAGAGGCAGTGCTGGCTCTTCAGGCAAAGGCGTCGGACACTTAATCCGGGACGCCTTCTTCGTCCATCCTTGTATATCACGTAAAAATTCCAACTCCTATTATCATTAAATAAGGAAAAGGTTAGTGTTCGGCAAGGATTATTATTACCTCTGTGGCGGAAACTTCGGTGCTGAAGCCCGCATCCTGGTCCTCTTTGGCCCATTCCTTCTGGCTCTTGAAGAGGTGCTTCCAGATCTCTTTGTGCGTAGAGCCGAAGAGATGCTTCAGTGGCTTGTCTCCTGCCGGATCGAACTCCCATAGGAAGGAATCCCGGCTTTGGCAAGGGAGAACAAGTCGGGTCATCATCACCTGGATCACGGAGGAGAGCATGTGCCCCTTGGAGATCACGTCGGACACACGACCCACGAGAGTCATTACCTTAGTATGCGACCCCCAGTCCAGACCCTTTTTGGTCCAGGAGGTCAACCTCATTGGGGGTCCGGATCTGAAAGCAGGTTCCGCCGCCCACTTGGTGTCGCGGGGTTCGGTGATGTAGAACCATTCCTGCTGCCAGACCTTGTTCGTCTCCACAAACGAGCCCTTGGGCCAAGTTGCGCTCGGGGGCTTGCTGATCATGGCGCCCCCGCACTCTGCATGCTCCCCGTCAACCACCTTTGGCTTCACGTTGATGGTCTTAAGCCACAGGCCGGAGTGTGGGGGATGCGGAGAAAGGCTTCACACATCACTATGAAAGCGGATATGTGAAGAATTGAGTTCGGGGCTAGATCATGGAAATCTAGCCCGTAGAAGAACAAAAGACCCCGAAAAAACGTGTGGAGTGGAAATCCCGGCCCCCTAACAAAATGAGAGGTGAAAACTACCCTCTCGCCCACCTTAGGAGCGGGAATCACCTGGCCTTTAGGAGGGACTCGGTGTGCTATGTCACCGGCTAGATACCCCGCGCTCCGTAGATCCTCCATGATCTTTTCAGTGACCGTGGAAGCCTCTCACTTGCCTCTGGCACCGGATCCAGCAATGGCTGACAAGAGGAGTAGTGGTTGAGGAACGAGGAGTTGTGGGCGCAGGAGATGAGAATACGGGGGCAAGGCAGATTGGAGAGCTTGAGCTTGAGGAAGGTGTGGGGCTAGTGAAAGGGATTAATGTCCTTTTATAACGCTGCGAATACATGCCCCCACTTTAGCCATAAAACTTGCCGGTTCCCAAGGCGATCGTGCGTAATGCACGGCGTAGGTGCTCACGTCACACTGTTAAAGAATCCCACAATAAGCGGGCACGATCTCTATTCTAGATGGGATGTGCCAATGAGGATATACCTTGAAACGCGAAACTAGGACCAAGTAAAACGGTTCGATATGTTAGTGGGTTGGACGCGACGCTTCACCCAAAACTTGTCAGTAGAGACACGTTATTCATTTTCTTTAAGAGCCTTGCCTTCTATGCTAAGGATTGTACTTATCTTGTAGAGCTGAACACAATCCATTTATTTCCGGAAGATATATTCGGGAGGAGGAACCCGCCTTCCAATGCCGAAGACAATACGGAAGCCAAACTCATCGTCATCGAAGACAGGTTCACGGGCTACTGAGGGAGTCCTGGATCGGGGGGTCCTCGTGTGACCGGACAAACTCCTGGTGGGCCGGACTGGTGGACCATGAAGATTATTATAGAAGATCATCTCTCGTATCCGGATAGGACTTCTGGATTCTTGTAATGGCAAGTTTTAGGCTCGGGTGTAGATTTTCCTTCCTCTACAAGATGATATGTACAAATCCTAGGCTTTTCCGATGTGTATATAAACCGGAGAGTTTAGTACATAGAGGCTAGAGAAAAATCATAATATCCTTATAGGATAGACTTAGGGTTTAGCCATTACGATCTCGAGGTAGATCAACTCTTGTACACATATTCACTCATACTACTATAGCAGGAAGTAGGGTTTTACCTCGATCGAGAGGGCCTGAACCTGGGTAAACATCGTGTCCCCTGCCTCCTGTTACCATCGATCCTCAGACGCATAGTTTGGGACCCCCTACCCGAGATCCGCCGGTTTTGACACCGACAGCCGCCGCCCCGCTGCCAGATCGGGCCGCTCCATCACCCCCACCGGTGGTTCCGCCTCTGCTCATCTCCAAATTGGCCGAATTGGCCGCCGAATCGCCATCGCGCCGCCGCGTGATTTGAGCTCCCCCGCCGCCGGATTCGACCCGCACAATCGCTGCCATGTCGTCGCCGCTTTTCCACCTCCATAGTCGACCTTCCCGCGCTGCATGACCTTCACCCCGCCACAACCAATCAGCTGCCGCTTGATTCTTAGTTGTGTCGACGGCCATTCGGGCTCCCTCCACCGCATTCGACCTCTAGACTCACGCCGCTCGTCCGCTGGCGCACTTGCTGCCGCCGATCGATCCGCCGCCACTCCTCCCGGCTCTCGGCACTCGTCCGCCAATACTCATGCCGACTAGTTTTTCATCTTGAAATGCATCGTCGTAGTAAAAGTTTTACATCATCAAACATACATCATCTATTGGAGTTGGGACTTTTTTGAAGATGTAATTTTTTTTATTTCAACCTCATTTCCCTATTGTTGGACTACTCTCTGTCATGTCCCGATGATTGACGTAATCTCTTACTAAAGCACCGGACGTATCAGTCCCCCATCTCTGGCGTCATTCCATCTAGAAGCATTCATAGACACACACATTTGTCCACCGCAGGTAGGAACCTTGTAATCAGACACGCTAGCTGTCATTTTTACCGTCCTAGTAAATGAATAAAAGCAGGCCGTCTTTTCCAAGCGAACCTTGTACTCTCCGGCCATGAACCAGCTGGTATCTACTCCCACGCTCCTATGTTATGCCATTTTATAGAAGTGTTGGCATAACATAAGAGCATGTAGATGATCTACGTTGTATGTGGATTATATCATTTGCATACTTTCCCATGGATTTAAGATTTCTAGTATGAGGTATTTCGACATAGGGGAACAAATTTAAGACGTGATTGATCACAGTCCACAAACGCGTCCCGACGCATTTGCTGGCGTTTGAGGGGTCAGATCGGCTGTAGATACTTTATAAAAATAAAAAACGGAGCGAGTATTTTCCAAAGTACTCCCTTGGTTTCAAAATAGATGACTCAACTTTGTACTTAATAAAAGGTTGACTCATCTATTTTGGAACAGAGGGAGTAACGAGCAGAGCTGGATGCGTAACGCCTGCCGCCTCGGTGGGTGGCTATGTCAGGATGCGTTTAGAGCCGATACATACGTATTCCATTCCACCGTATATCATGCGCAACGCCGGATCATCCAGTTTTGTTCTCATCGTAGGTCCAGCTTCCATCTTCCTTGTGCTTGCGCAAGAAGACGCCCACCACCGCTATAATAGTCGTTTCCTACCCCTCTGGCTCTCCAGCCAACAACCAGTAAGTGCGGTGCCGGCCGGTCGGGATGGAAGACGCAAGCTCCGACGCCGCAGCCAAGGCCGCGCCCGTGCGGGCTGTCGCCGTTTCCCGGGTTGCGCCGTCGGTGCTCGGGGATGGGCAGCGCGGAGAACGCGTGAAACTTTCCTTCCTTGATTCGTTGTGGGTGGTGCTGCCGCCGATCCAGCGGGTGTTCCTGTACCAGATTGGGGAGGACGGCGGCTTCCCGGCGGTGGTCGAGCGACTCAAGCGCGCTCTCGCGGCCACGTTGGCGCACTACCTGCCGCTGGCGGGGACGCTGGAGTACGTGGCGGAGACCGGCGAGGCCTTGGTGGACTGCACCAACGCCGGGGTCGCCTTCATCGAGGCGGAGGGCGGCATGGATGTGCGGCGTCTAGCTGGCGACGAGGCGCACGACATTCTCGCGTTCCTGAGCCTCGTGCCGGAGCTCGACGCCCGGGTGCTCCCTGCGCCCGTACTGTCAGTACAGGCCACTCGTCTCAGCGGCGGCCTGGCCGTCGGCCTGTCCGTGCACCACGCAGTCGCCGACGGACGCGCCGTCTGGCGATTCATGGAGGCCTGGTCTTCCGCTTCCCGAGAGGGATCCCCGGTCACCAAGGTCCTCGGTCCGCCGCAGTACAGCCGCGACGTCATCCACCACCCGAACGCCGACGAGCTCGCCCGCGAGATGCTAAAGACTGTCGCGCCCAATCTCCCAGAGGTAATTTTCAGTGCCTTCTGATTTGTTTACCAGGAAGGAAATGACAATGACATGCATCCTCACAGGTGAGGGGGCAGTACGACTTCAGCCAGCGGTTCCGGCTGGCGCGCCGGACGTTCTACCTCGGCAGCGATGAGATCAGGTCGCTTAGGAGGCGGATCGACGACCTCGCCTCGGCCGAGGCTGCTGCCGCCGGTGGCGAGGGCCACGCGCCAGAGCTGAAACCGGTGTCGACGTTCGTGGCGCTGGCGGCGCTGAGCTGGACGGCGTTCGTTCGTTCCAAGGGGCTCGGCGCCGGGGACGACACCTACCTGGCGTTCCTCGCCGACCTGCGCTCCCGCCTGGACCCGCCTGTGAGCGAGGCTTACCTGGGAAACTGCGTGCGCGCGTGCCTCGCGAGCTGCGCCGACGCGGCGGATCTCCTCGGCGAGGCGGGCATCCTCCGCGCGGCGCGGGCCGTGCAGGCGGCGGTGGCGGAGATGGTGGCGGCGCCGCTGTCCGGGACGGACAAGGAGTGGATGCAGATGCTGATGCGGCTGCCGTTTCAGCGGCTGACGAACGTGGCGGCGAGCCCTCGGTTCCGGGCCTACGAGGCGGCCGACTTCGGGTTCGGGAAGCCCGCGCGCGTGGAGCTGGTGTCCATGAACCATGACGGCGAGATGGTGCTCGTCGGCGGCCGGCGAGATGGCGAGGTGCAAGCCTCCGTGTCGATCGACCCGGCGCACATGGACGCATTCAAGGCCTGCATCCTCGGCTAGATAAATTTTGACGGGCCCGTCCGGCCGGGCGTTGTCGGGAGTTAATCTCAACTTGCAAAGTCATGGACGTGAGATCTAGTCTGTTTCCAGTTGTACTAAAATAAAAGGACCCGTGCGTTGTAATGGATTATTTTTTTCATAATCATCAATGGCCATGACCATATTTCCCCGCGTCATTGAAATACACCATCACTCTCAATTTCATGAAATTATGAACAATTTTTGGAATTAGAACATTTTTTCAAACTAGCGAACATATTTGAAATCATGTACAATTTTTCAAACTCATTAACACTTCTACAAATTTTTGAACATTTTCATAGATCAAGAACATTTTTCGAATTCATGAATATTTTTTACTATTTGAAAACCCTTTTTTAACTGTGAACATTTTTTTAAACAATTTTTTCGAATCGGCCAACATTTCTACATTCATCAAACATTTTTATATCCATGACCATCAAACATTTTTTGAAATTCATGAACATTTTTTGATTTAACAAACATTTTTTGAAATGCATGAGCATTTTTTGAAACAATGAACATTTTTTTTTTTGAATCACGGGCAGCTTTTGAAGTTTTAGGATATTTTTCAATAAATGATTTTTTTTGAATTGGTAAAATTTTGTTCAATTTCATTAATATATTTAATACAAGATTTTCTAAAAATCATGAACATTTTTTTATTCCCTAACCATTTTTTGAATAAGCAAACATTTTCTTACAAAATCAAAACCATTTTTTAATTCCACAAACATTTTATGACTTATTAACATTTATTTCAAAATTCTAGTTTTTTTTTTATTTTCTAAGTAGAAAAACGGAAATGAAACAAAAATGTCGAGGAAACCTATAACAATACGTGTCTTGTCTCCTATTTTGTCATTGCGATGGAGCACCGAAAGATTAAACCCATCACAAAGCATCTCTTCCACTGAAGATAAATTAATCTAGTTGCCAAACCAAATGGGTAGATCGGGGAGAAATACAAATCTATAATAATTATGCATAATAAACTTCGGAGAAGGCTTAATTTATATTCATGAATAATCTTATTATAAACTCACAATTTATCAAATCTCAACAAACACACCGCAAAAGAAGATTACATCGAATAGAACTTCAAGAACATCGAGGTGAACATTGTATTGAAGATCACAGAGAGGAAATAAGCCATCTAACTACTAGCATGGACCTGTAAATCTGTGGTGAACTACTCACGCATTATCAATAGGCATCAAGGATGAAGAATACAAGGCGCTTGTTGGTGGTGCTGATGTTGAGCGGAAAGAGGGCGAGGCTTGCCGTCAGGTTGAAATCAGGGATGGGGTATCCGCTGTCGCCGACTATGGCCTTCATGGTCTTCTCCGCGTTGGAGATGTTGTCGACGCGGAACGAGTGCTCCCTGAACGTGTTTCTCAAGTAGGTGCGGCCCGAGGCGACGCCGCATGTGAGGTCCAAGGGCTTGTAGCCGCAGTGCAACGGCTGCGCGCCGGCGAGGGAGAAGGGATACCTGACGGTGAGGGGCCCGTATGACCGCTGCGTGCAGCTCCCGTTGCTGTCGGTGGTGGATGCAGCCGTGCGCAGGAAGGATGCGAGCGGGAGAAGAAGCAGTTACATTGACATCATGGACATGGTTTGTGACGAGCACGCACGCACTTGGACTGTGGAACTTGTCTCATAGTACTACTCCCTCCGTTCCAAAATAGATGACCCAACTTTGTACTAACTTTAGTACAAAGTTGGGTCATCTATTATGGAACGGAGGGAGTACTTGTGAAGGATGAAGTGGATGATGTCGGTACGCTGGTACATGGTCTTTGACTAGTACTCCCACTATCTTTAAAAGAGTACTTCTAAAGTGGGAGGAGACCTTACCGTCGACTACGAGGCGTCTACAGTGACTTCGTAAAATCTCAAGATGATATGCCGGCTCAGTCTCTCGGAGGTGCTCATAGGGGTAGGGTGTGCGTGTGTGCGTTCATAGGGTTGAGTGTATGCGCGTATGTATGAGCGCTTGTGTCAAAAAAAACTTTGTTGGAATGTTAAATTTTTTTATGTTTGACCATATTTATACAATAATAGATCAATATTTGATAAAATATATTTTCTTCATATACCTATTTGGTTTCACAAGCATTGACATATTTTTGAACAAACTCGGTCAAATTTTCAGATAGTTTGACACCCCAATAAAGTTGGAAATACACTCTTTTAAAGACGGAGGGAGTACTATCCCGGTTTTCGTCACGCAAGTCTCCATCCCATCTTCGTGGCAGCAATGGCATCGCGGTTTTCTCCGCCACAGGTTCATAGCTTGATTAAGCACGCCGGGAGGATTATGGCTACCAACAGTGGCGGAGCCAGGAATTAAGGATTAGGTGGGCCAAATGACTCAAACTTTCAATAACAGGGGCCAAACAATACTAATACATGTATTTTTGTATAAATTGCACACTGTTCATCTAGTAATTAGCAGCAAATCAGTAATCTTAGGGGGGGCCAGGGCCCCTGCTGGTCCCCCCTATCTCCGCCACTGGCTACCAAGAGATATCTTGTAGAGACCCGACCCGAATGGGTCAAGTCTCTGTGCTTAAGTGTCATCCCTGGATCGATATGCTGACACACAAAGTACTCTAGGATTTATAACAGAGGTAAAACACATGTATAAAGTAACATAAATACTATTAGCTCAATCCATATAGCGGAAGTAACAACAAGTTGTGGATTCCCATCAACACCAACGGCAAAGTAGAGTGTAGACAGCGCAACCCTAACGTAACACTTACTCGTCGAATAATTCCTGCAACATGAGACGTTGCAGCCATGTAGGTCAGTACATTGAATGTACTGGCAAATTCACACTGTAATGATAAAGATGAACAAAGCCTACAACTACATGCATATATGGCTGGTGGAGGCTGTAAGGTTGGTTTTGCATAAAGCTGATTTTTCCATATCACAAAGGAATAGATTTTATTCACTACTCAGTTGTGATTAAGCAATATTGAGAATGGTACCCCCATCTCAATTCCCAAAGTTACCAAATCATTAACATCCCAACAATTTTCATAGATCAAGTGATGAGATCAACAAAATAATCCACTTCTAGATACTCAAAGATGTCGATAACCGGGGACACAGCTACTCATGAATAGTTTGTACACTCTGCAGAGCTTTGTGCACTTTTCCCCACAAGACTCGATCGCATCCGTTTAATTTCTCACACTGCATGGTGTTTGAGAAACGGATGACCGAGACACAGTTTTTCAGAAGCATTAACTCTTTACCCCAGGTAGACCGTACCACCTACATTCCCTACTAAATTTGCTAGTCTACCACTGAAAGAGGTCACACAACATACTCCACTATGACAGAGCCCATAATGGCTTGTGGCTACACATGGAAGTTTCTTGGCATGAAATATAATATGATCCCTTTGAGTCTGGGTTGCATTCCATAGGATAATCACACGGTACCCCCGGGATTTCCTAGGACAATACTGGCATATCCCCAGGTGTCCGGGCAAACCACTGGTAAATCGCCAGGGTGCCCTGGTAAACCACTGGTAAATTCCCAGGGTGCCACAACCAATCCACCCATATGTGTATTAAAGTTTCCACCTTAAGTTTCCCTTAGTTAAATATCACTCTCGCAACTTTCATGAAACTCTCATACCAATCCACGTCTACAAGCATGGCTAAGCAATAAGTAACAAAGCTTAAATTTCCTTTGGGTTGATCTCAAGTCATTGGATTCCTACCTCATGAACTACAAAGCAATACCACATGTAATCAGTCCTACTCATGCAAGTGTTTGAGGATATAACTAATGCAATGAAAACTGCGTATTGGAAAGTATGTTCAAAGTATGAACTTGCATTGAACTGACGATGTAGATGATTCGCACTCAGAACTCGTGATAGGTCTACTTGTAACACTCTGAACAATCTATCGTATGAAAACAATAGTAATCTCACATAAGCAATCACTCAGAAGTTCGGAAAGAACGAAGAAAACACTTCGGAAAACTTTGAAAACAAGCGAATGACTCTTGAAACATAAAACAATTTATAATAATACCAAAATTGAATAAATTTGGCCTTATCAAAAAATTTAGGTCAAGAGATTCGATTTGCAAAAAGAATCAACTAAATCGGAGTTATAAATCTCAAGGTATGATCAAAAGAAGTTCAAATTCAAATTTGTTTGAATTCAAGTTTTAAAACTTTCAAAAACATGTTTAAGTTGTTTTACTGGATAGAGGGGATCGTAACGAAGACGTGGGCGTTGGTTTCATTGGATTTGGACCTATGAGTAAAAAGTTGTGATTGTTTGAAGAACAGGGGCTAAACTATAAATAAAATATTTACAGAGAGGTCCCTGACTAAAATTAAAACAGAAAAAAGGAAACCTAACGGACGAACGACCGCTACAGAAGACTAACGAACGAACTCATTCGTTAACGGGAACTAACTGGTGAACGTTCGTTAACTAACGAACCCTAAAACAAAAAAAACCGATCTAAACGAGTTAAATCGGAAACTAAAAAAAACTGGATTGGGTTAGGTGGTTTTACCTGTTCGACTGGTTTTCTTTGAAAACCGGCGGATTGGGTCGGAAGAAGAACCGGCGGCTCTGGTGCGGCTCCGGCAACGTGCGAGGCGGTGGCGGCGCGGACGGGGCCAGGGGCGCGGCTCGCGGCGCGGGGTGGTGTGGCGGCTCGGCGTGGCTACGCGGCGGCGGCAGTAGCAAGCAGCAGCGGCGGCGGTGGTTTAGCGCGGCGGCGGCGGTTGCAGGCAAGGGGAGAGGAGGGGAGGCGAGAGGACGGCGATGGCGGCCTTAAATAGTGGGGGGAGGTTTGCGTGGGGAGGGGGCAGTTGGATGCCGGCTCGGGCACGACACGAACGCCGAGGCGGCGGCGCGGTGACGGGAGCGCTCGGGACTCCATCCCAAGCTAGGAGACGGGCGGGGCGCGGTGACGGCCCCGCTGGGCCGTGGCCTGGTGATTGCTGGGCCGGCCCAGTTCGGTCCAGAGAGTTTTTTTTAAACAGACTCAAAAACAAGAATAAAATCAAAAAATATATAATATACTATAGGCATATTATATATCAAGATGTTCAGAATTTTTTTCTCTACAACATGAACATTTTTTACAGTCAAATAAAATCCTCACAAATTCTAATAAATCAAATAATGCTACTGTTGCAATAAAATTCAATAAAAATCATTTTGAAAATATCAAAATGATTTCAAATTTATTTCTCTCCAATTTATTACGATAGGGAATCATGTTACCCTATTTTCCATATATTTTATTTTTGGAGAAATAATTTGAATAAAAACCAAATAACTCGGAATTTGAAAATAAATTTCAAAATATCAAAAAAAAACTTCCAACTCATATTTCCTATAATTTGAAGAAGTCATTTTATCTTCTCTCGGGAAAATCATTGAGTTGCATAAAGTTTCCGAATTTAAAATATTTTGAGAATGAAATTCAAAATCCTTTCAAAACCCTTTTTCATTTAATAAAGGAATAAGTATATTTTTCGTCCATCAACTTTATCGAAAGTTTAGAAAGGATCCCTCAACTCCAAACCAGAAAAACCTAATCCCTCAATTGTCAAAACCGGATATTTTTCGTCCCTCACACCGCTTCAGGTGGTTTTGTGCTGATGTGGCATGGTTTTGACCACTGACCTCGCCACATATTCTGCTCCGCCTCATCCGGCAGCCTGTGGCCTCACCTAGGTGCTGCTTTGCCTTTTCTGTCGCTCCTGATGATCTTGCACAAAGATAAGTACTCCTGCTGTGCGAAGTAGTTCTGGTTGACAGCCATACGCATTCAAAGCAGCAAGTAATTAACTTGATCGCTCCTGCTGTGCGAAGCTAGCCAAGCTAATTGATTTGCCACTGGTAAAAAAACGCGCAACTCTCGGCGCACGTACGTTGAAGCCAACCGGCTGGAAACACAACACACGCATGCACACGTAGGCTGACTATGATTCTTGTTGCTCTATTGGTTCTTCACGGTTGTTGTTTACAGAAGCTCCCTAGCTCACTCCCTTGTTTGTTCCGACCCTGATGCTAGGCTCCCGCTCTTGCCTTGCCGTGCCTCTGGCAGCGGTGATGGGTCCGGCGAGCCGTCCAGTCGTGCTTAGCCTACTGCTGCCGCACACGCTGGAGCCCGAAGTGTCATGCGCGATGGTGCCCTTCGGGGTGTGCATGCCATGGATTCGGATGTGCATGCTATTGATGCACCAATTCTAGCGTCTGAGGGTGTGGCCACCGTGCACTACTTATATCCTCCGCGCAGCTGAACATGTCGTCAATGAATTGTGCGAGCAGCAATAGTGCAGTACCCACCGCTCCTCTGTGGAGCGCCTTGAGGCCACGAGCCCATGGCAAGTACGTGCCATCAGATTTTTATATTGGCCGGCTGCCCGAGCTCAGAGGTTGGAAAAGAGCGTGACCGAGAGAAGATAGAGGAAGGAGACAAAGGTGAGGTTGACGATGACGTGGTGAAGTCAGCGGTCAAAACCATGCCATGTCAGCACAAAACCACTTGAAGCAGTTTGAGGGACGAAAAATTTCTGGTTTCAACAATTAAGGGACTAGGTTTTCCCGGTTTTAAAGTTGAAGGATCATTTCTAGACTATCGATAAAGTTAAGAGATGAAAAATATACTTTTCCCTTTAATAAATGGAAGAAGTCATATTATCTTCACTCCAGGGTTTTGTGATGAAAAGAATTTGAATTCAGGGAGATCATAAGATACAAAGTGAAAGTTTGGGAAAGTCCTTTTATTCCCTCTCATTTAACTTTCAAAAGTTTCAAATTTCGCTCAATTTCACACAAGCACATCACCCAAGCAATTAAAACTATCTATTTATTATAACATTTCAAAATTTAGAATTTTGGGATGTTACAAACCTACCACACTTAAAATGAATCGCGTCCTCGAGATTCGGAGAGGCTAGCAAGAAATAGGTTGGGGTTCGGGGTCTCCTAACAATCCATTGAATGGTACGGTCTAGTGTGCTACCACACTTAGAAACATCGATACTGTTCCACCAAAATTAGATACTCCATTCTTTGGGTTGACGGTGTCAGTCTTCTCAAATCTTTAGCATAATTTCTTTTCTGGGCTCTTCCGGTAGTGGCATAACTTTTGTCCTCAATTCCTTGTGTCCTTTCATCCTGGTAAGGTTCTTTTGAGACTGGTTCTTCTTAGCGGCCAGGTCTGGCGCCAATACTAAACAACTATCGATATCTCATGGTGGTCGTCAAACAAATTAACTGGGTCCCTGCAGAAAACGGGTCTGGGCTTCATTCTCACCGTATGACCTACGATTGGCAACAACTGCCTTGTACAGGGAAAAAACTATATACCATTCTAAGGTTTAAACAAAGTTTTTGACATCGTCGTCTCTTTACTATAGGTAATTCACTCACATTTACCATCCCATATAACAGAGGCAAATAATAAGAGTAAGTCGGTATGGTGATCAATCCATTCCACACCCAATTCATTACCTTGTATATGGTTTAGTGAATCTCGAATTCTAACACTCGGTCATCCTCTCAAGCATTGCAGAATTTCATCTTGTCGACGAACTGAGTTCGGATATATCCATTGATTCTGCAAGCCAAACAAACATCTATCGTTTGTCACCACCCTTGGGTTTGGCGTAAACACCTATAACATCGTCTGTCGACAAAGTCGTAACTTCTACCAGGGGTTTTCCTTCAGCAAGAGTGAGCTTGCTTTCTTGACAGGTCCTGGGGCCTGGGTTATGGCTCATCTCCAACTTGTCACTAGCAACACTTGGTCTCATCATCGGGTTGCAACTGATAACTCTTCCAACATCCAACTTCCTTAGCATTCTTAAATCCATCCAATTGTACGGTTTCCCTTCCTTCTATTGGTAAAACTACGCTGTAATTACTCAGACTCATCATTGTCAGCTCCATTCCAAGGTCTGACGTAACTAGCTCTTGTATTCGGTAACGGTGATGTGTTTTACCACCCTAAAAATTAAAAACACCAGTTTCTCCTAAATCTTATTCCACGTATCGTGGTTTCACTCATCACTTATATAGTACCAACTCATAAAATCCAAAATCAATACCATGCTGCTAACTTCACCGATTCTCAACTTACTACGATCTATTGCATTTCCATTGCATGCTTCAACCCAACTACTTAGCACAGATCTCCTTCTCCTTGGAACAATCTCTAACAAAGTGCTCTGCTTCAACACAGCAGAAACAAATTACTACTGACAAGTGTCAAGGTTCCCTTGTGATTACGTAGCCTCCTTAGGTCCTCGGCTTATGGGCCCACTTCAGAACTTGTATATCCTTAACTCATCCTTGAAATCACTATTGCTCCACACTCCAGTGTTGCACCCTATTTAATTCCAATTTGTACTTACTTCCTTCATAACCTTGGGGTAAGCTTCATAAATAAACTCCAACTTATTTGTGAGAAATCCACTATTTGGGGCAACAGTTTCCTTCATATGGATCCAGGGGTTCACACAGTTAGGTACCACTAAACCAAAAGCACAGGTTCATCCGTAATCCATATTCTCAGTATATCAAAGCCTTTATTACTTCCTGGACCACCATTCACCACTCAAATTTCAAAGGTGCTTCACTACAAATGCTGCCATCCACATAGTTTGATATGGTCGAGCATTCCTCCCATTTTTATCCATTCGTCCTAGCTAAGGATGCTTCAGTCCCACTGGAATTGTGCAATGTGATTCTTGAACTCATCGATCTTTTGGTTCATCCTAATGGCCATGTGCTTCATCTCCATCATCTCTGCATGCACCGTACTGTTGACCCATAACCGTAAGGGATCTATTGTAGCGTTTTCGATAAGTAAGAGTGTCGAACCCAACGAGGTGCAGAAGGTATTGATAAGCGATTCTGAGCAAGAAAATTACTGCAAGCACTGAAAGATGACTTTTTAGGAGTTTTCTCGATATAAGCAACAGGAAAGTAAAAGCAAGCAATGTAAAAGGCACCGAGAGTAACAAGTGGCCCAATCCTTTCTTAGCAAAGGAGAGGCCTAGCAACTGAACTTATAAAGACTAAAGCGTTCCTGAGGACACACGGGAGAGGTAGTCATGTGCTTTCGCCATATTCCGTATCGATACTATGTTATGTGTTGATAAGTGTTGAGTGGGTGGATCTATGCTAGTACACTCTCTAGACTAAGATGAGTGCACTCTTATGATTAAACACCTTGCAAGCATCCGCAAATACAAGATAGAATTTAAGGCAAAAGCCTAACCATAGCAATACGATTGAGGATCCATTATTCCCTTATGCAAAAGCATGCGAACTGGGGTTCAGGTTTCTGTCACTCCGGCAACCCACCATAAGCATTCTTTGTACACAATGTATTCTCCTAGGTCCTTAATATGGCGAAGTGTTGAGTGTTCGACTCACACAACACCACTAGTAGAATGACAACACAACTTAAGTATCAAACAACACATATTACTTCAACAGCATATGACTACTAACAACAAGACTTTCCCCATGTCCTCAAGAACTAAGGTAACTACTCACGAGACATAAAAGAGATCATGATCAGTGGGTATAAATAGGTGATAAACAATCTGGACATAATAATATTTCTCCAACAAAACTCAATAGTATTCACCACAAAGTAGTAATCAACACCGATGGAATAGAGAGGATAGGTAGTACGCGTTACAACACAAGTTGCGATTGTAAGATGAGATTTGGATGAAGATGGAGATGGTGCTGGTGTTGGGGATGACGTTGATGATGATCTCGATGATGCCCGTGATGATGGTGATGACGATGGCGACGATCTCCCCTTCCGGGAGGTGATCTCCCCGGCGGAATCTGCCCACCGGAGATGGCTTTTTCTTCTCTGTAGGTTTCCGCCACAGAGCGGCGGCGGAACTCCGTAAAAACTCCCGTCCCTAGGGTTTTTGGATAACGGAGAGCATATATGCAAAAGGGGGCGGCCAGAGGTGGGCCAGGGGCTCCAGGCGCCCCCCCGGCGCGACCAGGGGGGGGGGGCGCGCCCCCAGGGCGCCTGGGCACCCTGTGGCCCCCCTCCGGCTGCCCTTTCGCATGTCTTCGTGATTCGTTTGAAAAATATCTCCCGTCAATTTTCAGGTAATTTGGAGGTATTCTTCTTCAGCAACTCAGCGTCCACTTTTTACCGCTGAATCCTGCGTGTGCTGCTTCGGCATCGGAAAGTTGCAAACTGTGTAAAATAGACCAAAACAACATAAGAACATCATCGTAACGTGAAATATATCAATGAATAAGGATAAATTATGATACAAAATAGTGATGCATTTTGGACGTATCAACACCCCCAAGCTTAGACCTCGCTTGTCCCCAAGCGAATACTGAGCTCGGTAAACCTGTCCACAAGTTTAGAGAGTGAAGTGTCGATAAATAGAATACGGACAAGAAGCATCACAGTTTCTTCACCAACTCAAATATCCTCAACAGCAATCTTCAACTCATAAGGCCCTCATAAAAGAGTAGTAACACTTATGTTCAGAAGTAGGGCTAAGGAAACTCATTGAATCATGGCAAACATGTCCTTTGGTCAAAGAACAACTAATAGCTTTTACTTTTGCTCTTTCTTTATGTTTTGATGAGATTAATGAAGATTTTGAAAGAACATGTTATCAGGCAAGAAGTGAAATTGTTAACACAAAGGAAGATATTTGCCTTAGCTGGGCTTGACAAACAACTTGCTTATCAAATGATAATGTCAACAAGGATATGATATGACAAATCTTAATGCAACTTTATACGAATGAATCCTTATCAACATCAAATGTCTGCTCTCTTTAAGAATAGAAGGGAGTAGGAATAACTGACTCAACTTAAAATTAAAAGATAGGCCCCTGCTCTAGGGTAGTAGGGAAAACTCATGTGCTATCCTTAAATCAAACAGAATGAAAACAAGTTTTGAGAGGTGCATGATTGGTCAACGAATGCTAATAGATAACTCCACTACTTCTTGAGCTGGACAAGTTTCGAGGAACGGCTCCCGAATGAGGACGATCACATCCTCTTAATCTCCTTTGTTTATCACTGCCAAAGTTTTCTGATTTCTCATGAACAAAGCGTGAAGGAAGGTTTGTTTTTTATATTATTTTCGAGCCGGGCGCACTCTTTGCCAGTTCCTTCTCGTATTATGGGTTTGCACATTAGACATGCAATCCCGGGGTGAAGCTTGTCCAACTCAAAAAGATCATGAATTAGCTATTACTTCCTCATGAGCTAAAACAGAGGCACAAAAATAAAAGATTTTGAACATTTAAGGATAACACATAAATTCTGTACTTTAGGATGTGGTAGTGGAATACCACGAGTAGGAAGGTATGGTGGACTCATATGGAAGGTATTGGTTTAAGGGTATGGACGCACAAGCAGAATTCCGCTTAGTATAGAGTTAGGCTAGCAAAGGTTTTGAAAGAACAGACAATTGATGATGACTAAGATGCAAAGCAATATATAGCATGAACATTAAAATAAGCATAACACATCAAGTTGTCTTCCTTGTCAGCATAACACTTCAAGCATAATAACATAAGGTTTTGGCTATGTTGATACTTTAAGAAAATCATGCTTGTTGTTATGACCAAAGCTATGTTTGCCAAGATTAAATAAAGTTTTCACAGCCATACCTGACATAAGGTCAATACTCCCCATAAGAACCATCATATAAGGTTGATTGCATGAAGAGAATACCGAGTGCAGCAAAAGGAACCGATAAACTTCTCATTAATATTCCATCATAGACGACTCCACACTCACGGATACAATTCTTCACTTAAGGAGTGATAGACCTCAATGCACACACCTATCTCATATAATAACCTCCCTAGACATGATACGACTCTACTTGACTTTAAAAGACAAACGGTAAAGATAATGATATTGGGCACTCCCCCAAGCTTGGAACAAGCCAAGGGAATGCCGTTACCCAAGGAGATTTCACTCCTCATCCTTGTTGGCATTGATCACGTAGTCCTCGGCCAAACGCTTCCATGGAAGGGGTTCTCCAGTCTCATATGAGAAGCTTGTCTCCTGAATCCTGCAGGCATCACCCATACTCATGCGCATAAACCTTAGTTCATACTCACAGTTCTGGCGATGTAGATCATTAATTTGCCCTTGGAGCTCTATAATTCTTTCTTCAGACGCGGTGATGCTTTTCCACATCTCCTTCATCTCCTTCAGTAAGTAGTTCTTCAGCTCGTTGATGATGTCAAAGTTAGCTTCAACACCACGCTCGATCATCTTCTTGTACTCGAAGACTTCTGGCTCCACTTCTTCCAGCCTGGCCTGGATGCTCCCCTCCTTGATAGGTCTCTTTAGATCTTCTTGATGAAGGACACCGTCCTCCATCCGAACAACCTGAGGGTGCTTCTTCACCTCAGCGAGGTAAGGGTTGATGACGTTGACGATGAACTCGTCCTTGGGGGAACTTGGAGCAGCCATGGCACCTAAATTCAGCTGAAAGATTCCCTGGCAGAAACAGATCGAAAAGAAAACACGCGAAATCGCAAGATACGTTGCCGGAACAATCGGGGAAAATATATAGGAAAAATTTATGCACAGAAAGGAAGGTAACGGACCAAAGCGGGGTCGGAGACGGACTCCTGGGTGTCCAGGCGGCCTCCCGGCGCGGCCAGGAGGTGGGGCGCGCTAGGGGGGCGCCTGGACCCCCTGGAGGTCGTCTCCGGCTCCACTTAGGCTCAGAATTTTACTAATTTTGCAAAAACTCGTAATACGGAACTTTTATGGCAGTTCGCGATGTTTCCTTACCGTACTACATACCTTTTCTTTATTCTGCTTCTGCTGGCGTCTGAAACAGGGCTGCAACATGTTCTTCGTGGGTTGTTGTGTATATTATATTCACATCAACATTGACAGGGTCTCCTGCTATGTAATGTTTAAGTCTTTGCCCATTCACAACTTGAGGTTTGGTGCCTTCAAAATTATTAATCTTAATTGCACCAGACCGATAAACTTCTTCAATATGAAATGGTCCTTCCCACCTGGAAAGTAGTTTACCTAGAGAAAACCTGAAACGGGATCTAAACAACAAAACTTTATCACCAACATTAAATTCACGTTTCAGAATCTTCCTATCATGCCACCTTTTTACCTTTTCCTTGAATATTTTAGCGCTCTCGTAAGCTTCACTTCTCCATTCATCTAGAGAAGTCAAGTTCATGAGACGCTTCTCACCAGCTAATTTTGGGTCAGCATTAAGCTCTCTAACAGCCCAGAAAGCTTTGTGCTCTAACTCTAATGGCAAATGGCAAGCCTTGCCATACACCATCTTATAGGGGGACATGCCCATGGGGTTTTTGTAAGCAGTTCTATATGCCCACAAAGCATCTCCTAACTTATTTGACCAGTCCTTTCTATTTCTGTTTACTGTCTTCTGTAAGATCAACTTAATCTCTCTATTGGTGAGCTCAACTTGCCCACTAGTTTGAGGATGATATGGTGAAGCAATTCTATGATTAACATCGTGTTTAGCCAAAGCTTTTCTAAAAGCTCCGTGCGTGAAGTGTGATCCCCCATCAGTCATGAGATACCTTGGTACACCAAACATAGGAAAAATTACATCTTTAAGCATTTTCAAAGATGTCTTGTGATCAGCACTTTCAGTGGGGATTGCTTCAACCCACTTGGTCACATAATCAACAGCTACTAAAATGTGAGTGTACTTGTGCGAAGAAGGAAAAGGACCCATAAAATCAAAACCCCAACAATCAAAAGGTTCAATCACTAGTGAGTAATTCATGGGCATCTCATTCCTTCTACTAATGTTACCAACTCTCTGACATTTATCACAGGCTAAAACATAATTTCTAGCATCCTTAAAGACAGTAGGCCAATAAAAACCTGATTGAAGAACCTTATGTGCAGTCCTCTCACCGGCATGATGTCCTCCATAGGGACTATCATGACACCGTCTGAGAATGTCCTTCTGCTCATGTTCCGGTATGCATCTTCTCACGATCCCGTCGGGACCTTCTTTGAAAAGATGTGGGTCATCCCAAAAGTAGTGCCTCAAATCATGAAAGAACTTCTTCCTTTGCTGAAGTGTTAAACCTGGAGGCAAATACTTTGCAACAATAAAATTAGCTTAATCTGCATACCAAGGATCGGAAAGAGATTGTACTTTTACAACGGCAAGTTGCTCATCTGGAAAACTGTCGTTAACTGGGATGGGGTCGTGCGGTATATCTTCCATCCTTGAAAGATTGTCCGCCACCGGATTGTCTTCTCCTTTCCTATCAACAATCTGCAAATCAAATTCTTGAAGAAGGAGTACCCATCTGATAAGCCTTGGCTTGGCATCCTTCTTTGTCATAAGGTACTTAATGGCAGCATGATCAGTATGAACAATAACTTTGGAATCAACAATATACTGCCTAAACTTATCACAAGCAAATACTACAGCTAAGAATTCCTTCTCAGTAGTAGCATAATTCCTTTGAGCACTATCAAGGGTTTTGCTAGCATAATGTATAACACTTAATTTCTTATCAACTCTTTGTCCTAAAACAGCTCCAACAGCAAAATCGCTTGCATCACACATAATCTCAAAAGGTAAATTCCATTCAGGTGGTTGTACTATAGGAGCGGTTATTAAAGCTTTCTTAAGGACTTCAAAAGCTTCCTTACAATTTTCATCAAATACAAAAGGAACGTCCTTCTGGAGAAGATTAGTGAGGGGTCTTGAGGTTTTAGAAAAGTCTTTAATAAATCTTCTATAAAAACCTGCATGACCGAGAAAACTGCGAATACCTTTGATGTCCCTTGGATAGGGCATCCTTTCAATAGCTTCGATCTTGGCTTTGTCCACTTCAATTCCCCTTTCGGAAATCTTGTGACCAAGAACAATTCCTTCATTAACCATGAAGTGGCACTTTTCCCAGTTGAGTTCCAAATTTGTCTCCTCGCATCTCTGCAAAACTTTATTAAGGTTGTGAAGACAATGGTCAAAAGAAGTTCCATAGACGGAGAAGTCGTCCATGAAGACTTCCATAATATCCCCGCAGAAACCATGAAAGATAGCAGACATACACCTTTGAAAAGTAGCAGGGGCATTACATAAAACAAAAGGCATACGCCTGTAAGCATAAGTACCAAAGGGACAAGTAAAAGTGGTCTTCTCTTGATCGACAGTGTTAACATGAATTTGAGAGAAGCCATAATAACCATCGAGATAACAAAAGTGGGTATTTTTGGATAACCTTTCAAGCATTTGGTCGATGAACGGCAACGGGTAGTGATCCTTCCTGGTTGCCTTGTTCAACTTCCTGTAATCAGTACACATTCTATATCCAATAATAATTCTCTGAGGTATTAGTTCATTTTTATCATTAGGAACCACAGTTGTACCTCCTTTCTTAGGAACACAATGTACCGGACTTACCCACTTACTATCAGCTATAGGGTAAATAATACCTGCGGCTAGAAGCTTGAGAATATCAGTTCTCACGACATCCATCATCTTTGGGTTCAACCGTCGTTGATGATCAACAACTGGTTTAGCATCAGGCTCAAGGTTGATAGTATGTTGACAGATAGATGGACTAATCCCCTTAAGGTCATCAAGGGTATAGCCAATTGCGCCTCGGTGTTTACGAAGTACTTCCAATAATCGCTCTTCTTCATATCCTGAAACGTTAGAATTGATAATAACAGGATATACTTTCTTTTCATCTAAATAAGCATACTAGAGCTTATCGGGCAGAGGTTTAAGATCGAACACTGGGTCTTCTTTCGGTTTTTATAAAATTCCCAAATGTTCAACCGGAAGGTTGTGCTTCAGGATAGCAGGCTGCCTCAAGAATATTTCATCTAGTTCATTTCTTTCCTGCATATGCAAATCATTCTCGTGGTCCTCCATGTATTGCTGCAAAGGATCATTAGGGGGAATAGCAATAGAGGCAATACTTTCAATAATTTTATCATCACTAGGTAAATCAGTACCACGAGGCTGCTTAGAGAACTTAGAAAAATTAAATTCATATGGCTCACCATCGAATTCAACAGAAACTTTACCTTTCTTGCAATCTATTATAGCTCCACAAGTTCTAAGAAAAGGTCTACCAAAAATAATTGGACAAAAATTGTCCCTCTCTGAACCAAGTACTAGAAAGTCGGTAGGGTATTTTACCTTTCCACATAGGACTTCAACGTCTCTCACAATTCCGATAGGAGAGATAGTTGTTCTGTTTGCAAGATGAATGGTAACATCAACTTCTTCAAGTTCACAAGGGGAAATCTCACCGATGATCTCTTCATAAAGTGAATAGGGGATAGCACTTGCACTTGATCCCAAATCGCATAGCCCATAATAATTGTGATCTCCTATTTTAACAGATACCACTGGAGTACCTGAAATTGGGCCTTTATTCTTGGCTGTGACAAGGTTAGTGGAAACAACACAAAAATTTATATTGGAATCCAAAACATCATTAGTAGCAAGGTCTTTAATCAATGCAACTTGAGGATCGACCTTGATCTGGTCTTCAGGCTCATCAACTCTTCTCTCACTTTTATTTATTATGCCTGTCACAAAAGAGTGCTCCCTTATCCTTGCGGGAAAAGGAGGCTTTTCATATATAACTGCAGGCAAAATAGGGTCAGCAACATAAATATCAATAGGTGGCTCTTTAAAAGGTTCATGGTGCTGGTCTCTCTTCTTTCTAAAAGAATCAATGTGAGAGGCAAAATTCTTACAGAAATCAATCACCAGATGGGAATCAAGACCAATCTTAGAGCAAAAAGTATTGAAGTAATCAGTTTTCACATAGTTCTCAATATAATCATGTTCATAATTTATAGCGGGTTCAATACCTTTATCAATTTCCCAATCTTCTGTATTCCTCTGGATCCTTTCAATGAGATCCCACTTTTCTTCAACACTCTTCTTCTGAAATACCCCACTAGAGGAGGCATCCAACATCTCCTTATCCTGACGAGAAAGCCTGGCATAAAAATTTGTAAGTATAATTTCCTTGGGAAGCTTATGAATAGGGCATTTGAGCATTAGGGACTTCAATCTCCCCCAAGCTTGAGCAATGCTTTCTCCATCACGAGACCTAAAGTTATAAATATAGTTCCTGTCTCGATGAATTTCATGAGGAGGCTAAAACTTAGTATAAAAGAGAGACATAAGCTCCTGCCAGTCAAGCAAGTGTGAGTTATCGAGAAGCCTATACCAATCCGAAGCTTTATCTATAAGTGATACGGCGAACAATTTCCTCATGACAAACTCCCTCGATACACCTGCAAGCTTAAATAATGAACATAGTTGTGACAAATATAGCAAGTGTTCACCGGGATGTCTGTCTCCTGCATAACGATTAGCCAAAACATAATCGATAATACCAGCTGGTATTTTATAAGGCACAATTTCAGTAGGGGGAGGATCAACCACCACAGGTGTGGGGCGTCTTCCCGTAAGCAACGATCCAATAACAGGGTTGTCCATAAGGATAAAGAGCAGCAATAACAAAAATAAAAAACAGAATTAAAAAAACTTCCTTACCAGTTTCACTTTACCAATAGCGCTACGCTCCCCGCCAACGGCGCCACAAAACGGTACTTGATGACCCATAACCGTAAGGGATCTATTGCAGCGTTTTCGATAAGTAAGAGTGTCGAACCCAACGAGGAGCAGAAGGTATTGATAAGCGATTCCGGGCAAGAAAATTACTGCAAGCACTGAAAGATGACTTTTTAGGAGTTTTCTCGATATAAGCAACAGGAAAGTAAAAGCAAGCAATGTAAAAGGCACTGAGAGTAACAAGTGGCCCAATCCTTTCTTAGCAAAGGAGAGGCCTAGCAACTGAACTTATAAAGACTAAAGCGTTCCTGAGGACACACGGGAGAGGTAGTCATGTGCTTTCGCCATATTCCGTATCGATACTATGGTATGTGTTGATAAGTGTTGAGTGGGTGGATCTATGCTATACACTCTCTAGACTAAGATGAGTGCACTCTTATGATTAAACACCTTGCAAGCATCCGCAAATACAAGATAGAATTTAAGGCAAAAGCCTAACCATAGCAATACGATCGAGGATCCATTATTCCCTTATGCAAAAGCGTGCGAACTGGGGTTCAGGTTTCTGTCACTCCGGCAACCCACCATAAGCATTCTTTGTACACAATGTATTCTCCTAGGTCCTTAATAAGGCGAAGTGTTGAGTGTTCGACTCACACAACACCACTAGTAGAATGACAACACAACTTAAGTATCAAACAACACATATTACTTCAACAGCATATGACTACTAACAACAAGACTTTCCCCATGTCCTCAAGAACTAAGGTAACTACTCACGAGACATAAAAGAGATCATGATCAGTGGGTATAAATAGGTGATAAACAATCTGGACATAATAATATTTCTCCAACAAAACTCAATAGTATTCACCACAAAGTAGTAATCAACACCGATGGAGTAGAGAGGATAGGTAGTATGCGTTACAACACAAGTTGCGATTGTAAGATGAGATTTGGATGAAGATGGAGATGGTGCTGGTGTTGGGGATGACGTTGATGATGATCTCGATGATGCCCGTGACGATGGTGAGGACGATGGCGACGATCTCCCCTTCCGGGAGGTGATCTCCCCGGCGGAATCCGCCCACCGGAGATGGCTTTTTCTTCTCTGTAGGTTTCCGCCACGGAGCGGCGGCGGAACTCCGTAAAAACTCCCGACCCTAGGGTTTTTGGATAACGGAGAGCATATATGCAAAAGGGGGCGGCCAGAGGTGGGCCAGGGGCTCCAGGCGCCCCCCCGGCACGGCCAGGGGGGGCGCGCGGCCAGGGCGCCTGGGCACCCTGTGGCCCCCCTCCGGCTGCCCGTTCGCATGTCTTCGTGATTCGTCTGAAAAATATCTCCCGTCAATTTTCAGGTAATTTGGAGGTATTCTTCTTCAGCAACTCAGCGTCCACTTTTTACCGCTGAATCCTGCGTCTGCTGCTTCGTCATCGGAAAGTTGCAAACTGTGTAAAATAGACCAAAACAACCTAAGAACATCATCGTAACGTGAAATATATCAATGAATAAGGATAAATTATGATACAAAATAGTGATGCATTTTGGACGTATCACGTACTCAGGCATTCCTGGGTGTGACGATATCTTGCTTCTAATATTTCTCCAATTTGACGTGTGGCCTCCATAGCAGCTTCATGAACGGAGTCGAAGAATGTTGTTCGTGGTACTCGTGAGATGAAAAAGTATTGACCCATAGTCTTTGGGCAAACTCCTTTCTTACGGTGGAGGTGTACCTCCACGTACCAAAGTTCAACTCCATTCTCCATGAAGGGATAACCCTTGTAGACTGCATCTCCTTCCAGGTGAATATGCTTCATCATGTCCTTCAGGATCTTTGGCAAATCCTGATCGCTGCTCAGGGTTATGATCGTTTCCGGGCCCTTGCGAAAAGACTCGTAAAGGGTTGTCATCTGTAGGGATATGATAGAAGGGGTACTCAGGATAATGTATGTGTTTCCATGGGTGAAATGTGGTGGTTTGTCCGAGAATGTTTGGGGTCAGCTTGTCTAGGGGTTCCAGGTTTTTGTCTGGGTGAGATAGCAAGAGAGGCACTCACAATCATTCAGCAACTTAAAACATTTCATATGAGATTCCAGACATATCAACTTCTATTGCTTCATATACTATTACAATATCATTTCCATAACTCTCAACTCCCTCAATGTAAGAGAAACGTTCCCACTGCTACTACTATATTTCTCACAAAAACCACTAATTATCACAAGTCTACTTCTCACTGGGACAATCTCTGGCAATGTGCCCTCCTCCATTACAACGAAAACATATTACTTCTGACAAGTTCCATGGTTTCCTTTTTGGGCAACTGCTGAAGTAGTGCCCCGAGTCCTTGCACCTGAAACAGGTGATGTGACTTTGGTCCTTTTCCACAGAAATTGGGTTGTTCTGGCGACATATGCTCTTTCTCTTCCTCGACTTCTTCGTTCCTATCAGTTCTTCTATCTTTTGTGGATCGAACTCCACTTCTTCTGTCGGGAAGTCTCCCAGATACTCTTGGTTTTCCTTCATGCAATACTGTGAAAGATGTCCTTTTTCTCCACATGAGTAGCAAGCACGGGAGTAATATCTGTTTAGGCCTTCTCCATCAGGGTCGTCAATATCTTCCTCCATCGCGGATTCCTTTAAAATTTCCTCGAAGGCTTCTTTCATTGCTTCTTTCTTTCGTTGGATAGTTTGTTGCACCATGGGGTAAATGTGACACTGAGCAGGGTAGTGGGTAGTCCCGTCACATAAAAAACAAGTAATCTGCCTAGTTGGGCATTCTTCAGCTGGGTGACCCTCTTCACAATTAGGGCATTCATCCTTGTGCTCCTTCTGTGTGTGTCCTATTTCTCCACAAATCCGGAAGGCACAAGGTTTCTTCTTCGGGTTGTCTCCTTGCTTTCTAATGAGACGGGACTTTAACAGCGTCTTCTTGAATTCCTCCCAACTTTCTGCTCCATTACATCCTTGTATGGCTTGATGCATTTTCCACCATGTTGCAGCACTTTTTCTGAAGTACTGAAGAGCGTATTGAACTTCATTCTTTCTTGCAATCAATTTTTTCCTGAATTGATCCTCAATGACTTGTATCCATAGCTCTGCCTCTGGCTGGGTCATCAGTCTAGAGAATACAAGTCTATCTTCTTTCATACTCTATTAGGTCCAAGCGTTTTGGGATGAGATTCGGGAGATGGAGAGAGATACACTCAATACAGACAATAGTTTTGAAAAGGCGGGTTTTTGTTTTGTGGCCGTCCGAAAAAAATCAAACAAATGATGGCTCACAATCGTCGCATCTAACATAAGTACATAACAGGGGTTTGGTCTTCTGAAGGTCAATATCTTTTCAAAAGCATCAACTGTTCAATCCTTCGGAGTATCCATTGTTGCAGTTCCAACACTTGTAATGCATGGTGAACTCCTCTTTACTCCGAAGTGGTAAAAATGGGAAAGGGTAAGGTCTAACAACTATTTAAAGTAAAAGCGAATATTTGGCAAAGCTCGGAAAAGAAGAGAGATAAATAATCTTTTTTGATAAGAAAGTTTTAGAGAAATCCTTTCCTATGGGCTGGCCAATTTCTAGGGTCACGTCCTACAATCAACATGTGCTCTGATACCATCTTGTAGCTACCCGACCCGAATGGGTCAAGTCTCCGTGCTTATGTGTCATCCCTGAATAGGTATGCTGACACACATAGTACTCGAGGATTTATAACAGAAGTAAAATACATGTATAAAGTAACATAAATACTATTACCTCAATCCATATAGCGGAAGTAACAATAAGTTGTGGATTGCCATCAACACCAACAGCAAAGTTGAGTGTAGACAGTGCAACCCTAACGTAACACTTACTCGTCGAATAATTCCTGCAACATGAGACGTTGCAGCCATGTAGGTCAGTACATTGAATGTACTGGCAAATTCACACTGTAATGATAATGATGAACAATGCCTACAACTACAGGCATATTTGGCTGGTAGAGGCTGTAAGGTTGGTTTTGCACAAAGCTGATTTTTCCCTACCACAAAGGAATAGATTTTATTTACTACTCAGTTGTGATTAAGCTATATTGAGAATGGTACCCCCATCTCAATTCCCAAAGTTACCAAATCATTAACATCCCAACAATTTTAATAGATCGATGCTCGGCAGGGCGTGGTGGATCGTGTAGCGGCTGGAGGCTTGGATTCTGCCGGCCGTGGGTCAGATCTGGCTTGCGGTTGGAGTTGTTGGCTGGACGCTGGTGGCCTCTGCATGGTGCGGGTGGCTGCGGTGACCCCCTTCGGACTCTTCTTCGTCGAGCTGATCCGTGGGAGGTGGCTTGTAACGCCCGGGTAATCAAGCTACAGTAAAACTCTGCTAATGATGCCACATCACCACAATTACTGTTGATAATTTCGCGATGATTCAAATCGATTCGAATTTCAAATTTAAAACAAAGTCAAATAATTAAAGTTCTCAAAAGTCAAAAACAAAATGTTCTAAATGTGGCAAATAATCTTTACAGAATAGTGGTGAAGAAATCAACATTTATTAAGAATTTATATATCCTAAAATAATTAAAACAACATCAAAGATGATTAATTAAATGTCTTTTAATTTATAAATTATTAAACTATATTATTTGGGAGTCAAAACTTTTGTAGGAGAGGGCTAAAAGTATTGCAATAATTTAGGTACTAATTTTGTATTTTATAAAACTAAAATAAAAGAAACAATAAATGAAAACAGAAAAGAATAAGAAAAGGAAAACACAAAACAAACAGAAAAATAAAAGAAGGAAGAACCCCCCCCCCCACCCGGGCCGTTTGGCCCAACTGGGCATCCAGGTCGGCCCACCTAACTGGCCTACTTAGGCCCCCACCACCAAACCCTAACCCACCCCACGATCCCCACTCCCCCCACTCCCCCGATCCCCTTCTGGATCGGGATCGTCCCCGCCACCCAGGTCGCGTCCCCGCCGCCATCGGGCTCGCAC
>LR738711.1:34779382-34807265 GCA_902687465.1 Secale cereale
GGTCGATTGCGCCGCCAGTTCTCCTAGCTGGGGAACGGTTTTCCCGCATTTTTTGCCAGCTGCTTGGCTCGAGCTCGAGCTCGACACCTTCTGTAGTCGTGCTCGATGTGCCTTCTTGATTTGGCGCTCATAGTCTGAGTCAACATGCTTGGGAGCTAGTTTTCTTGACATATGAATAAAGTGGTCAACGACTTTCGCAGGCACTTTCTCCTTTGGCGGTGGTGGCGGTTTCGGTCCAAAATGGGCGTCCACTTGGGCCTTCACTATGGTTGTGGTTTCCTCGTCGTTCATGTTGTAAGGCCTTCGAGGAAGAGGAGTGAGGCTTGGACCATATTGAACTCACTTGCATCCACCTGTACCTCATGTACTACCTTGACTTGTTGCGGCGGCTCTCCTCTGCGACTGCTGAGGCGGCGGAGACGGCTGACGTGGCTGAGTCGGAGTAGGAGGAGTGGCCTGACGCTGTGCCATACTTGGAGGAGCGGGAGTCTGCTGACGCGGTTGCGGACTTCGAGGAGGAGTCGGTTGATGATGTACTGGACTTGGAGGAGGAGTCGGCTGACGTGATGGCGGACTTGGAGGAGCGGGAGTCTGCTGACGCGGTGGCGGACTTCGAGGAGTCGACTAACGTGGTGTCGATGGCCTTTGAAAGATGATGCAATCCTTTCTCCATAGGATGATACGATGTATGGCCTCTCCCAGTGTGTGCTCGTCGTCACCTCCAGGAATGTCAAGCTCTAGCCCCGAATATTGGTCCACCAGCTCATCAACCCGGACACGAGCATAGCCGGCTGGAATCGGGTTGCAATGGAAGCTTGCTTCTGGGGGATTTGTATAAGCAATGCCGTCTGTCACCTTCATGGATATGTTCTTCATTTCGAAGTGTAGCTCACAGTTAGTGTTCTCTGCGATGTCATCCACAGGGTATCTATCCAGCAGTGCGTCGCCCGGGGCAGAACCCACGCTGCTTCTCGGCATGGATGGGATGATGCTATCCAAAGCTGGATCATCCGTTAGCTGCTGCCGCTATTGAGATCCCCTTTCATGGCTAAGTGAGTCGATTTGCTGCTGCTGCTGCAATTTGAGCGCCAACTCTGTGTGCGCTGATTCTAGGCCTTTTAGGCTTTCTGCTTCCTTCTTCCTCTGCTCCTCCTCCAGGTTCTTCCTTCTCACACGGCTTCTATAGTCGGCCCTCCCGTCCGAAAAGCCCTCATACCACGGAATAACGCCCTTGCCTCGTGTTCTTCCCGGGTGTTCGGGATTTCCCAGGACGCGCGTAAGCTCATCGTTCTCCCTGTTGGGCGTGAATTCCCCATTTCGAGCATCTTCTATTGCATCAAGTATCTTCTTTCCGGCTCCTTTAAGAGATGCCTTCGTCGAAACCTCACCTGTCTTCGGATCCAACGCCCCCCATGCGCATAGAACCAAGTCCTGCACCTGGGGGCTAGCTCGGTGTAACTAGAGTGACCCCTGCATTTATCATCTCTTTCTCAGTGAGATCCCACTTAGGCATTGCCACCGCGTAGCCACCTGGCCCTAGCCTATGGAACTGCTCCTTTCTTGCGGCATTGGCCTTGTTTTTTGCCGATCGTTCCTTAGATAATTCTGATTCCTTGAATTTCACAAAAGTGGGCCAGTGTCCTCTTTGCTTCTCAAGTGTTCCCTTAAATTTTGGAGTATTCTTTCCTCCTCTGACGTAGTTGGCTCATACAGTTTTCTTATGGTTGTTGAATGCAATTGCCATCTTCCTAAAAGCAGTGTCCTTGACTTTCTTCTGGTCATCCTCTGTGAAATGATCGTAGGGTGAAATGTTCCATGAGTTTTTCTCAAAGCAGAGATTTTGCTCTGTCGTCGACAAAAGTAAGATCTGGACATTTTTTTGCTGGCTCTTTTCATTCTTGAATGGAGATCGGGAGTTGGTCCTTCACAATAACTCCGCACTGATGAACGAACTTGTTCGCAACTGTCGTAGGCGCTACTGGTTGGCCATCAGCTCTGATGGCATCGATGTTGTACTTTACGCCCTCCTTCAACTTTTTAGCCGGTCCTCGCACTATCCCGCTGCTTGTAGATTTGCTCGATCCGGAGGGCTGAAAGAAGAAAGATATAGATTCGTTAATATATCTTCAAATCATTAAAAACATGTGATGATCACCACATGTCTGCTTGTATAAATATACCTCGCCGGTCTTTGTTATTTCAAGATCAACATTTTCGGCCGATGACGGGACTCATGGCCGCGTTCCTCACCAAGCGGCGAGCCCCTGAATGTAGCACCTCCCAATGCCAGCCCGGCGGAGCCCAGTCCCGGACATGGGTCCTCAGAAGCAGGACGTCGTCGCGAACGGGTCGATGGTAAGGATGCGGGCCGGGCATCGTCGAGAACAAATACTATATGCAAACGTAACATTCTAAATTTCTATAACTAAAATTATAAGAAACTAAACAAAACGATCATCGTCTAACAATTTGAAATTAATCTAATTCATCTAGCTAAAACTAACATTTCTAAAATTTCTTACATTTCTATATAACTAACATTTCTATATACTATTTGACATTAATCAAATTCATCTAGCTAAAAGTAACATTTCTAACATTTCTATATATCTAGCATTTCTATATACTATTTGACATTATCTAATTCATCTAGCTAAAACTAACATTTCTAAAATTTCTAACATTTCTGTATAACTAACATTTATATATATACTATTTGACATTAATCTAATCTAATTAATTATTTCATCTAAAACTTTCTATAAAAAACAGAAATATTGTGTGTGTGTGCGCGCGCGTGTATGTGTGCGAGGGGCCGGGGGAGAGGGCCTCACTGTGCGGGCGAGGTCGAGGCGACCGCGACAGGGGCGGCGACGGCGACGGCGAACGGGGTGGCGCGCGTCGACGAACGGGGCGGGGGCCGCGCGCGACGGCGGCGGGGGCGGCGACAGCGTCGATGGAGAGGAAGAAGAGAAACAGAGGGAAAACTGAAAATTTTCAAGTGTCGTATATATAGGATAGACATTTAGTACCTGTTGGAGCCACCAACCGGTACTAAAGGCCTGTTTTGGCCAGGCCAAGCGGCGGGAAGGGCAGGCCTATAGTACCGGGTGGTGGCTCCAATCGGTACTAAAGATACCCCCTTTAGTAACGGTTGTAGCCACCACCCGGTACTAAAGGTTGTGCGCTGCCAGACGAGGGACGCAGAAGTTTAGTCCCACCTCGCTAGCCGAGGGGGGCTCGCACATGCTTAGAAGCCCCGCTGCCGCTGCTGTATCGAGCTCCTCTCTAAAGCAGGCCTTCTGGGCCTACCTGTGCCGCAATGCCCCGTTGAGCCTACTGGGCTAGCTGGCCTGCATCCTGGCCCAACTAGAGGTTGGGTTTCTAGTCGTATGCAGACAGCTATTGCCCAGTAGGTGGGCTTTTTTTCATTTTTTTTTCTTTTTTCTTTTCTGCTTTACTTATTTTCTTTTATTTCTTTTTGAGTTGTTTTTTGCTGTATTTAGAGTTTTTTTGTGAATATTTTTGCTGTAGGTACAAAAAATTACAAACTTTCTGTTAGTGCCGGTAGTTTTAAAATTTGAGTAGTTTAAATTTGAATTATTTCAAATTTGTGTGAATCACTAGTTTGTGAATAACTTTAAAAATAGATTTTTATGTGATTCTTTTTTCATACGTTTATTATTAGTATGTTTTATCATTATATTCAACTTGGTAATACTTAGGTTATATAAAAAATGAAATGCCTTTGTAACAGATGACTTATCGTCCGAAACCCTGATATTTCGAAAGAGATTGTCCATTTTGTACACGAAGTGCATCCAGTTTTTGTCGTAACCCTCTCTACGTTGTTGCACATGCTATGTGGGTGAAATTATGATACCATGCCAACTTTCAACCTATTCAGAGTTCATTTGAAGTGTTTTTAAATTTCAAGGTCGCTTAGCTGAAAAATTCAGTAAATTTTTCGCGTTTCAAATGCCAAAACACATAAGTACCCTAACTATTACAAAGATTCCCTCCGGTTTGTTCGAAGCGGGACTTTCCAGATATATAAGTCCGGAAACTCACTAGAGAAGAAAGTGATGACAGTGAAGCCGATCACATCCCAGAGTGCGATCTTTGGGTGTGAAACTTTTTCTTTGCGTGTGTCCCTTTGCGCCGTAACCATGGACAATTTTCGTCATTTAACTGGATGCTCGGGTCAATATTCACTGTGAATGGAGCAATTTCATCAAACTTTTCATAATCTTCTGACATGTCTGTCTTGTCATCCACTCCCACGATGTTTCTTTTCCCAGAAAGAACTACGTGGCGCTTTGGCTCATCGTATGATGCATTCGCTTTCTTATCTTCTCTTTTTCTCGGCTTGGTAGTGCTACCTCTTGAGCTTGCGTTGTATTCCCTCGAAGAGGAAAGGGAGATGCAGCACAATAACGTAAGTATTTCCCTTAGTTTTTGAGAACCAAGGTATCAATCCAGTAGGAGACCACGCGTCAGTCCCTCGCACCTGCACAAAAAAATAAGAACTTCGCAACCAACGCGATAAGGGGTTGTCAATCCCTTTACGGTCACTTACGATATTGAAATCTGATAGAGATGATAATTATATTTTTGGTATTTTTGGTATTGAAACAGAAAGTAAAGAAAGAAAATAAACAACGGCGGCAGAAACTGACGGGAAAGTAATATGATAAAGATAGACTCAGGGGGCATAGTTTTCTCTAGTGGCTTCTCTCATGATAGCGCTATTCTACGTCGGGTAAACAAATTATTGTCGAGCAATTGATAGAAAAGTGAATAATTATGAGACTATCTAGGCATGATCATTGTATATAGGCATCACGTCCGAGACAAGTAGACCGACTCCTTCCCGCATCTACTACTATTACTCCAAACATCGACCGCTATCCAGCGTGCATCTTGTGTGTTGAGTTCATACAAACAGAGTAACGCCTTAAGCAAGATGACATGATGTAGAGGGAGAACTCAAGCAATATGATGAAAACCCCATCTTTTTTATCCTCGATGGCAACAATACAATACGTGCCTTGCTGTCCCTACTGTCACTGGGAAAGGACACCGCAAGATTGAACCCAAAGCCAAGCACTTCTCCCATTGCAAGAACTATAGATCTAGTAGGCCAAACCAAACCAATAATTCGAAGAGACTTCCAAGGGTATTATGAGCACACATAAAAAATTTAGAGAAGAACCAAATATCTTTCATAGATAACCTTGATCATAAACTCACAATTCATCGGATCTCGACAAACACACCGCAAAAAGAGATTGCATCGAATAGATCTCCTCGAAGACCGAGGAGAACTTTGTATTGAGATCCAGAGAGAGAGAAGAAGCCATCTATATACTAGCTATGGACCTGAAGGTCTGTGGTAAACTACTCACAACTCATGGTGAGGGCGATGATGATTATGAAGAAGGCCTCCGTGATGGATCCCCCTCCCGGAACAGGCTCCAAGATGGGATCTCCACGGGAACAGAAGCTACGGCGGTGGAATTAGGGTTTTCTCTCTGCGTATGGAGTTTCTGGGGTACGTAGGTATATATAGGAAGAAGGGGGGCACCGGGGGCCGTGTGGGCCAGCCTCGAGGTAGGGGGCGCGCCCTGGGAAGGGGGGCGCGCTCCCCACCCTCTAGGGCTGGCCCCACGTCCCCTGACTTGGCCCCGAAGACTCTCGAGCGTGATTTCCTCCAAAAATATCTCTCGCAAAGGTTTCATTCCGTTTGGACTCCGTTTGATATTCCTTTTCTGCAAAACCCTGAAATAGGCAAAAAACAGCAATCTGGACTGGGCCTTTGGGTTAGTAGGTTAGTCCCAAAAATGATATAAAAGTGAATGATAAATCCCATTAAACATCCAAGACTTCATAAATAATAGCATGGAACAATCAAAAATTATAGATACGTTGGAGACGTATCAAGCATCCCCAAGCTTAATTCCTGCTCGTCCTCGAGTAGGTAAATGATAAAGAAAGAATTTTTGATGTGGAATGCTAACCAATATAGTTTTTCAATGTAATTCTCTTAATTGTGGCATGAATGTTCATATCTGAAAGATTCTAGACAAAAGTCTATATTGGCATAAGATATAACAATACTTCAAGCAATACTAACAAAGCAATCATGTCTTCTCAAAATATTATGGCTAAAGAAAGTTATCCCTACAAAATCATATAGTGTTGGCTATGCTCCCTTATTATCACACTAAATATTCATATCAGGCACAACCCCGATTTCAGCCAAGCATTTATTTTCATGCTCTATCTTTTCAAACCTTTCAACTTTCACGCAATACATGAGGGTGAGCCATGGACATAGCACTATGGGTGGAATAGAGGTGGTTGTGGAGAAGACAAAAAGAGGGAGATAGTCTCACATCGACTAGGCGTATCAAAGGGCTATGGATATGCCCGTCAATAGATATCAATGTGAGTGAGTAGGGATTGCCATGCAATGGATGCACTAAAGCTAAATATGAATGAAAGCTCAATAAAAGAAACTAGTGGGTGTGCATCCAACTTGCTTGCTCACGAAGACCTAGGGCATTTGAGGAAGCCCATCGTTGGAATATACAAGCCAAGTTCTATAACGAAAATTCCCACTTGTATATGAAAGTGACTAAGCATGAGACTCTCTACAATGAAGAACATGGTGCTACTTTGAAGCACAAGTGTGGAAAAAGATAGTAGCAATTGTCCCTTTTTCTTTTCATTTTTTTCTCTTTTTTTCTTTTTTTGGGCATTTCTTTTTTCTTTGGCCTTTTTTCTTTTTTTCCTTTTTTGTGTGGAGGGGCTTTATAGATTCAGCCTTTCCTCCCAAGGGACAATGTTCTAAAAATGATGATCATGACACTTTCATTACAACACAATATTACAAATCGATACTACAACAACAAAGTATGACTCTATATGAATGCCTCCGGCGGTGTACCGATATGTGCTATGAAACAAGAGTGACATGTATGATAAATTATGCATTGTGGCCTTGCCACAAATATGATGTCAACTACATGATCATGCATGGCACTATGACAATATGATGCGTGTCATATAAATGGAACGGTGGAAAGTTGCATGGCAATATATCTCAGAATGGCTATGAAAATGCCATGATAGCTAGGTATGGTGGCTGTTTTGAGGAACAATATGGTGGCTGTTTTGAGGAAGGATATATAGTGGGTTTATGGCACCGGCGAAAGTTGCGCGGTACAAGAGAGGCTAGCAATGGTGGAAGGGTGAGAGTGCGTATAATCCATGGACTCAACATTAGTCCTAAAAACTCATATACTTATTGCAAAAATCTACAAGTCATCAAAACAAAGCAATCAACGCATGCTCCTAGGGAGGAGGTTGGTAGGAGTTAACCATCGTGCGCCCCCGACCTCCACACAAAGGATGACACTCTACAAATACATCATGCTTTAACTTAGTCACATAACGGTTCACCATACGTGCATGCAACGGGAATCACTAACCTTAACACAAATATTTCTCAATTTCATAATCACTCCACTAGCATGACTTTAATATCACTATCCTCATGTCTCAAAACAATTATCAAGCATCCAACATCTCTTTCTATTCAATGCACTTGATGTGAATTTTTTTTACTACATTGACATTGGATGATTATCGTGTGAAGACTAGTTTCTTTAGCCTAAACACTTTACCATGCTGTTTTAATGGACTCTCAAATAGATATAAGTGAAGCATGAGAGTTCAAATATTTATACAAAATATTACCACCACCATGCTCTAAAAGATATAAGTGAAGCACTAGAGCAAAAACTATTCAACTCAAAAGATATAAGTGAAGCACATAGAGTGTTCTAACAATTTCAAGGCCATATTTAACTCTATCAAATAGGTGTGTCCAGCAAGGATTATTGTGACAAACTAACTAGCAAAGACTCAAATTATACAAGACGCTCCTAGCAAAACACATAGCATGTTGCGAATAAAAATATAGCTCCAAGTATAGTTACCGATGGATGAAGACGAAAGAGGGGATGCCTTCCCGGGGCATCCCCAAGCTTAGGCTTTCGATTATCTTGAATTTACTTGGGGTGCCATGGGCATCCCCAAGATTAGGCCTTTGCTACTCCTTGTTCCATAGTCCATCAAAGCAATACTCAAAACTTGAAAACTTCATAACACAAAACTTAGACAAAAATTCTCGTGAGCTCTGTTAGTAAGAGAAAGCAAACCACCACTCAAAGGTACATCAAGGAATTCATTCTTTGTTTATATTGGTTTTAAACCTACTGTAATCCAAGTTCTCTATGGTTCATATCCTCCAATATTACTCATAGATGCATCGGAATAAGCAAACAACATAGGAAAAACAGAATCTGTCAAAAACAGAACAGTTTGTAGTAATCTGCTGGGTTCGCCTACTTCTGGAACTCCAAAAAATAAAAAATAAATAGGTAAATTCGCGCAATTTGTCTACCAATCATCAGCAAAAAGAATCAACTAAAAAGAATGCTACAGTAAAATCTGAATACTACTTTAGCGAGCGCTAACGATTCTGTTTTTCACAGCAAGATCAAATAAACTTCACACAAGTCTTACCAAAGGTTCTACTTGGCACAAACACTAAACAAAACATGAAAACACATCTAATCAGAGGCTAGATGCAATATTTATTCCCTAACAGCACCAAAAGCAAAAAACGTAAAATTGGGTTGCCTCCCAACAAGCGCTATCATTTTACGCCCCTAGCTAGGCACGATACAAGATAAATCTAGGTATTGCCATCCTTGGAAGGCAATCTATAAGTGGCTCTCATGATAGATTCATATGGTAATTTGATTTTATTTCTAGGAAAGTGTTCCATGCCTTTCCTTGACGGAAATTGGAATCTAATATTTCCTTCCTCCATATCAATGATTGCACCAATCGTTCTAAGGAAAGGTCTACCAAGAATAATAGGACATGAAGGATTGCAATCTATATCAAGAACAATGAAATCTACGGGCACATAATTCCTATTGGCAACAATAAGAACATCATTAATTCTTCCCATAGGTTTCTTAATAGTGGAATCCGCAAGATGCAAATTTAAAGAACAATCATCAAGCTCATGGAACCCTAGCAACTCACACGAAGTTTTTGGGATAGTGGAGACACTAGCACCCAAATCACACAAAGCATAGCATTCATAATCTTTTATTTTTATTTTGATAGTAGGTTCCCATTCATCATAAAGCTTTCTAGGTATAGAAACTTCCAACTCAAATTTTTCTTCATAGGATTGCATCAAAGCATCAACTATATGTTTAGTGAAATCTTTATTTTGACTATAAGCATGCAGAGAATTTAGCACGGATTGCTACAAGGAAATACAATCAATCAAAGAGCAATTGTCATAATTGAATCCCTTGAAATCCAAAGTAGTGGGTTCATCAGTATGCAAAGTTTTAATCTCTTCAATCCCACTTTTAGCAATTTTAGCATCAAGATCTAAAAACTCTGAATTACTAGGACACCTTAAAGCAGAATCATCTCCAATCCTATTCTGATCAAGATTAATACTAGAAAACAAGGATCTAATAGGAGACACGTCAATAACTTTCATATCTTCATCTTTATTTTCAGGATAACTAGAAGAACAAGATTTAATATAATCTTCTCCTTTAGCACGCATTCTAGCGGTTCTTTCTTTGCATTCATCAATGGAAATTCTCATGGATTTGAGAGACTCATTGATATCATGCTTAGGTGGGATAGATCTAAGTTTCAAAGAATCAACATCAAGGGTAATTCTATCCACACTTCCAGCCAAATCATCAACCTTAAGCAATTTCTCTTCAAGCATAGCATTGAAATTCTTTTGCGAGATCATAAACTCCTTAACGCTAGTTTGAAATTCAGAAGGCATCTTTCCATAAGAGTTGTTGTAGGAATTACCAAAATTATTAGAGGAATTACTAGGAAAAGGGCTAGGATTAAAATTACCTCTATAAGCATTGTTAGCAAAATTATTCCTACCAACAAAATTGACATCCAAAGATTCATTGTTATTCTCAATCAAAGTGGACAAAGACATATCATTAAGATAAGAAGAAGCACTCTTATCAGCAAACAATTTCATAAGTTCATCCATCTTTCCACTCAAAACACTAATTTCTTCGATAGCATGCACTTTCTTACTAGTAGATCTTTCGGTGTGCCATTGAGAATAATTAACCATAATATTATCTAGGAGTTTGGTAGCTTCTCCTAAGGTGGTTTCCATGAAAATGCCTTCGGCGGCCGAGTCTAAAAGATTTCTAGAAGCAAAATTCAAGCCAGCATAAAAGTTCTGAATAATCATCCATAGATCCAAACCCTGTGTAGGGCAATTACGTATCATTAGTTTCATTCTCTCCCAAGCTTGTGCAACATGCTCATGATCTAGTTTCTTAAAATACATAATATCGTTTCTAAGAGAGATGATCTTAGCAGGAGGGAAATACTTAGAGATAAAAGCATCTTTGCACTTATCCCACGATTCAATACTATTTCTAGGCAAAGAGGAGAACCAAGTTTTAGCACGATCTCTAAGTGAAAACGGAAATAACTTCAATTTAACAATATCGTTATATGTATTCCTTTTCTTTTGCATATCACACAAATCAACAAAGTTGTTTAGATGGGTAGCGGCATCTTCACTAGGAAGGCCGGAGAATTGATCTTTCATGACAAGATTCAACAAAGCAACATTGATCTCACAAGATTCAGCATCGGTAATAGGAGCAATCGGAGTGCTAATAAAATCATTGTTGTTGGTATTGGAGAAGTGATACATCTCCAACGTATCTATAATTTTTGATTGTTCCATGCTATTATATTATCCTTCTAGTATGTCTTATGGGCTTTATTATACACTTTTACATGATTTTTGGGACTAACCTATTAACCCAGAGCCCAGTGCCAGTTTATGTTTTTCTTCTGTTTTAGGGTTTTACAGAAAAGGAAAATCAAACGGAGTCCAATTGACGAGCCAATTTTGACGATTTTTTATGGACCAAAAGAAGCCCCCGAAGCAAAAGAGTTGGGCCAGGAGAGCCACGGGCTGCCCTCGAGGGTGAGGCCCACGCCCTTGGCAGGGGGGCGCGCCCCCCTATCTCAAGGATGGCCCGTAGCTCCCCTTTACTTAGCCCCGACTCCAAAAATTTCTATAAATACTGAAACCTCCAGAAAGAAACCTAGATCGGAAGTTCCGCCGCCAAAAGCCTCTGGTGCCACCAAAAACCAATCTAGACCCTGTTCTGGCACCCTGCCGGAGGGGGGAATCCCTCTCCGGTGGCTATCTTCATCATCTCGGTGCTCTCCATGACGAGGAGGGAGTAGTCCACCCTCGGGGCTGAGGGTATGTATCAGTAGCTATGTGTTTTATCTCTCTCACGTGTTCTTGAGATGGCACGATCTTGATGTATCGCGAGCTTTGTTATTCTAGTTGGATCTTATGATGCTTCTCCCCCTCTACTCTTTTGTAATGGATTAAGTTTTCCCTTTGAAGTTATCTTATCGGATTGAGTCTTTAAGGATTTGAGAACACTTGATGTACGTCTTGCGCGTGTTTATCTGTGGTGATAATGGGATATCATGTGATCCACTTGATGTATGTTTTGGTGATCAACTTGCGGGTTCCGTGACCTTGGGAATCTAAGCATAGGGGTTGGCACACGTTTTCGTCTTGACTCTCCGATAGAAACTTTGGGGCACTCTTTGAAGTTCTATGTGTTGGTTGAATAGATGTTTCTGAGATTGTGTGATGCATATCGTATAATCATGCCCACGGATACTTGAGGTGACAATGGAGTATCTAGGTGACATTAGGGTTTTGATTTATTTGCGTCTTAAGGTGTTATTCTAGTACGAACTTTATGATAGATTGAACATTACTACGGACTCTTGAATAGATCGATCAGAAAGAATAGCTATGAGGTGGTTTCGTACCCTACCATAATCTCTTTTGTTTGTTCTCCGCTATTAGTTACTTTGGAGTGACTCTTTGTTGCATGTTGATGGCTAGTAATATGATCCAGTTATGTTATCCTTGTTGAGATAACTTGCACTAGTGAAAGTATGAACCCTAGGCCTTGCCTACTATCATTGCAACACCGTTTATGCTCACTTTTACCACTTGCTACCTTGCTGTTTTTATATTTTCTTATTACAAAAACCAATATCTACCATCCATATTGCACTTGTATCACCATTTCTTCGCCGAACTAGTGAACCTATACAATTTACCATTGTATTGGGTGTGTTGGGGACACAAGAGACTCTTTGTTATTTGGTTGCAGGGTTGTTTGAGAGAGACCATCTTCATCCTACGCCTCCTACGGATTGATAAACCTTAGGTCATCCACTTGAGGGAAATTTGCTACTGTCCTACAAACCTCCGCACTTGGAGGCCCAACAACGTCTACAAGAAGAAGGGTGAGTAGTAGACATCAAGAAGTCACACAATTTGGTATTGTTCTGAGCCATAGTGACAACCAAGCAATCCAACACACACAAGCAAACAAGAAGCAAGCGAACGAAAAACACATGGCGGAAGAAGGGCAAATAAAACGGCAAAGGTGAAGTGGGGGAGAGGAAAACGAGAGGCAAATAAATGTAATGTGAAGGATAAGGGTTTGTGATAGGTACTTGGTATATGACTTTTGCGTAAGCCTCCCCGGAAACAGCGCCAGAAATTCTTCTTGCTACCTCTTGAGCTTGCGTTGTATTCCCTCGAAGAGGAAAGGGAGATGCAGCACAGTAGCATAAGTATTTCCCTCAGTTTTTTTGAACCAAGGTATCAATCCAGTAGGAGACCACGCGCCAGTCCCTCGCACCTGCACAAACAAATAAGAACTTCGCAGCCAATGCGATAAGGGGTTGTCAATCCCTTTACGATCACTTACGATAGTGAGATCTGATAGAGATGATAATTATATTTTTGGTATTTTTGGTATAGAAACAGAAAGTAAAGAAAGCAAATAAACAACGGTGGCAGAAATTGACGGGAAAGTAATATGATAAAGATAGACCCGGGGCCATAGTTTTCTCTAGTGTCTTCTCTCATGATAGCGGTATTCTACGGCGGGTAAACAAATTATTGTCGAGTGATACGTCCAAAACGTATCTATAATTTCTGCTTGCTCCATACCTCTTTCGGGTGATATTGCTATGATATTTATACACTTCCATACACTTTTGATCATATTTGGACTAACCTATTAACTCAGTGCACCCCAGTGCCAGTTTCTGTTTTTGGCTGTTTTTGTATTTCAGGTTTTCACGTTACGAGAACTGCCAGGAAAAATCCAGAAAAAATATATAAAAAATCAGCGTTCCAGGAGCTACCGTGCGGCCAAAGTACAGCCGGGGGGGACCCACAGGGGCTCCAGGCGGCCTGCCCACGCGGCCCCCCCTGGGCCGCGCCGGGGGGGCGCCTGGGCACCCCTGACCCCCTCTGGTGACCCCCTTTGGCACACTACAAGAGATTAGGCCTACTGTGACGGGCCAAAAAATGTCATCGAATAGCTAATAACGTCACAAATTACACCTGAGTGACATTTTATGGGCGTCATAAGCATCGTCACGGAATCCCCGTCACAGATTACTCTTCATGACGGCGCACGCAAAACAATGTCACTGAAATTGGGACCTTCGGTGACGTTCTCTAGAATGTCAACAATTTGCTATTTTTATGACGATGGATTAGTGTCACAAGTTAGGAGCGAAAATGCCATATTGTACAATATTCAATGATGGAGCAACGTTACTGAATTTATGCCACATCAACACCCACACAGATTACCCTACTACTAGCATCACTACTTTCATTATTGATGAAGATGACATCATCAAAATACATTTACTATATTTTGAATAATTTGCAACGAATTATCAGACCCACAATATTGCAAATGCATATCACAATAAGTATTTAATTCACATCACATCACATTATATAAATAAATTGTGAGCCAAATCACATTATGAAATGAAAGACAAATCATATTATATATTCAATCTCTTAGCCAAATCATCCCCTAAATAGAAACGACAATAAAAAGTAACATCGACTCAAGTTTGACACGACAATAGACAAGACAATGGATTCTTGTTGAGCCGCTTGAGCGCTTAAGAGAAAACCAATCAGGTTATCTATATCATGTAGATTCTTTTCCCGGGCTTCATTCTTCTTTTGTTGGCACTTCACAGCTTCCAATTCTTCTTGATGCTTCCTTTGCATCTCTTCAAATGCTATGTCTTGTGCTTCAAGTCTCACGGCTAACTCCCCCTAATGCCTATAAACTGAGGAAACATAACAACATGTTGCATCTTAATGAGATGAAAACATACAAGATAAAAATGTATAACAGTACCACTAAGAAGCATACAATCTATAAAATTACGAATCTGAGTATTTTATTAACTAGATTTGCGGGTATGCAAATGGGCCAATAAAACGATATATTAGTTTGGCAAAACAAGAAGACACAAACTTGTATAGAAATTGACAGTCAACAAAATTTACATCGATCCCTGCTGCACTTTTAACTAGTACTATGCTACTTAAAGTTTTAAGTAGCCAGTGAATGACTAGTGAGTCCACTAGGGCATCGTATGATAATGAACTATAGTAATCTACTGAACATATTTCATAATTAGTGGCATAAGTATAGTGGTTTGACGCTTTGGTTACTACAAAAGTTTGGATCATCACATCACTACAAAAACAGATCGGTAATGTACTAAAAATTCGCAGACCAAAACACAAAAATGTTTCTTTAGTATGGAGTGACACTGACATGCATTCATCCATTCAATATATTGAACAATCTCAGAATAATGCAATATCTAGAGGTCATCACCCAACCACTACAAGCCACATTACTCCTATTAACTGTGTGTTTTCTCATCTCTGAATTGATTCAGACATGCTATGAATTTGGCCGTTCATCACCTTATGTACAAATACGTGCCATAAGCAACTAGTACTAAAATTGTCTACACTATTTTAATCAATTGTGTGCTTACTAACCTTCCCCAGCAGCTACAGCTAATTTTGTACTTGCATTGCAGTCGTACGATGCTTCCTCAATCTAAATATAACAAACAAAAATACAAGTTATGTACAAAGGAAGGACACGATGAGCTTAAATGTTAGGCATACACAACCAAGTAAGGAATTGTCAAGTACTGGGCTGTAAGAAAACAGAAAGTTGAGAAGCAACAAGCAAGTAGTAAAAAGTTTAAGCTTCAGACTTTACCAACATAGCAAGATCAATAATATTATCTTGATATTGCAAACCTAGTCCGGCTACCTATGGTGAGCAGTTGATTAATGCGCCTGCGTTATATAAAATAGAAGAGAAACAATATACTGACAAGTGTTCACATGGAGAAAAAATATTACAGAATAACATAATCATTTTCTCTTCCACCGAGCAGTATTAACATATGAATGAACCTTTTAGTATGCAGATTTTTCAGCAGCTAGCAACTACGGTATGGCCCATGATACAAGCCCTCGACATATGTATACCTTGTTAATTGTTATCACAGAATATTGACTTCTTGTGCATAGTTACTAATAAAAGGCTATTCCTATTTCCTAGTACAGTTTCACTTCCAGTACTCTGAACATAGAGTCCAGTCACATATTAGATGTTTTTGAGCATGCTGGAGATTGCATAATCTTGCAACTTAAAGGGGAAACTTGTTGAAATTATTCATTGTAGAAATTTAGAGATAGTTTGGAACATAGAAGTATAAACCATACCTTTGATAAGAGCAAAGGACATTGATCTTACTCCTGATCTAGATGAACTGCAACTAGTAAAAGGAGATCTCAAATAGGTGGTTAGAAGAATCAAATTCCAGATCACAAATCTTACATCAGGAAATAATGAAAGAAAAAGGAAGCAGCAAAATATTACCCTCGAGTCGTTGAGGCCGGGAGCAGATCTAACGGTGCTGTAGTCGGGTTCCTTGCAAAGTGTTCGACCCATCTCCTAGCCTATCTGCATCATCGGGTTGCCTTTGCCAAACCTGGTGTCTCCTGCCGCCGCCGTCTTGTTGGTCGCTGGACCAAACCAATCTTGTAAATCACCATCTATATCTCAAGTAGTGAGTGATGGAGGGGTAGCGTCCAGATCTTGGTGAGGCACGCGGTGAGAAACGAAGCTGGGGAAGGCGCCAGAGATGGAGTGGGCGATGGTCGACAAGCCATCCGTGAAGTGGCTGTGGAGGTAGCATGGAGGTCAGACCAGGCAGCAAACGGGGCAAGTCGACATCGGTGTAGTGGTGGCGGGGGACGGAGAAGAGGCAGAGAGGGTGGCGGTGGACTAGAGGGCAGAGGCAGGGAGAGAATACGGGTTGCGCGGCTGGCGGCGAGTGATTTGGGGGCGCCGCCGGTGAGATGAGATTTGACATTGGAGTCAGGTGCGAGTGGGTACAGGTGTATTTGGGGATTTTTGGGCTATGGTTTTATTTGGGGGCACAAATCGTGGCGTGAGACCTAGCGCCAAATTAGCTGACACGTGCTAGGAGCTGAATTCTTTTTTTTCCTGTGATTCTGACATCTTGGTGTGGCATCGTTTTGAAAGGTTGGTGATAAGAATTAAGAAAATCCCATCGACTCTCATACTTTTATTCTAACTTTTGAGATAGAAATTTAACAATGTTAGCTCACGAGTGCACCATTGAAGGCCCCACTAACTATTTATTATATTATATATAAATAATGTTCACTCATTTCCTCATGGCTCCCTAATTTTTATTTTTATTTTTGAGATAAACAACACTAGCTGACGGGCGCTCGATTCAAGTTTTTTGCCCAACCACTACCTATTTATATTAGAGAGAACAAAATAACTTTTACCTTTATAAAATAACAATATAATAAGTATTTCCATGCCCACTTCCTATTTATATTATATATAAAAAATTACAACACTGAACCGCCTTTGAAAAAATGGTGGCAAGTCCCACTGCCAACACTGGCACATGGGTACAATCGCTCAATTACCCAAGAATTAGCTATGGCGTGTCTGACTACTATACATAACATGACAAAAGATGGTCCTCACACATTCGTAATACTCGGTGACTCTAGCGGGCTCGTCATGAAAATTACCAAAATGTCACAAAAATTGGGAGCCGGGTGTGCTGAAAGGTCGGGCAATTTGGTGACGTTTACCGTCACCGATTTGCGGTAATTGGTGATGTCACCTACGACAACATCACACATTAGGAATTTATGTGACGTTGTCGACCATCGTCACGAGGATTTTCGTCACAGTATGTCAATTTTGTTGTAGTGGCATATATTTAAGGTTCGCCGAGGAAACCCTGATTTCGGAACCCTTTTCTCCAGACGCGATTCCGATCTCCGCCGCCATCGCCATCAAGCTTCGGGGGACCAGAATTCCTGCGCCGGCACCCTGCCGAGACGGGGAAGTGCCCCCGGATTCATCTCCATCGACGTTGCTTCCTCCCTCCATGAGGCGGGAGTAGTTCCTCCTCGGGGCTGAGGTTCTTACCAGTAGCTATGTGGTCAATTCTCTCTCCCATGATGTGATCTTCGTTGTGATCATAGGCTATGTTAATCTAGGGTGATCCCATGATATTTCCCCTTCCTCTAGGTATTGGATTGATGTACTCACTTGTCTTTATCTAGTATAATCCCCGAGACCAAGGTGACAGCGGTCTATTGGACATGGATTAGAAAAGTATTTTCATGAGTGATTTCCTCTCTTGTGTGTTGATTGCAGATTGAGAGTCTCTTGGTGCTTGTCTTTGACTATCCTTTAGATATGTTGTGGTGATTGTGGGACTCTCTTTGGATGGTCGCGGTGACATTGGGAAATCCTTAGATTGAGAACTACGAACTTTGAGGTGTGCTTTTGTAGCCCTACATAATTCTCGTCCTCTCTTGACCACGAAGGAATGACCTCCGAGTGTATCCCCTTTGCATGTTTTATGGGAAATATCATGTGATTCGATTATGTTAATGTTGTTGGGAGTTGCCACTAGTGAAAGTATGAACCCTAGGCCTTGTTTCCACCATTGCAATACCGTTTGTGCTCACGTTTACCACTTGTTTGCTTGCTGCACTTTTTATTACATATTTATATTACTTTGTTTTGCCATCCATATCACTTGCCATTTAACCTCTCTTCGCCGAACTAGTGCACCTATACATCTGACAAGTGTATTAGGTGTGTTGGGGACACAAGAGACTTCTTGTATCTTAGTTGCAGGGTTGCTTGAGAGAGACCATCTTCAACCTCTACTTCCCTGAGTTCGATAAACCTTAGGTCATCCACTTGAGGGAAATTTGCTGCTGTCCTACAAACCTCTGCGCTTGGAGGCCCAACATAGTCTACAAGAGTAGAAGCGTGTGTAGACATCAAGCTATTTCTAGCGCCGTTGCCGGGAGGTGAGCGCTTGAAGGTATATCTTTAGATCTTGCAATTAAATCTTTTTGTTTCTTGTTTTTATTTCACTAGTTATGTTTATGGAAAACCTTGCTATTGGATCGTTGCTTGCGGGAGGATGCCCCACACCTGTGGTGGTTGCTCCTCCTCCTACTGAAATTGTGCCCTATAAAATACCGGCTGGTATTATCGATCATGTTTTGGCTAATCGTTATGCAGGAGACAGACATCCCGATGAACACTTGCTATATCTGTCACAACTATGTTCATTATTTAAGCTTGCAGGTGTATCGCGGGAGTTTGTCATGAGGAAATTATTTGCCTTGTCACTGAAAGGAAAAGCATTGGAATGGTATAGGCTACTAAATGACTCTCACCTGCTGGAGTGGGAAGAAATCCAGTCTCTCTTTTACTCCAAGTTTTATCCTCTTCGTGAAGTCCATGAGAATAGGAATTATGTTTGTAATTTTTATCCTCATGACGGAGAGAGCATAGCTCAAGCTTGGGGGAGACTGAAAACGTTAATGCTAAAATGTCCTAACCATGGGCTCCCCAAAGATATTATTATTACTAACTTCTATGCGAGGCTCTCTCGACAGGATAAAGATTTGCTCGATGCTTCCTCTATGGGTTCTTTCACAAACGAAAAGACTGATGCTAAATGGGAACTCCTTGAAAGAATTCAACGCAACACTGAAGATTGGGAGATCGACAAAGGTAAAGAGTCAGGTATAATTTATGAGTATGATTGCATTAAGTCTTTTGTTGAAACTACAAGTTTTAATAAGTTTAGTGCTAAGTTTGGGCTTGATTCTCAACTCCTTGTTGATTTCCTCAAATCTTTTGCTTCACAACTTAATATGCCTAAGGAGGATTGGATCAAGCATCATAAACCTTTTAAAGAGACTTGCAAAGAAAATGAAATTGTTCATGATGATTGCAACATGCATGATCCAATTCCTAAAAATAAAGTTTTATATAAGCATGTTAATTTTTGTGGAGTGGATAGACCTTGTGAAAGGCCTACGATTGAAGAAGAGAAGTATTGTAAGCAACATAAGCATGAAAGAACAATCACTTGGGTCAGAGATTTAAATGAAATTGCTAGAGAATTGTGTGACCTTTATCCTTTTACTTGTGAACTTTGCCGAAAAGAGGGTCACTTTAATTTTCAATGCATGAACATTCAAAACATAACTGTTAACCGGTTGTGTGATAACATGATCACCTCTGATCTTTATGATGAGCTTATGTTATTTTTGATGTGTGAAGAGTTATCAGAAAAGACTCCTTGGCTGGATGATAATGCCATAGGAATAAAAAACACTTTGCAAAATTGCCATCTCTATTGTGTTGTTAATTGCCATGAAAATGATTACATAAGTAAGATTAGAAAGGAGGGAACTTTACCAAAGTATAAAAATGTTTCTTATATTTCTGCTAATAAAAAGGAGAGTTCCTCCCAAGTTTCCCCTATTGTTTCTAATGATAAACCAGGATATGTGGAGAAGCTTCATCTCCAACCACCCCCTCCTAAGGTGAAGAAGAAGAAAAAGAAGAGGAGGAGGAGGAGGAGCAAGAAGGAAGAAGAATGGGTATCAACCTGGCCTGAGCATATTCCTCCTATCAACTTTTATCCTAACGGTTGTAAGTTTAAAGAAGAAGGTGAAGTTTATTGCCTTAATTATCATCTTGATGATACGTCCGTAGGTACTATTGAAGATGATTTTGATTATGATATCCATGTTACTTATTGTGATTGGGAAAATGATGATAATGCTGCTTATGATCTTGAAAATCTTTTTGGTACCAACTCTGAAGGTGAAGATATGGGAAGCTCTAAGCTTGGGGATGATAGGATTGCAAATCCTATCCCCACTAGTGATGTAATAATTGATAATTCTCCTGCTAGTAAGAATAAGGACAACATGTTTACAAATATAGTTGCTAGCAATGATAATGCTCTTCTCTACCATGATGATGTTATAACTCCAATCTATAGTGTTCAAGTTGTTTATGATAGTCCTACTCCCACTATTACCAATGAGAAAAATTATGCTTATGTGGGGAGTGAGAGTACCTTTTTGCATGTGGATCATGGTAAAAATGCTTTATGTGATGCTTATATTGTTGAGTTCATCCATGATGCCACTGAAATTTATAATGAGAGAGGGAGGCTTGGTTCTAAATATCATAATAATAAGAAGTTTCCTCTCTTTATGGTGAATATTTTGAAGTTATGCTTGTTTTGCCTTCCTATGCTAGTTGCTTTGTGCTTCAATGAATTATTCTATTGCAAAATTCCTATGCATAGGAAGCATGTTAGGGTTAAATGTGCTTGGTATTTACTTCTTGATGCTCTCTTTTGTTCTTCAGCTCTTATTCCTACGAGAGCATCATTAAAGTCTTAAGCCTATCTTTATGGCTATAAAGAAAGAGCTCTAGGGAGACAACCCTTGTTACCTTTGCTTTCAGTTTTAGTGGTCTTGATGTTTGTTATTACTGTAGCAACATCATTGTATCTTTATTTTTCAATTTTGTGCCAAGTGTAGCCTCTGACTGCAAGAAAGTTCAAAAGTTGTGACGTGCTGTCCAGGAAACAGATTCTGTCCTTGGACAGAAAAATTCGTATAAAATCACCAGATCATCTTTTTGGTCTGAATTTTTTTCGACAGCGTTCTCTATATAATTGTCTTTCGTGCGTCTGTTCTGAGTTTTTGATTTGAGTTGCAGAAGTATCCCGAACAGATTGATTACTGCCTGCTGTTCTGTTTTTCACAGATTATGTCCTGTTTTGCCTTTCCTTCACTTTGCAAATCAAGAACTTGCTTTTTCTTTGCAAAAACCTTTTGGCAATCTTGAGAAACAGTAGAACTTCAAGAATATCTTTATTTCCAGCAAGGTATAATTATTTTATTAACGATACTAACCTCGCTAATCAGATTATGATGAGTTATGTATGAAGGGAGTTTTCAAGTGTGCGAGGGAAGATGATAAAAAGATTCAGGAGTGTCAAGCGCTCAAGCTTGGGGATGCCCCCTTGCACCCCCAAGAAATATTCAAGGAGACTCAAGCGTCTAAGCTTGGGGATGCCCCCGTGCATCCCCTTCTCCATCAACATTATCAGTTCGTCTTTCGTTCCACTATATTTTAATCACTTCATGTGTTATGTGTTATGCTTGGAGCGTCTTGCTTTTAGTTTTCTTTTTAGTTTTTCATAACGAGTCGGAACTCAGCATTTCTTTATGTAGGAGAGAAACACGCTCCACCTCTACCTAGAACATTACATAGAATTTTCATGTCTATCTATGCTGTGTGTGTTCTTTGTCTTTTAATAGCTACTATCATGCTCTGCTCTTAGTATTCATGCCTATCTTTTCAAAGAGCTTTTGTTTAGTTGGTTGCTTGAACTCTCTTTAATTACCATGCTCGCCTTATTAAGAGAGTTTGCTTCCGTTGCATTGGTTAATGTGTCTATGATAAAGATGCTACGTGCATAATGGTGCTTAGTAGTTCAGGTTTTCTTATGGTTAATCTCAAATAGCTGGGGGGTTCCCAATGTGTTACTGGAGTACCAACATGGTTTGTTTGCCTATGATGTGGTATGGTTTAGTAATATCTTCCTTCGAGAATTTATTTCGATTGACTTGGCGTATGCTCACGCATATTTAAGACTGTAAAGAAAGTCTGTCAAGCCTTGATGATCTTTTGTTTCTGAGTAGCGATATAACTACCATGCCTGATTCAATGTTGCTTTGTCGCTCTGCATGATTATGACCGTCATTGCTCTCTTAGTTGGTCGCTCCCAGTCTTTTTGCTAACCTCCACCTGTACTAAGCAAACTAACTTTGCAATACATAGCTCATGGGAAAGTAGCTTAAAAACTACTGTGGTAAAGAATATGTTGCCTATGTATCTTATTTCTTATAAGTTGCTTGCTGAGCGGTAACCATGTTTTTGCGGACGCCATCAACTGTCACACTTTCGTTGAATATCATGTGAGTTGCTATGCATGTTCGTCTTGTCTGAAGTAAGGGTGATTAGCCGTGGGTTGAATTAATATGCATATTGTTAGAGAAGAACATTGGGCCGCCAACCAAAGCCATGCATCATGGTGGAAGTTTTAGCTTGGACATTAATCCTCAATCTCTCATGAGAATATGCTTATGCATTGAAGAGGAGTCCATCATCTATTTTCTATGTTGTCCCGGTATGGATGTCCTCAAGTTGAGATCTATCAAAAACGAGAAATCAAATGCGATTTATCTCCTTGGACCTTTGTACAGGTGGCATAGAGGTACCCCTTTGTGACACTTGGTTGAAACATAGGTAATGCAATGATAACCCATGGAAATCCAAGCTAATTAGGACAAGGTGCGAGCACTATTGGTATATGATGCATGAGGCTTGCAACTTATAGGATGTCTTATGCATGACACATATGAAGTACTACTACCGTTGACACAATTGCTTCCATGTTTTCAAAATAAAAAGCTCTAGCACATAACCATTCTTTTACTTTTATGTTAAAGCACCAACTACTGAGAGCATGATTGTCATTCTGAGTGTAATGTGCATTGTCCCAAAGTAGCATTGTCTTTTGCATGATTGTGATATTGTTTATTCTGAAATGATTGTATCTAGTCATCACTTAAACCTTGAAGGTGCCCCTGCATTTATGTTTTGCATCACTAAAGGGGGCAAGCTAGATATCACTTTATCATATTTGCACATCATATTCATTGCAAATCTATTTGATGTTTCAGTTTCATGTTGTAAAACTTTCAGTCATTTGTGATTTTCTCATGAGGCAACTTAATTACTATAGAATCATTGTCTCAGTAAGCTTTTGTCATATGATTATAAAAAGTCCTATATGGTTAATAGCATGTCACCACAGAAATTATTCTTGTTATCATTTACCTACTCGAGGACGAGCAGGAATTAAGCTTGGGGATGTTGATACGTCCAAAACGTATCTATAATTTCTGCTTGCTCCATGCCTCTTTTGGGTGATATTGCTATGATATTTATACACTTCCATACACTTTTGATCATATTTGGACTAACCTATTAACTCAGTGCACCCCAGTGCCAGTTTCTGTTTTTGGCTGTTTTTGTATTTTAGGTTTTCACGTTACGAGAACTGCCAGGAAAAATCCAGAAAAAATATATAAAAAATCAGCATTCCAGGAGCTACCGTGCGGCCAAAGTACAGCCGGGGGACCCACATGGGCTCCAGGAGGCCTGCCCACGCGGCCCCCCCTGGGCCGCGCCGGGGGGCGCCTGGGCACCCCTGACCCCCTCTGGTGACCCCCTTTGGCATATATTTAAGGTCCGTCGAGGAAACCCTGATTCCGGAACCCTTTTCTCGAGACGCGATTCCGATCTCCGCCGCCATCGCCATCAAGCTTCGGGGGACCAGAATTCCTGCGTCGGCACCCTACCGGGACGGGGAAGTGCCCCCGGATTCATCTCCATCGACGTTGCTTCCTCCCTCCATGAGGCGGGAGTAGTTCCTCCTCGGGGCTGAGGTTCTTACCAGTAGCTATGTGGTCAATTCTCTCTCCCATGATGTGATCATAGGCTATGTTAATCTAGGGTGATCCCATGATATTTCCCCTTCCTCTATGTATTGGATTGATGTACTCACTTGTCTTTATCTAGTATAATCCCCGAGACCAAGGTGACAGCGGTCTATTGGACATGGATTAGAAAAGTATTTTCATGAGTGATTTCCTCTCTTGTGTGTTGATTGAAGATTGAGAGTCTCTTGGTGCTTGTCTTTGACTATCCTTTAGATATGTTGTGGTGATTGTGGGACTCTCTTTGGATGGCCGCGATGACATTGGGAAATCCTTAGATTGAGAACTACGAACTTTGAGGTGTGCTTTTGTAGCCCTACATAATTCTCGTCCTCTCTTGACCACGAAGGAATGACCTCCGAGTGTATCCCCTTTGCATGTTTTATGGGAAATATCATGTGATTCGATTATGTTAATGTTGTTGGGAGTTGCCACTAGTGAAAGTATGAACCCTAGGCCTTGTTTCCACCATTGCAATACCGTTTGTGCTCACGTTTACCACTTGTTTGCTTGCTGCACTTTTTATTACATATTTATATTACTTTGTTTTGCCATCCATATCATTTGCCATTTAACCTCCCTTCGCCGAACTAGTGCACCTATACATCTGACAAGTGTATTAGGTGTGTTGGGGACACAAGAGACTTCTTGTATCTTAGTTGCAGGGTTGCTTGAGAGAGACCATCTTCAACCTCTACTTCCCTGAGTTCGATAAACCTTAGGTCATCCACTTGAGGGAAATTTGCTGCTGTCCTACAAACCTCTGCGCTTGGAGGCCCAACATAGTCTACAAGAGTAGAACCGTGTGTAGACATCATCGAGCAATTGATAGAAAAGCGAATAATTATGAGACTATCTAGGCATGATTATTGTATATAGGCATCACGTCCGAGACAAGTAGACCGACTCTGCCTGCATCTACTACTATTACTCCACACATCGACCGCTATCCAGCATGCATCTTGTGTGTTGAGTTCATACGAACAGAGTAACGCCTTAAGCAAGATGACATGATGTAGAGGGATAAACTCAAGCAATATGATGAAAACCCCATCTTTTTATCCTCGATGGCAACAATACAATACGTGCCTTGCTGCCCCTACTGTCACTGGGAAAGGACACCGCAAGATTGAACCCAAAGCCAAGCACTTCTCCCATTGCAAGAACTATAGATCTAGTAGGCCAAACCAAACCAATAAATCGAGGTATTATGAGCACACATAAAAAGTTTAGAGAAGAACCAAATATCTGTCATAGATAACCTTGATCATAAACTCACAATTCATCGGATCTCGACAAACACACCGCAAAAAGAGATTACATCGAATAGATCTCGTCGAAGACCGAGGAGAACTTTGTATTGAGATCCAGAGAGAGAGAAGAAGCCATCTAGATACTAGCTATGGACCCGAAGGTCTGTGGTAAACTACTCACAACTCATGGTGAGGGCGATGATGATGATGATGAAGGCCTCCGTGATGGATCCCCCTCCCGGAACAGGCTCCAATATGGGATCTCCACGGGAACAGAAGCTACGACGGTGGAATTAGGGTTTTCTCTCTGCGTATGGAGTATCTGGGGTACGCAGGTATATATAGGAAGAAGGGGGGTACCGGGGGCCGTGTGGGCCAGCCTCGAGGCAGGGGGCGCGCCCCCCACCCTCGAGGGCTGGCCCCACGTCCCCTGACTTGGCCCCGAAGACTCTCGAGCGTGATTTCCTCCAAAAATATCTCCCGCGAACGTTTCATTCCGTTTGGACTCTGTTTGATATTCCTTTTCTGCAAAACCCTGAAATAGGCAAAAAAACAGCAATCTGGACTAGGCCTTTGGGTTAGTAGGTTAGTCCCAAAAATGATATAAAAGTGAATGATAAAGCCCATTAAACATCCAAGACTTCATAAATAATAGCATGGAACAATCAAAAATTATAGATACGTTGGAGACGTATCAAGCATCCCCAAGCTTAATTCCTGCTCGTCCTCGAGTAGGTAAATGATAAAGAAAGAATTTTTGATGTGGAATGCTAACCAATATAGTTTTTCAATGTAATTCTCTTAATTGTGGCATGAATGTTCAGATCTGAAAGATTCTAGACAAAAGTCCATATTGACATAAGAAATAACAATACTTCAAGCAATACTAACAAAGCAATCATGTCTTCTCAAAATACTATGGCTAAAGAAAGTTATCCCTACAAAATCATATAGTGTTGGCTATGCTCCCTTATTATCACACTAAATATTCATATCAGGCACAACCCCGATTTCAGCCAAGCATTTGTTTTCATGCTCTATCTTTTCAAACCTTTCAACTTTCACGCAATACATGAGCGTGAGCCATGGACATAGCACTATGGGTGGAATAGAGGTGGTTGTGGAGAAGACAAAAAGAGGGAGATAGTCTCACATCGACTAGGCGTATCAACGGGCTATGGATATGCCCTTCAATAGAAATCAATGTGAGTGAGTAGGGATTGCCATGCAACGAATGCACTAGAGCTAAATATGAATGGAAGCTCAATAAAAGAAACTAGTGGGTGTGCATCTGCTAGGCTTCTCGCCCCTCGTTGGTTACCCCAAGTGGAAGGTTAGAGATGCGGTGTAGCAGAAGTTTTCCCTTGGCAATACCAAGGATCATTTTCCCTGAGACTCCCAGTTTCAACAAGAAGGTGTCAACTCCTAACGGCGCCAGATATTAGCAATCAACGTGGACCTGCACACAGATACAAATAACTTTGCTCCCAACGAGTACAGAGAGGTTGTCAATCCCTCCGGCCTTGTAGTTTACAAAGGATCAAACGCAAGTGATAATGGTGATAGATATAATTGCAATAGTAAATAAAAAGAGGAAAGTAAATAGCGGATGTGATCAATGATGGTAATATGGACCGGAGTCTCATGATGTTCACTAGTGATGTCTCTCTCCCAAAAGACGATAAAACATCTATGTGAGGTAAACGAATTACAGCTGGGCAATTGACAGGACCATGTGCGCAAACCAATGCTGACTACATTGCAAGAAAGGTTGAGGCTCAAAGCATGGGCGGTACGCCGAGTTAAGTAGACCGAAATCCATCTGCATCCACTACTAATCATCCACCTTGAGATATCTATCCAGAACATCTCGCTGGTATTAAGTTGCGAGTCCCACCCATAGTGTAAACTCAAAGCAACAGACAACTGCATTGAAAGAACTTTGCGTAAAGTAAACAATCCTTGCACCCGTGGGCACAAGCACCGTTGTTTTCCCCCTTGTGGCAACAGCACATCCCCTAGACTCATGTTTCTGTCACTCAAACTAGTCATCGAGGGGCATGAACCCACAATCAAGGATAACGTTCCCTCTTGGAGTCACTACCTACTACTTGGCCAAAGCAATAAATAACAACGGAGAACATGCAAGAATTACTTACGAACATAAATATAAAAGAGGTGAATCAAATATATTACTCAAACACATTCTGAACATAATCTCATAATCCATCGGATCCCAGCAAACTCATCATAACAACAGCATAAGGATTACATATGTGCCTCGATCATGTAGGGCAGCTCACGAGGACTAATTAGTGAAGCACAAAAACGGGAGGAGAACATCACATAGCTACTGGTCATGGACTCATGGTCCAAGGGAGACTACTCACAACTCATCCGGGAGGCGTCCATGGTGGTGGAGAAGCTCCCGGTGGTGATCCTCCCCTCCGGCAGGGTGCCGGGAAGAGTTCTCCTGGTGCTCCCGATCTTGGAAGCGGCGGCGGCGGCGGAACAGAGATGAGATCGTGAAAAAGAGTTCCCGTCTCGAGGGTTTCGGGAGACGCTTTAAATATATGCCAAAGGGGGGCATCAG
>LR738711.1:34807275-34894729 GCA_902687465.1 Secale cereale
TGAAATACAAAAACAGCCGAAAACAGAAACTGGCACTGGGGTGCACTGAGTTAATAGGTTAGTCCAAATATGATCAAAAGTGTATGGAAGTGTATAAATATCATAGCAATATCACCCAAAAGAGGCATGGAGCAAGCAGAAATTATAGATACGTTTTGGACGTATCAACATCCCCAAGCTTAATTCCTGCTCGTCCTCGAGTAGGTAAATGATAACAAGAATAATTTCTGTGGTGACATGCTATTAACCATATAGGACTTTTTCATAGTCATATGACAAAAGCTTACAGAGACAATGAATCTATAGTAATTAAGTTGCCTCATGAGAAAATCACAAAGAACTGAAAGTTTTACAATATGATATTGAAACATCAAATAGATTTGTAATGAACATGATGTGCAAATATGATAAAGTGATATCTAGCTTGCCCCCTTTAGTGAAGCAAAACATAAATGCAGGGGCACCTCCAAGGTTTAAGTGATGACTAGATACAATGTTTTAAGAATAAACGATATCACAATCATGCAAAAGACAATGCTACTTTGGGACAATGCACATTACACTCAGAATGACAATCATGCTCTCAGTAGTTGGTGCTTTAAAAGAAGGTGGAGACTCTCAAACCGTGGCTTTTGTTGGCAAGGTTGAAAACCCGTAATCGGAAACAAAGACAAAACATGTACCAGAGCTCTTGGTTTTAAAAACAGAGGTAATATTTTTTTTAGATCATGCATGTTTTGTCAACGAATGCTAGCAGATAACTCAATCACTTCTTGAGATGGACAAGTTTCGAGGAACGGCTCCCGAATGAGGACGATCACATCCTCTTAATCTCCTTTGTTTATCACTGCCAAAGTTTTCTGATTTCTCATGAACAAAGCGTGAAGGAGGGTTTGTTTGTTATATTAATTTTGAGCCGGGCGCACTCAATGCCAGTTCCTTCTCGTATTATGGGTTTGCACATTATACATGCAATCCCGGGGTGAAGCTTGTCCAACTGAAAAAGATCATGAATTAACTACTACTTCCTCATGAACTTACAACAGAGGCACAAAATAGGAATGCATTTTCTTTGAATAATTTCGAGATGGCACATGCAAGTCTCCGTTAGGAATGGCAGGTAAATACCATGTAGGAAGATATGGTGGACTCATATGGCATAACTGGATTAAAAGGATGTGGATGCACAAGCAGTCAGTCCGCTTTGTACAGGTGGAGGTTAGCAAAAGACTGGGAGCGACCAACTAAGAGAGCAATGACGGTCATAATCATGCAGAGCGACAAAGCAACATTGAATCATGCATGGAAGTTATATCGCTACTCAGAAATAAAAGATCATCAAGGCTTGACAGACTTTCTTTACAGTCTTAAATATGCGTGAGCATACGCCAAGTCAATCAAAATAAATTCTTGAAGGAAGATATTACTAAACCATACCACATCATAGGCAAACAAATCATGTTGGTACTCCAATAACACATTGGGAATCCCCCAGCTATTTGAGACTAACCATAAGAAAACATGAACTACTAAGCGCCATTATGCACGTAGCATCTTTATCATAGACATATCAACCAATGCAACGGAAGCAAACTCTCTTAATAAGATAAGCATGATAACTAAAGAGAGTTCAAGCAACCAACTAAACGAAAGCCCTTTAAAAAGATAAGCATGAAAACTGAGAGCTGAACATGATAGTAGCTATTAAAAGACAAAGAACACACACAGCAAGGATAGACATGAAAATTCTATGTTATGTTCTAGGTAGAAGTGGAGCGTGTTTCTCTCCCACATAAAGAAAGCTGAGTTCCGACTCGTTATGAAAAGCTAAAGAAAACTAAAAAGGAAAACTAAAAGCAAGACGCTCCAAGCATAGCACATAACACATGAAGTGATAAAAATATAGTGGAACGAAAGACGAACTGATAATGTTGATGGAGAAGGGGATGCACGGGGGCATCCCCAAGCTTAGACGCTTGAGTCTCCTTGAATATTTCTTGGGGGTGCACGGGGGCATCCCCAAGCTTGAGCGATTGACACTCCTGAATCTTTTTATCATCTTCCCTCGCACACTTGAAAACTCCCTTCATACATAACTCATCATAATCTGATTAGCGAGGTTAGTACCCATAATAAAATAATTGTACCTTGCTGGAAATAAGGATATTCTTGAAGGTCTACTGTTTCTCAAGATTGCCAAAAGGTTTTTGCAAAGAAAAAGCAAGCTCTAGGTTTGCAAAATGAAGGAAAGGCAAAACAGGACAGAATCTGTGAAAAACAGAACAGCAGGTAGTAAATGATTTGTTCGTGGCACTTCTGGAACTCTAATAAAAAAACTCAGAACAGACGCACGAAAGAAAATTATATAGAGCACGTTGTCTAAAAAATTCAGACCAAAAAGATGATCTGGTGATTTTATACGAATTTTTCTATCCAAGGACAGAATCTGTTTCCTGGACAACACCTCACAACTTTTGAACTTTCTAGCAATCAGAGGCTATACTTGGCACAAAATTGAAAAGCAAAGATACAATGATGATGCTACAGTAGTAAACGACATCAAGACACAACAAAAGCAAAATAAAATTTTTATTCATGTGGGCTGCCTCCCAAAAGCGCTTTCTTTTATGCCTTTAAGCTAGGCATAATGCATATAGATCAAGTTGTATCAATTGAACCATCATCAAGATCATCAAAAAGCTCTTCAATAATACAACTAGTCTTAAGAGGACTTTCAAACAAAGGCCTCATAGAGATACTTCTAGGAAGAAGACCAAAAGGATAAAAGTCAAGGGAAGATTCATTTATAAATTCATCAAAGAGAGGTGTTTCTTCCAAAGTCTTTACAGTTTCAACCCCTTTGGCAATAGATGGATTACTTTTAGAACGGGAAGCCTTTGGAACGTGAACGAACTTAGGCTCCCTCTTTGCCGGAGTTTCTATCTTTTTGGTTTTGATCGAGGAGAAAGTAGTTCCTAGAGTATCAAATATTTCCTCAATCTTATCTACCCTAGAAGAGTCCAAGTCATGGGATTTGATGGTCTCCAAAGATTTGAAAATTTTATGCATGGAGCTATCAAGCCTATTCAAATTCCCTTGGATCTTACGATCCAACTCATTAATCTTATTAATGTTTGGCATCTCTAACTCTATCTTTTCAAGTTTTTTCATAATGTGAGCTTGAGTGATGTCCTCTTGAATGCTAACAACAGGGGGATTCCCAACAAGATTTTCAATAATACTAAGAGACTCCCAAACTGGGGCCTCTAGGAAATTCCCATTGATAGCAGTATCTAGAATAAACCTATTCCAAGAAGTAATTCCAACATAAAAATTTCTAAGCAAGATAGTAGTAGGTTGCTTCTTGGTGGCTCTTTTTTGTGAATCATTAATTCTATACCAAGCATCTTTCAAACTTTCCCCACCTCTCTGTTTAAAGGTGAGAACTTCTGCCTCGTCAAAGACAAAAGGACCCGACATAATGACAACTAAAGAATAAGATAACTATTTTTGTGATTTTCGATAAAAGATACTAAAGCAAAACTGAAAGGTAAACTAACAAGACTAAAGGCAAAGGTAAAAGATAGCGTTCAACTCCCCTATCCTGAAGAGTGGAGTCCCCGGCAACGGCGCCAGAAATTGCTTTGCTAGGCTTCTCGCCCCTCGTTGGTTACCCCAAGTGGAAGGTTAGAGATGCAGTGTAGCAGAAGTTTTCCCTTGGCAATACCAAGGATCGTTTTCCCTGAGACTCCCAGTTTCAACAAGAAGGTGTCAACTGCTAACGGCGCCAGATATTAGCAATCAACGTGGACCTGCACACAGATACAAATAACTTTGCTCCCAATGAGTACAGAGAGGTTGTCAATCCCTACGGCCTTGTAGTTTACAAAGGATCAAATGCAAGTGATAATGGTGATAGATATAATTGCAATAGTAAATAAAAAGCGGAAAGTAAATAGCGGATGTGATCAATGATGGTAATATGGACCGGAGTCTCATGATGTTCACTAGTGATGTCTCTCTCCCAAAAGACGATAAAACAGCTATGTGAGGTAAACGAATTACAGCTGGGCAATTGACAGGACCATGTGCGCAAACCAATGCTGACTACATTGCAAGAAAGGTTGAGGCTCAAAGCATGGGCGGTACGCCGAGGTAAGTAGACCGAAATCCATCTGCATCTACTACTAATCATCCACCTTGAGATATCTATCCAGAACATCTCGCTGGTATTAAGTTGCGAGTCCCACCCATAGTGTAAACTCAAAGCAACAGACAACTGCATTAAAAGAACTTTGCGTAAAGTAAACAATCCTTGCACCCGCGGGCACAAGCACCGTTGTTTTCCCCCTTGTGGCAACAACACATCCCCTAGACTCATGTTTCTGTCACCCAAACTAGTCATCGAGGGGCATGAACCCACAATCAAGCATAACGTTCCCTCTTGGAGTCACTACCTACTACTTGGCCAAAGCAATAAATAACAACGGAGAACATGCAAGAATTACTTACGAACATAAATATAAAAGAGGTGAATCAAATATATTACTCAAACACAATCTGAACATAATCTCATAATCCATCGGATCCCAGCAAACTCATCTTAGCAACAGCATAAGGATTACATATGTGCCTCGATCATGTAGGGCAGCTCACGAGGACTAATTAGTGAAGCACAAGAACGGGAGGAGAACATCACATAGCTACTGGTCATGGACTCATGGTCCAAGGGAGACTACTCACAACTCATCCGGGAGGCGTCCATGGTGGTGGAGAAGCTCCCGGTGGTGATCCTCCCCTCCGGCAGGGTGCCGGGAAGAGTTCTCCTGGTGCTCCCGATCTTGGAAGCGGCGGCGGCGGCGGAACAGAGATGAGATCGCGAAAAAGAGTTCCCGTCTCGAGGGTTTCGGGAGACGCTTCAAATATATGCCAAAGGGGGGCATCAGCGGAGCCTCGGCGGGCCCAGGCGCCCCCCCGGCGCGGCCCAGGGGGGCGCGCCGCCAGGGCGCCTGGAGCCCTGGTGCCCCCCCCCCCGGCTGTACTTTGGGCGCACGGTAGCTTCTGGAACGCTGATTTTTTATATAATTTTTCTGGATTTTTCCTGGCAGTTCTCGTAATGTGAAAACCTGAGATACAAAAACAGCCGAAAACAGAAACTGGCACTGGGGTGCACTGAGTTAATAGGTTAGTCCAAATATGATCAAAAGTGTATGGAAGTGTATAAATATCATAGCAATATCACCCAAAAGAGGCATGGAGCAAGCAGAAATTATAGATATGTTTTGGACGTATCAGCATCCAACTTGCTTGCTCACGAAGACCTAGGGCATTTGAGGAAGCTCATCGTTGGAATATACAAGACAAGTTCTATAACGAAAATTCCCACTAGTATATGAAAGTGACTAAGCATGAGACTCTCTACAATGAAGAACATGGTGCTACTTTGAAGCACAAGTGTGGAAAAAGATACGTCCAAAACAAGAGTGGAAATGATGATCAATTGTCCCTTTTTCTTTACTTTTTTTTCTCTTTTTTTTTCCTTTTTTGGGCATTTCTTTTCTTCTTTGGCCTTTATTCTTTTTTTCCATTTTTTTGCGGAGGGGCTTTATAGATTCAGCCTTTCCTCCCATGGGACAATGTTCTAAAAATGATGATCATGACACTTTCATTACAACACAATATTACAACTCGATACTACAACAACAAAGTATGACTCTATATGAATGCCTCCGGCGGTGTACCGGTATGTGCAATGAAACAAGAGTGACATGTATGATAAATTATGCATGGTGGCCTTGCCACAAATACGATGTCAACTACATGATCATGCATGGCACTATGACAATATGATGCGTGTCATATAAACGGAACGGTGGAAAGTTGCATGGCAATATATCTCGGAATGGCTATGGAAATGCCATGATAGGTAGGTATGGTGGCTGTTTTGAGGAACAATATGGTGGCTGTTTTGAGGAAAGGATATATAGTGGGTTTATGGCACCGGCGAAAGTTGCGCGGTACAAGAGAGGCTAGCAATGGTGGAAGGGTGAGAGTGCGTATAATCCATGGACTCAACATTAGTCCTAAAAACTAATATACTTATTGCAAAAATCTACAAGTCATCAAAACAAAGCAATCAACGCATGCTCCTATGGAGGAGGTTGGTAAGAGTTAACCATCGCGCGCCCCCGACCTCCACACAAAGGATGACACTCTACAAATACATCATGCTTTAACTTAATCACATAACGCTTCACCATATGTGCATGCTACGGGAATCACTAACCTTAACACAAATATTTCTCAATTTCATAATCACTCCACTAGCATGACTTTAATATCACTATCCTCATGTCTCAAAACAATTATCAAGCATCCAACATCTCTTTCTATTCAATGCACTTGATGTTAATTTTTGTTACTACATTGACATTGGATGATTATCGTGTGAAGAGTAGTTTCTTTAGCCTAAACACTTTACCATGCTGTTTTAATGGACTCTCAAATAGATATAAGTGAAGCATGAGAGTTCAAAAATTTATACAAAATATTACCACCACCATGCTCTAAAAGATATAAGTGAAGCACTACAGCAAAAACTATTCAACTCAAAAGATATAAGTGAAGCACATAGAGTGTTCTAACAATTTCAAGGCCATATTTAACTCTATCAAATAGGTGTGTCCAGCAAGGCTTATTGTGACAAACTAACAAGCAAAGACTCAAATTATACAAGACGCTCCAAGCAAAACACATAGCATGTTGCGAAAAAAAATAACTCCAAGTATAGTTACCGATGGATGAAGACGAAAGAGGGGATGCCTTCCCGGGGCATCCCCAAGCTTAGGCTTTTGATTATATTGAATTTACTTGGCGTGCCATGGGCATCCCCAAGATTAGGCCTTTGCTACTCCTTGTTCCATAGTCCATCAAAGCAATACTCAAAACTTGAAAACTTCACAACACAAAACTTAGACAAAAATTCTCGTGAGCTCTGTTAGTAAGAGAAAGCAAACCTCCACTCAAAGGTACAGCAAGGAATTCATTCTTTGTTTATATTGGTGTTAAACCTACTGTAATCCAAGTTCTCTATGGTTCATATCTTCCAATATTACTCATAGATGCATCGGAATAAGCAAACAACACAGGAAAAACAGAATCTGTCAAAAACAGAATAGTCTGTAGTAATCTGCTGGGTTCGCCTACTTCTGGAACTCCAAAAAATACAAAATAAATTGTTAAATTTGCGCAATTTGTCTACCAATCATCAGCAAAACGAATCAACTAAAAAGCACGCTCCAGTAAAATCTGAAGACTACTTTAGCGAGCGCTAACGATTCTGTTTTCCACAGCAAGATCAAATAAACTTCACACAAGTCTTACCAAAGGTTCTACTTGGCACAAACACTAAACAAAACATGAAAACACATCTAATCAGAGGCTAGATGCAATATTTATTCCCTAACAGCAACAAAAGCAAAAAACATAAAATTGGGTTGCCTCCCAACAAGCGCTATCGTTTTACGCCCCTAGCTAGGCACGATACAAGATAAATCTAGGTATTGCCATCCTTGAAAGGCAATCTATAAGTGGCTCTCATGATAGATTAATATGGTAATTTGATTTTATTTCTAGGAAAGTGTTCCATGCCTTTCCTTAACGGAAATTGGAATCTAATATTTCCTTCCTTCATATCAATGATTGCCCTAATCGTTCTAAGGAAAGGTCTACCAAGAATAATAGGACATGAAGGATTGCAATCTTTATCAAGAACAATGAAATCTACGGGCACATAATTCCTATTGGCAACAATAAGAACATCATTAATTCTTCCCATAGGTTTCTTAATAGTGGAATCCGCAAGATGCAAATTTAAAGAACAATCATCAAGCTCATGGAACCCTAGCAACTCACACAAAGTTTTTGGGATAGTGGAGACACTAGCACCCAAATCACACAAAGCATAGCATTCATGATATTTTATTTTTATTTTGATAGTAGGTTCGCATTCATCATAAAGCTTTCTAGGTATAGAAACTTCCAACTCAAGTTTTTCTTCATAGGATTGCATCAAAGCATCAACTATATGTTTAGTGAAATCTTTATTTTGACTATAAGCATGCGGAGAATTTAGCACGGATTGCAACAAGGAAATACAATCAATCAAAGAGCAATTGTCATAATTGAATCCCTTGAAATCCAAAGTAGTGGGTTCATCACTATGCAAAGTTTTAATCTCTTCAATGCCACTTTTAGCAATTTTAGCATCAAGATCTAAAAACTCCGAATTACTAGGACACCTTAAAGCAGAATCATCTCCAATCATATTCTCATCAAGATTAATACTAGAAAACAAGGATATAATAGGAGACACATCAATAAATTTCATATCTTCATCTTTGTTTTCAAGATAACTAGAAGAACACAATTTAATATAATCTTCTCTTTTAGCACGCATTCTAGCGGTTCTTTCTTTGCATTCATCAATGGAAATTCACATGGATTTGAGAGACTCATTGATATCATGCTTAGGTGGGATAGATCTAAGTTTCAAAGAATCAACATCAAGAGTAATTCTATCCACACTTCTAGCCAATTCATCAACCTTAAGCAATTTCTCTTCAAGCATAGCATTGAAATTCTTTTGCGAGATCATAAACTCCTTAACACTAGTTTGAAATTCAGAAGGCATCTTTCCATAAGATTTGGTGTAGGAATTACCAAAATTATTAGAGGAATTACTAGGAAAAGGCCTAGGATTAAAATTACCTCTATAAGCATTGTTACCAAAATCATTCCCACCAACATAATTCACATCCAAAGATTCATTGTTATTCTCAATCAAAGTGGACAAAGGCATATCATTAAGATCAGAAGAAGCACTCTTATCAGCAAACAATTTCATAAGTCATCCATCTTTCCACTCAAAACACTAATTTCTTCGATAGCATGCATTTTCTTACTAGTAGATCTTTCGGTGTGCCATTGAGAATAATAAACCATAATATTATCTAGGAGTTTGGTAGCTTCTCCTAAGGTGGTTTCCATGAAAGTGCCTCCGGCGGCCGAGTCTAAAAGATTTCTAGAAGCAAAATTCAAGCCAGCATAAAAGTTCTGAATAATCATCCATAGATCCAAACCATGTGTAGGGCAATTACGTATCATTAGTTTCATTCTCTCCCAATCTTGTGCAACATGCTCATGATCTAGTTGCTTAAAAATCATAATATCGTTTCTAAGAGAGATGATATTAGCAGGAGGGAAATACTTAGAGATAAAAGCATCTTTGCACTTATTCCACGAATCAATACTATTTCTAGGCAAAGAGGAGAACCAAGTTTTAGCACGATCTCTAAGTGAAAACGGAAATAACTTCAATTCAACAATATCGTTATACGTATCCCTTTTCTTTTGCATATCACACAAATCAACAAAGTTGTTTAGATGGGTAGCGGCATCTTCACTAGGAAGGCCGGAGAATTGATCTTTCATGACAAGATTCAACAAAGCAGCATTGATCTCACAAGATTCAGCATCGGTAATAGGAGCAATCGGAGTGCTAATAAAATCATTGTTGTTGGTATTGGAGAAGTGATACGTCTCCAACGTATCTATAATTTTTGATTGTTCCATGCTATTATATTAGCCTTCTAGGATGTCTTATGGGCTTTATTATACACTTTTATATCATTTTTGGGACTAACCTATTAACCCAGAGCCCAGTGCCAGTTTATGTTTTTCTCCTGTTTTAGGGTTTTACAAAAAAGAAAAATCAAACGGAGTCCAATTGACGAGCCAATTTTTGACGATTTTTTATGGACCAAAAGAAGCCCCCGAAGCAAAAGAGTTGGGCCAGGAGAGCGACGGGCTGCCCTCGAGGGTGGGGCCCACGCCCTGGGCAGGGGGGCGCGCCCCCCTATCTCAAGGACGGCCCGTAGCTCCCCTTTAATTGGCCCTGACTCCAAAAATTTCTATAAATACTGAAACCTCCAGAAAGAAACCTAGATCGGGAGTTCCGCCGCCAAAAGCCTCTGGTGCCACCAAAAAACAATCTAGACCATGTTCTGGCACCCTGCCGGAGGAGGGGATCCCTCTCCGGTGGCTATCTTCATCATCCCGGTGCTCTCCATGACGAGGAGGGAGTAGTCCACCCTCGGGGCTGAGGGTATGTATCAATAGCTATGTGTTTTATCTCTCTCTCGTGTTCTTGAGATGGCACGATCTTGATGTATCGCGAGCTTTGCTATTCTTGTTGGATCTTACGATGCTTCTCCCCCTCTACTCTTTTGTAATGGATTGAGTTTTCCCTTTGAAGTTATCTTATCGGATTGAGTCTTTAAGGATTTGAGAACACTTGATGTACGTCTTGCGCGTGTTTATCTGTGGTGATAATGGGATATCATGTGATCCACTTGTGTATGTTTTGGTGATCAACTTGTGGGTTCCGTGACCTTGGGAATCTATGCATAGGGGTTGGCACACGTTTTCGTCTTGACTCTCCGATAGAAACTTTGGGGCACTCTTTGAAGTTCTATGTGTTGGTTGAATAGATGTTTCTGAGATTGTGTGATGCATATCGTATAATCATGCCCACGGATACTTGAAAATGGAGTATCTAGGTGACATTAGGGTTTTGATTGATTTGTGTCTTAAGGTGTTATTCTAGTACGAACTTTATGATAGATTGAACGTTACTACGGACTCTTGAATAGATCGATCAGAAAGAATATCTTTGAAGTGGTTTCGTACCCTACCATAATCTCTTCGTTTGTTCTCCGCTAGTAGTTACTTTGGAGTGACTCTTTGTTGCATGTTCATGGCTAGTAATATGATCCAATTATGTTATCCTTGTTGAGATAACTTGCACTAGTGAAAGTATGAACCCTAGGCCTTGCCTACTATCATTGCAACACCGTTTATGCTCACTTTTACCACTTGTTACCTTGCTGTTTTTATATTTTATTATTACAAAAACCAATATCTATCATCCATATTGCACTTGTATCACCATCTCTTCGCCGAACTGCTGCACCTATACAATTTACCATTGTGTTAGGTGTGTTGGGGACACAAGAGACTCTTTGTTATTTGGTTGCAGGGTTGTTTGAGAGAGACCATCTTCATGCTACGCCTCCTACGGATTGATAAACCTTAGGTCATCCACTTGAGGGAAATTTGCTACTGTCCTACAAACCTCTGCACTTGGAGGCCCAACAACGTCTACAAGAAGAAGGATGCGTAGTAGACATCAAGAAGTCACACAATTTGGTATTGTTCTGAGCCATAGTGACAACAAAGCAATCCAACACACACAAGCGAACAAGAAGCAAGTGAACGAAAAACACACGGCGGAAGAAGGGCAAATAAAACGGCAAAGGTGAAGTGGCGGAGAGGAAAACGAGAGGCAAATAAATGTAATGCGAATGATAAGGGTTTGATGTGCCCGCCGACAAAAATTTGATGGCGCGAATGCTTTCCCAATATTTCACGGTATGATTTCACCAGGAACGACGTGGCGCTTGCGATTTTGTAGATGCAATCACCACAAAAACAACACACACACCCAAGAAAGGAAGTACGTGGACGATCCTCCACAGATCAGCAACAAACTAGAGACGGCATCTCTAATCCCTCGCCAAAAACACAGAGTAATGATGAAACTCTTTGATAAAAATACACTACGGGAAGATACCCCGACTTGCCTTTCCTGTGTTCCAGAACCAAAACAGTCTCAAAAAAACTCCCCTAGCGATACGGTGTAAAAGCTATAAATACTAGTCTAGCCCGCAGCGGACAGATCGGAACCGATTCGTACTATACCTCCTATAAAAATCCAACGGAACCAACTCTTGTTTAATTACAACCGGCCAATTAGGAACGGACATTATGCACGCAGGCCACTTAACCTTTTCTAAGAAAAACGTGTACATAATGGAGTCCTTGCTTGAACACACACGTTACTTTCTTGTAGGTTTCTCCTGGTAAAAGTTAGCATACATGCTTTTGGACCCCAGCTAACGTACGGACGGCGGTCAGATAATCCTTTCTGCATGCATGTTCCCTGTTGATGACCGTGTGGACAACGTGAACAAAAACTATTCTTGAGATGGGTTATGCAATGCGCTCTTCATGCTGTCCAACCTCCATGCCCTCTTCTCGCTGATGTTGTCCAGTCTCATGGTCTCGTCGTTTGAACTTGTTGACGCAGTGCAGGCACAATATATTTCTCATGTCTTTCTTGCTTAACCTTATTAACAAGATTAGTAGTGACAACACATGAGGTCACATCATCCTCCCTTCCTTGAAAGGAAACCGTCCTCGGTTTCGTCTTATAGTTTGCTGATTTTTTCTTAAACACTTCGACAGTACAATTTATATTCTTTGCATCCCGAGGAAGAATAGTGCAGAACTCACCTTTATGCATAAAAGTGTACCTGTTGGTTCGTCCATGATGTAGAGCGTTAACATCATGCTGCCACGGACGCCCCAAAATAAGATGACAAACATGTTGTGACATAACATCGCATTCCACTTTATCAACATAGCCATCAACAGAAAAAGGCACCTTCTCCCTATGTGTTACTTTCACTTTGCCCACATCATTTATCCACTTCATATAGTATGGTTTTGGGTGCTCCCATGTTGATAACGAAAGAGACTCCACCACATCCTTACTAATCATGTTGCTAGCACTGCCACCATCAATTATCAGTTTACAAACTTCTCCTTTGATGGTACATGCAGTTTGAAAAATACTTCGCCGTTGTCCTTGTTCAACAATGGTCTTGTCATCTCGATGGACCTTATGTGCTAGCAAACTCTCCATATCAGGATAATCTTGAGGATAACGTAGTATGGTACCACCATGACCTGTTTCAACTCCATCCTCTAACTTAAGCGTCTCATCTTCAGATTCTGAAATATATTCCGCATCAACAAGTAGAACCCTTCGTTGATTGGAACTTTCATGCTTCATGTGTCCACATCCTCCACACTTGTGGCAAATAATATTACGATGATGAGATGAAGACGCATTAGATGAAACCTCCTTTGACGCAGTCGCCACTTTGCTCTGTTCAGTGCTTCCCAACTTATAAGGAGTTAGTTTAGCACTAAACCCACCGTCGATAGGAGAAAAACCACATCGCCCACCATTGTAAGTTGGACGAGTCTCTGAAACTTGCTTCTCCAATACCCAATGTTCAGCACGCTCTGCTTGATGAAGTAACTCATGAATATCATTATATTGCATTAAATCAACACGGTCACGAATCTTTTCTTCTAACACCTCAAAGAAACGTACCATGGTCGCCTCCGCAGACTCACGCACCGCTGTACAGATCATCAAAACTTGCATCTCTTTATAGTACTCATCAACTGATTTTGTACCTTGCACTAGACGACGCAGTCTACTATGAAGCTGGCGAGTGTAATAAGCAGGCACAAAACGCTCCGTCATGATTCGCTTCATGTCAGCCCATGTCGCTGCTCGCTCGTGAGTACGGTTTTTATTATCCCACCATACAAGAGCATACTCTGTAAATTCCATTGATGCAACACGAACCTTCTTCTCTTTGGAGTAGTTGTGACCATCAAAAATCTGATTTACACGCATCTCCCACTCCAAATATTTCTCCGGGTCAGCACAACGTCCTGAGAATTCAGGTATGGTTATCTTGATTCGACCCAAACCATCATCATCGTGGGCACCATTGCGGCCATAATCACGGCGCCGCCCAGCATGGCGGTGAGCCCCAACATCATGCCATGGTTGGTGAGGTAAGCCTCCACGGGCATCAGAATCCTCAGAAAAATCACCATCATCGTCGTTGTCACGGTCACGACGTCTTCGTGGTGAGCGGGACTGTCGGGGTGCCACATCTCTTGCCTAAAGGCGCTGAAGTGCTACAGTGGGCCGATTTAGACTCTCAGTCACCACCTGTAGACTATCAGTGCGCTGTCGGTCACTGGCAGTCAAACGCTCGTTCAACCTGTCCTCGACGCCTACAATATTTGCAGACAATTCCTCAACCCTTGTCCCAAGCTTTTTGTTGGCTCCCTTGATCGACATCAGATGGATACGCAAATCATCACTTATCTCCAGATCCTCCGGAAGTTCAACGCCCTCGTCATGATCAGATTTCTCATGCTGCGAGTTCACCATCTTTCAAACAATTGAATCAAATAGCAAAAAAAAAATTTATACCGTGATCAACCTTGCTCTGAATAACACTTGATGTGCCCGCCGACAGAAATTCGATGGCGCGAATGCTTTCACAATCTTTCACGGTACGATTTCACCCGGAACGACGTGGCGCTTGCGATCTTGTAGATGCAATCACCAAAAAAAAAACACGCACACCCAAGAGAGGAAGTACGTGGACGATCCTCCACGGATCAGCAACAAACTAGAGACCGCCTCTCTAATCCCTCGGCAAAAACACAGAGTAATGATGAAACTCCTTGACAAAAATACACTACGGGGAGATACCCCGACTTGCCTTTCCTGTGTTCCAGAACCAGAACAGTCTCCAAAAAAACTCCCCTAGCGATACGGTGTAAAAGCTATAAATACTAGTCCAGCCCACAGCGGACAGATCGGAGCCGACTCGTACTATACCTCCTATAAAAATCCTACGGAACCAACTCTTGTTTAATTACAACCGGCCGATTAGGCACGGCCATTATGCACACAGGCTACTTAACCTTTTCTAAGAAAAACGTGTACATAATGGAGTCCTTGCTTGAACACACACATTACTTGCATGTAGGTTTCTCCTGGTAAAAGTTAGCATACATGCTTTAGGACCCAGCTAACGTACGGATGGCGTCCTTTCTGCATGCATGTTCCCTGTCGATGACCGTGTGGACAACGTGAACAAAAACTATTCTTGAGCTGTTGCATGCACTGTGCTCTTCATGCTGTCCAACCTCCATGCCCTCTTCTCGCTGATGTTGTCCAGTCTGACGGTCTCGTCGTTTGAACTTGTTCACGCAGTGCACGCACAATATATTTCTCCTGTCTTTCTTGCTTAACCTTATTAACAAGATTAGTAGTGACAACAGATGAGGTCACATCAGGGTTTGTGATAGGTACTTGGTATATGACTTTTGCGTAAGCCTCCCCGGCAACGGCGCCAGAAATTCTTCTTGCTACCTGTTGAGCTTGCGTTTTATTCCCTCGAAGAGGAAAGGGAGATGCAGCACAGTAGCGTAAGTATTTCTCTCAGTTTTTTTGAACCAAGGTATCAATCCAGTAGGAGACCACGCGCCAGTCCCTCGCACCTGCACAAACAAATAAGAACTTCACAGCCAATGCGATAAGGGGTTGTCAATCCCTTTACAGTCACTTACGATAGTGAGATCTGATAGAGATGATAATTATATTTTTGGTATTTTTGATATAGAAACAGAAAGTAAAGAAAGCAAATAAACAACTGCGGCAGAAATTGACGGGAAAGTAATATGATAAAGATAGACACGGGGGGCATAGTTTTCTCTAGTGGCTTCTCTCATGATAGCAGTATTCTACGGCGGGTGAACAAATTATTGTCAAGCAATTGATAGAAAAGCGAATAATTATGAGACTATCTAGGCATGATCATTGTATATAGGCATCACGTCCGAGACAAGTAGACCGGCTCCTGCCTCCATCTACTACTATTACTCCACACATCGACCGCTATCCAACATGCATCTTATGTGTTGAGTTCATACGAACATAGTAACGCCTTAAGCAAGATGACATGATGTAGATGGATAAACTCAAGCAATATGATGAAAACCCCGTCTTTTTATCCTCGATGGCAACAATACAATACGTTCCTTGCTGCCCCTACTGTCACTGGGAAAGGACACCGCAAGATTGAACCCAAAGCCAAGCACTTCTCACATTGCAAAAACTATAGATCTAGTAGGCCAAACCAAACCAATAATTCGAAGAGACTTGCAAGGGTATTATGAGCACACATAAAAAGTTTAGAGAAGAACCAAATATCTTTCATAGATAACCTTGATCATAAACTCACAATTCATCGGATCTCGACAAACACACGGCAAAAAGAGATTACATCGAATAGATCTCGTCGAAGACCAAGGAGAACTTTTTATTGAGATCCAGAGAGAGAGAAGAAGCCATCTAGATACTAGCTATGGACCCGAAGGTCTGTGGTAAAATACTCACAACTCATGGTGAGGGCGATGATGATGATGATGAGGGCCTCCGTAATGGATCCCCCACCCGGAACAGGCTCCAAGATGGGATCTCCATGGGAACAGAAGCTACGACGGTGGAATTAGGGTTTTCTCTCTGCGTATGGAGTTTCTGGGGTACGTAGGTATATATAGGAAGAAGGGGGGCACCGAGGGCCATGTGGGCCAGCCTCAAGGCAGGGGGGCGTGCCCTGGGAAGGAGGGCTCGCCCCCACCCTCGAGGGCTGGCCCCACGTCCCCTGACTTGGCCCCAAAGACTCTCGAGCATGATTTCCTCCAAAAATATCTCTCGCGAAGGTTTCATTCTGTTTGGACTCTGTTTGATATTCATTTTCTGCAAAACCCTGAAATAGGCAAAAAACAGCAATCTGGACTGGGCCTTTGGGTTAGTAGGTTAGTCCCAAAAATGATATAAAAGTGAATGATAAAGCCCATTAAACATCCAAGACTTCATAAATAATAGCATGGAACAATCAAAAATTATAGATACGTTGGAAACGTATCAGGTAGACATGTCCTTCACATAGAAAACCTATGCCACATCATTGGCTAGGACGAATGGTTCGTCTGCATACACAAGATTGTTGAGATCAACTATTGTCATTCCGTACTGGGGGTCTTCAGTTACCCGGTCTCATTTCATATTGACCCATTTGCACCGAAACAAAGGGAACTTCAAACCACGTCCATAGTAAAGTTCCCATATGTCCTCTATATAACCATAATATGTTTCCTTTCCCGTCTTGGTTGCTGCATCAAAGCGGACACCACTGTTTTGGTTGGTCCTCTTCTTATCTTGGGAGATCGTGTAAAATGTATTCCCATTTATCTCGTACCCTTTGAAAGTCATTATATTCGAAGATGGTAACTGGGAAAGCAAGTACAGGTCATCTTCAATAGCGGCTTCATGCATGGCACGTGTCTGCAACCAGCCGGCGAAAGTCGTCGTTTGTTCACGTGTAATCCAGTCGTCAGACTGCTCCGGGTATTTGGAGCGTAGAAAATTCTTGTGTTCATCCATATACGGAGCCACCAAGGCGGAGCTCTATAGAACTGTGTAGTGTGCTTGAGTGAGAGAATGCCCATCCATACATATTATTTGATCCCCTCCTAGCGTGTCCTTTCCATCCAGTCTGCCCTTATGTCGCGATTCAGGAACACCAATCAGCTTAAGGTCATGAATAAAGTCAATACAAAACTCAATGACCTCCTCATTTTCATGGCCTTTGGAGATGCTTCCTTCTGGCCTAGCACGGTTATGAACATATTTCTTTAGGACTCCCATGAACTTCTCAAAGGGGAACATATTGTGTAGAAATACAGGACCCAAAACGTTAATCTCTTCGCATAGGTGAACTAGGACGTGCGTCATGATGTTGAAGAAGGATGGTGGGAACACCAACTCGAAACTGACAAGACATTGCACCAAATCATTCTATAACGTTGGTATGATTTGTGGATCGATTACCTTCTGAGAGATTGGATTGAGGAATGCACATAGCTTCACAATGGCTAATTGAATGTTTTCCGGTAGAAGCCCCCTCAATGCAATCGGAAGCAGTTGCGTCATAATCACGTGGCAGTCATGAGATTTTAGGTTCTGGAACTTTTTCTCTGCCATATTTATTATTCCCTTTATATTCGACGAGAAGCCAGACGGTACCTTAATACTGAGCATGCATTCAAAGAAGATTTCCTTCTCTTCTTTGGTAAGAGCATAGCTGGCATGACCCTGATGTATGCCGTCTTTTCTGTGCATGCGTTGCTGGTCCTCCCGTGCCTCCGGTGTATCTTTTCTCTTCCCATACACGCCTAAGAAGCCAAGCAGGGTCACGCAAAGATTCTTCGTCACGTGCATCACGTCGATTGCGGAGCGGACCTCTAGGTCTTTCCAATAGGGCAGGTCCCAAAATATAGATTTCTTCTTCCACATGGGTGCGTGTCCGTCAACGTCAGTCGGAACAGGTTGTCCGCTAGGACCCTTTCCAAAGACTACCTTCAAATCCTTGACCATATCATGTACATCAGGACTAGTTCGGTGGCGAGGCTTTGTTCGGTGATCCGCGTTACCTTTGAAATGCTTGCCTTTCTTTCTTACGGGATGCCTGCTCGGAAGAAATCGACGATGTCCGAGGTACACATTCTTCCTACAATTATCCAAATATATACTATCGGTATCATCCAAACAATGCGTGCATGCGCGGTATCCCTTGTTTGTCTGTCCTGAAAGGTTACTGAGAGCAAGCCAATCATTGATGGTAACGAACAGCAACGCCTTTAGATCAAATTCTTCCTGTCTGTGCTCATCCCACGCACGTACACCTTTTCCATTCCACGGATGTAAGAGTTCTACAACTAATGGCCTTAGGTACACATCAATGTCGTTGCCGGGTTGCTTAGGGCCTTGGATGAGCACTGGCATCATAATGAACTTGCGCTTCATGCACAAACAAGGAGGAAGGTTATACATACATAGATTCACGGGCCAGGTGCTATGGTTGCTGCTCTGCTCCCCAAAAGGATTAATGCCATCTGCGCTTAGACCAAACGATACGTCCCTTGCTACACCTCCAAACTCGTCCCTGCTGTACTTTCTCACGATTTTTCTCCACTGCGAACCGTCAGCGGGTACTCTCAACTTTCCGTCTTTCTTACGGTCTTCTTTGTGCTATCGCATCGCCTTGGCATGCTCTTTGTTTTGGAAGAAACGTTTCAACCGTGGTATTATAGGAGCATACCACATCACCTTGGCAGGAATCTTTTTCCTGGGGCGCTCGCCCTCGACATCACCTGGGTCATCACGGGTGATCTTATAGCGCAATGCACCGCATACCGGTCATGCATTCAAATCCTCATACTCACCCCGGTAAAGGATGCAGTCATTAGGGCATGCATGTATCTTCTGCACCTCTAACCCTAGAGGGCAGACAACCTTCTTTGCTTCGTATGTACTCTCGGGCAATTTGTTGTCTTTTGGAAGCATCTTCTTTAACATTACCAGCAACTTCCCAAATCCCTTGTCAGATACACCATTCTCTGCCTTCCATTGCAGCAATTCCTGTGTGGTGCCCAGCTTTTTCTTGTCAGCTTCGCAGTTTGGGTACAACAATTTCTTGTGATCCTCTAACATTCACTGCAACTTTAGCCTCTCCTTTTCAGTTGTGCAGTTTCTCTTTGCATCGGCAATGGCCCGACCTAGATCATCACCGGGCTCATCTGATGCCTCTTCTTCAGCTCTTTGCCGCATATCGTTGTCCTCTTCTTCTTCATTGTCTTCCATCATAACCCCTCTTTCTCCGTGCTTGTCGGGGGAAACTGTCCACCACGAGCACCTATGGGACCGGAGCCCCTTGTTCGTGCGGTGAGGGAGTGGAGGGAGCACAAAGAGCAGATCGTGGAGAGCACGCAGGCAGTTTACCCAGGTTCGGGCCGCGATGGACGCGTAAAACCCTACTCCTGCTTGATTGTATTGAGTTGGAGAGCTCGAGAGCTTGAAGAACTAGCTACACCGAGCGAATGAGCGATCTAGGTTCCGAACCCCTTCTACGTTGCGCATGGGCCTCCTTTTATAGGTCAAGGGGTCACCGACAGGTGTCAACGTAGGAGAAAGGGGTAAAAATGTAATAGCGGTGGTAGTTGTAACAGTGCGGGAACAGTGGATGAACAGTGGTCATCACCTACTTTGACAGTGGGGGACAAGAGCATTAAATGCCCGTCACCGTCGACCCCAAAAGCGCCCGCCCTTGCGTCTTCGTTTGCCACGGCGACAGCTTCGTCACCGTGGAGTGCCACCGTGTCCCCCAGGCTGCGCAGCCATCCGCCACGCGTCCCTGGAACGGCCCCAGGGCGGCGCGTGGACTGATGTGCTGGAGCGCGGGCACACAGTGCAGACTTCCCCCGGCAAGCACCTTGCCGGGGACTTGAGCTTGTCGGGTCGGGAAGCTTGTCGCTCCCCGGGCCTTGCCGGGGCGCAGAGTGCGCCGAGGCTTGTCTTCTAGATACAGTCTTCTGATCTTCCTGGCAAGCTCCTCTTGCCAGGGCCTTGTGTTAACATGATGATCTCGAGCCAGGGATGGCCTTCCCGGCAAGCTCGGCTTGCCGGGGTCTTGATCTTCTGTCTTGTATACTTTGTTTTTGAATGGCTTTATATGGAGCAGGAAGGTCTCCGGCAAGCACGTGGTAGACCCTGCCGCGGGAAGCTGCTTCTGCCCGTGCACAAGTTGGGGTACTAAGGTACCCCTACCTTAGTACACCGACAGGAGCCCCCGGGCCTGGGCCACACACGGTGCCGAGCGCTGTTGGGCCAGGCCCAGAACAGTGCACGGGCACGCGCGGCCCACGGCACGCCGAATCCCCTTCCGCATCCGCCGCGTCCCTCCCTAACGGCACGCGTCGATTGCGGCGTCGTGGGATGGGACGTGGCCACGTTCTTTTAATGGAAAGAGCGAAACGCCCCCCCACTTCCCCATAAAAGCAGAGGAAGCAGGAGCGGTTCCCCTCCTACGCTTTCATTGCTTCTTCTTCCATCTCCAGAGATCCCCTTCGCGCTCCGCCTCCACATCTCCTCCGCCGTCTTTCGCATCCGCGGCGCCGCCGGACTCTCGTCCCCCTTCCCTCGCCGCCTCCGCCATGGCCCCAAAGACCGAGAAGGGGAAGGCGGAGAAGACCAAGAAAGAGAAATCCGAGCAGGCGGCGAGGCTCACCTTGCTGCGGAAGCGGAACGTCGTCTTCTCGCCGCGGCTCAGCGCGCGGGAACTCTGGAACAAGTACTACTTGTTCTGGGCCAAGGAGACCAAGGCGCATCCTCGGACCAGAGCTTATCCTGCCGCCGCCAAGGACAACTATCCCGGCGGGTACTTCTTCTTCGCAGCTTTCTTCCATTGCGGCCTTTGTCCCCCTTTTTCCGATTTCTTCTGCGATATCATGCACACGTACGGCCTCCACCTTCTTGACTTCACCCCCAACGCCATCCTCACGATGGCGGTTTTCGCACATCTGTGCGAAAACTATATTGGGATCTATCCGAACGTAGCGCTGTTTAGGCACTTCTTCACCCCTAGAGTAGAGGCCGGCGCCCCCCTCTCCGGGGGAATTTCTTGGGTCTTCCGCTTGAACAAGAAGGAGTCCTACTTGCCGGGGGAGCTCCGCGGCAAGTGGGAGGAGTGGCGTGCAGACTGGTGTTGGATAGTCGAGGACGAGCCGCAACCTTTCACTGCGCCGCGCACAACTCCTATCGTGCGCGGCAGGGACTGGAGCGAGCTGGATTCGGACGACATCAAGCTCAACGTCGCCCTCGTCCGGATTCTTCGTCTTCGGGTAGCAAAGTTGTCTGTCGGGGAAGTAGACACAGATTTCCTCCGCCGCCGTATTGCCCCTCTACAGGATAGGAAGAGGCCGGCATGGGAGTACGGCAACGCGGCGGACATAATGAGGCTGCGCCCCGGGCTAAACTTCAACTTCACGGCGCTGGAGCTGAAGGGGATGGTCCGGGAACTTTTTAAGCACGACCCGGCCCACCCAGAGTGGTTCAGATCTCCCCGGGGAGTGGTGCCCCTCTGCAACAGCACGGCCCGGGATCCTCTTCGCGCCATGATGCCCGCGTGTGATTCGCACGGCGTGGACCGCACATGGATTCCGCCCAAGTCAATAGACATCATCAGCTTCTTCGACAACCTTGTGGAGGTGGCGAAGAACAAAGATGAAATCAAGGGGCTCACACGGGACACCACCGACCAAGAGATTGCTTATATAGCTTCTCGGGTTGAAGAGGCCGCTGCAGCCGCAGCGGCAGGAGAATTTGGCTATACACCTGATGAGGCAGAGGCTGCGGATGCGTCCTGCCAAGCGGAGGAGGCGGAGATCCGCAGACTGCTGCAGCTTCCTCCCGACGCGCTCGCCGGGGTCCCCTCTTTGAGGCACTCCGGGATCCCCGGAATCGTGACCGAGGCCGCGGCAAGAGGCGGCGCTGCCGGAGGGAACAGAGGCGCCGCAGGGAGTGTAGGCGCCGGAGGAGGCGGAGGCGCCGGAAAGAGCACGGCCGCGGGGCAAGGTGCTGGGCCCAGCAAGCCTGCCGGGGAGGAGGAGGAGGAGGGCGTCGGGGCCGACGAGGACTCCGACGGGTCTCTGGGGCTCTACGCCGACGACCTCTCCTCGTCATCGGAGACCTCCCCGCCTCGGGCAAGTCCCAGGCGATCTCCGCTGAAGCGTCTCCGCAAGACGGCGACGGGGACAAGGGCGCAGGCGCCACGACAACAACCAACTCGCCGGGCGGCGCGAGCTACCCGGGGGAGTCAAGCTGCGACGGGGGCGCCCGGCGCACCAACCACGGCGGAAGCGACCCGCACGCAGGCCACGGCGGGAGCAACTCGCACGCAGGCCACGGCAGAGGCGCCCCGTACTTCAGCGCCAAGCGGAGGAGGGTCTTCGCAGGGCGGAGCGGCTGCTCCGCCCGCTCCCCGGGCCTCGGCGCCCACAGGGGCCGGGGCCTCGCAGCCCCCAGCCCCGGGGACCGCCAAGCGCCCGAGGGAGTCTTCGCCTCCTGCTCCTCGCGCGGACGCGCCTCAGGTGGCTTTCGACTTCTCCGCCCTGAGCGACGACGACGACGAGGAGGAACAGGAGTAAGAAATTGAGGCTTCGTATCTTCTTAAACTTTGTCTTGATTATTGTTGATTCTGATCTTTCTTCTCGTTTTTACTTCAGGACCCTGGCTGAGCGAGTGGCGAAGAAGGCCAAGGTGCCCATGGTCGAGGTAGCGGACGACTCGCCCGTCGCGGCGACAGGGGACGTGCCGGAGCCGAGCCTGCCGGACCCGAGCGCTGCTCCGAGGAGCAGCCCCCAGCGCAGCCCCCAGCGTAAGTCTGGGTTCCATACTTCCGCTCGTCGGGCGTGCTTGGAGATTTGTTCTGTACTAATATCTTGATGCTCTTGTCTTGTCTTGATTGTCTTGTGCAGAGGTGGAGCCGCAAGCTCAGGAGCATCCGGAGGTCGCTCCCGAGGAGCCGCAGGCCCCGCCGTCCCCGCCAAGGCCGAACTCCCCGGCAAGGGAGAGCACTCCGCCAAGGGCGGGCACTCCGCCAAGGGCAAGTACCCCGCCAAGTGCGAGTAGCCCGGCGAGGACGGCCACTCCGCCAAGGCAGAGCTCCCCGGCGAGGGAGCCCGCCGCTGACGATGTCCGTCAAGGTAAGCTCTGTAATTTTGTCTTCTTGGATTCATCTCTTTTTGGATATTTGCTTGAACTTCTTCTTCTTTTTCTTCTTCTTCTAGATCCTCCTTCCCCCGAGCAGATGGAGACGGAGGTCATCGACGTCGAGGAGGAGGGCGCGCAGGGCGGCGGCGGAGACGCCCCTGTCGCTGAGGACACGGCGGGAGCCGCCGAGCCGGCTGCGGAGGAGACCGCTCCGGCTGCGGACGCAGCGGGCGGGGAGGGGGACGGCGACCGCACTGCCGGCCCGGAGGCGACAGGAGCATCGAGTGCTGTGCCGGCCGCCGACCCCTCCACCGAAAAGGAGCAGGCAGGCTACTATCTTGAAGCTCCCAACGGCGTCTTCATCCAGGTGCCGTGGGGTTCTTCGTCGTGAGCCCCCGCGGAGGGCGAGGCCTTCGATGGAGAAGTGCTCGCCTCCGCGGGACTGAAGATTGTCGAGGCGCCCGGCGGAAGCGACGGGCCCGAGGAGGAGAAGCTGCTTCATCAGCTCCTGGCCCTTTACCGGGCCAGGCAGGCGAAGCTTGCTTCTCGGGAGGCCCTTGCCGCCAAGGCCGCCGTCGAGATGGAGAAACGCGCGGCGGAGCTCCGCGCCGCCAACCAGGCTGCCCTCCGCGAGGTGGCGGAGGAGCGCGAGAGGCTCGCCGGGGAGTACCAAGAGTGGTTGCTGGAGAAGGCCGAGGCCGAAGAGCAGCAGCGGCTCGCCGGGGAGGAGCTGTCCCGGCGAGAAGGAGAGCTGACCCAGCGGAAGGTCAACCTCGACTCCCACGAGGAAGACCTTTCCGCTCAGGAACAGGCCCTTGGCGGAGAGTTGAAGGAGGCGAAAGCCGCCGCGGCTGCCGCGGAGACCGCCAAGGAGGAGCTTGCCGCCAAGGTAGCGCAACTGGAGGAGTCACTGAAGGCGAGCGTGGAGAGGGTCACCGCGCTCAACACAGAGGGCGAGAAGGACGCCCACACCAACTCCGAACTCCAGGTGCGCCTCTCTAAGAAGGGCGACGAGTTGAAGGCCGCCAAGGACTCCATTGAGGATCTGGAGCTGAAGGTTTCCACGTTGAAGGACTCGCTTGACGCCGTCCGGGACCGGGAAACCAAACTGAAGGAAGAGCTCCGCAAGGAGCGAGGCTTGGTGGAGAGCGCCAATACTGCAGCTGAGAACTTCCGCCGGACCGTCGAGGTGTGGACCGACGATCTGGTGTCTTCTGCATCCAACATCGACCAGGAGCTGTTGGCGCTGAAGCTGGAGCATCTCATCTACTCTCCGGACCCAAACCTCCCTCACAGCGCCAAGCTCAGCCTCTTCTTCAGGGGAATCGCGCCGGCTCTTGCAGATCTTCGGAAGAAGATTCCCGCGCAACTGGCCGAGGAGTCGCGCCAGCTTTGCACGGGAACCTTGGAGCGCGTACTGACGAAGATTGTATACCGCAATCCCGGCATAAACCTCACCAACGTTCTCCGCAGCTTGCCGGCCGACGCGAACATGGAGGCGCTGAAGGCGCAGGTCGCCCACATCATTGCCAAAGTGAACAAGATCTCCAGGGTTGAGGGCGACCGCGTAGATTAGGCCTCCTTTTTCCTTATCTCTTTTGTTGCTGCATAGGGTGTTATGAACTCATTAATCACTGCGACAAGTTATCTTTTGTAAGATATTTATCTCATTTTGATCAATCAGTGCAATGTTATCTTCCTTGGCTTGGTCATTTACTTTGTACGTTTTTTCACCCCACGCTTCCAGGGAGCTTGCCGGCAAGGGGTCTTTGCCGCGAGCGCTGAGTACTGGACTCTGAGCAGTTTGCTGGCCAAGGTCTTACCGGCAAGCAACCTTGCCGCAACTAGTCGCAACGCACTTAGCTTGCTGAGTGAACTCGGAAACGAAGCAAGGGCGCGACACTTGTCGCAGCTCACTTAAGTCGTTGAGCGTACTCGAAAACAAGATAAGGGTGCGGCTAGCTACGGGTAGGTTCCTCCGCGCACAGGTTTTCCATACAAAGTGTGGATGTTCAAGGAAGACAACTAAAATTTAAAAATTTGAATTGCTCAAATTCTAGTAACTTAGCTTTCCTTTCATGATCAGTGCATTCTCCGGCAAGCTTCTTTTTCTTGAACAGCACTTGGTTCACCTTCCATCTCCTTCCCTCCCCGGCAAACTTGTGCGCGAGGAACATTCCTTCTGCTTAAGAGGCAAGGAAACAAGTATATGGCCTTTCGGCGTGCTAATGCTTACCGGACTTGTATGTTGCACAAGATGCCAAATAACACATGCAAATGGCGGAGAAAAGCATGGAAAAGGCAAATAGCGCAAAACACAGCTTTACTGATGCACGGGGTCTGCGCCCGGCTTTGTACAAAGGGTTACATGCAACAGCGGCAAAGCTTGTACAAAAGGTGGTTGCCGGAGCGGATCACGGCAACCGCGCCTTATGGGTGAAACTTGCGAAGATGCTCTATGTTCCAGGAGTTGCTCACCGGTAAGCCTTCTTCGGTCTCAAGGCGGACAGCGCCGGGCCTTGTGACTTGTCTCACCCGATAAGGGCCTTCCCACTTCGGCGTCAACTTGTTGGAATTCTTGGCGGACTGAACACGCCGAAGAACAAGGTCGCCTTCCTCGAGACTCCTGGCCCTGACCTTTCGGCTATGGTAGCGACGCAAGGCTAGCTGGTATCGAGCAGCTCGTACAGCAGCCTGGAGACGTTCCTCCTCGAGGAGCAATGCATCATCTTGTCGCAGTTGCTCTTGCTCGAGCTCATCATAAGCGAGCACTCGAGGAGATCCGTATACGAGTTCCGTGGGGAGAACTGCCTCTGCCCCATAGACTAGGGCAAAGGGTGTCTGTCCGGTGGCTCGACTTGGTGTCGTTCTGATTGACCAAAGAGCCGCCGGTAGCTCCTCTATCCAGTTTCTTCCACACTTGCGCAGCGTGTCAAAGGTCCTTGTCTTGAGTCCGCGCAGCACTTCAGCATTTGCCCTCTCCGCTTGACCGTTGCTCCTTGGGTGAGCAACAGAAGCGAAACAGACCTTGGCGCCAAGGTCTTGGACGTATTGCATGAAGGTGCGACTAGTAAATTGCGTACCGTTGTCGGTGATGATCCTGTTAGGGATTCCGAAACGGCAAACAATCGACCTGAAGAACCTGACCGCTGACTGTGTTGTCACCTTTCTCACCGGTTCCACTTCTGGCCACTTTGTGAACTTGTCGATTGCTACGTACAAGTACTCAAAGCCCCCGGTGGCACGGGGGAAGGGGCCGAGGATATCGAGCCCCCAGACCGAGAAGGGCCAGGACAAAGGGATTGTTTGGAGAGCTTGAGCTGGCTGATGGATTTGCTTTGCATGGAACTGGCACGCTTCACACTTGGTTACTAGTGCAGTTGCATCTTGGAGGGCTTCTTGCCAAAAGAACCCTTGCCGGAAAGCCTTCCCGGCAAGCGCCCTTGCGCCAATATGGTGGCCGCATATGCCTCCGTGGATTTCTGCCAACAGCTTCTGTCCATCTTCTCTGGAAATGCACTTCAACCTGACACCATTGAGTCTTCTTCTGTACAGCTCGTTATCCACGAACTGGTACATACTTGACTGCCTGGTTATCTTCTCTATCTCTTGAGGGTCGTCGGGAAGTTCTCCAGTTTGCAGAAAACGGACGATCTGTTGTGCCCATGCCGGAGCCTGGGGCTCGACGGCAAGGACTAAAGGCTCGAGGGCCGCTGTGGGGACCTCAGCTTCTACGGCAAGGATCTCTGGTTCTGCCGGAGCTGATGTTCCCCCGGCAAGCTCGCCGGGGCGAGGCTTGTCGGGAACACTTGCTTCAACTGCACAGATCCGAGGATCTGCAGGAGCAAACTGTTCCTCAGCGTTCTGATCGTTGATCTTGGGGACCTTGGCGGCGGTTTTAGGAAGATCCGCCGGCAAGTAGTCGCCGGAGACCAACTTTCTCTTCTTAGACTGCCCAACTGATGGTGTAACGGATGGCTGAGTTAGCTTGAGCAAGAAGGTCCCTGGTTCCACAGGTAACTTCATCGCAGCACACTTCGAAAGGCCATCTGCTATTTCATTCTGAGCTCTCGGGACGTGCTCCATTTGCAGACCCTCAAAGTGCTCTTCAAGCTTCCTCACTTCATCTACATAAGCTTCCATCAAAGGGCTCTGGTAACTTTTGTTGACTTGTCGGACCACCAACTGAGAATCTCCCCGGACAATCAGCTTCCTGATCCCAAGTTCGGCCGCAATCCTGAGGCCGGCAAGCAAGCTTTCATACTCAGCAGTGTTGTTTGTCGCTTGCTCCCTGGGAAAGTGCATCTGGATAACATACTTGAGGTGCTCTCCGGTGGGCGCGATGAGTACTACGCCGGCACCGGCGCCTTGCAGCGAGAAGGCACCATCAAAGTACATGACCCATTCACTTGTCACTTCTTGTACGGGTGCACTTGTTTCTGGAACTTCTTCATCGGGCGTTGGGGTCCATTCTGCTATGAATTCTGCCAAAGCTCGGCTCTGTATGGTTGAGGTACTTTCAAACTTGAGACCAAAGCTCGACAGCTCCAGTGCCCACTCAACGATCCTGCCTGTTGCCTCTGGATTGTGCAATATCCTCTTCAGCGGAAAGCGAGTGACCACTGTTATCTCATGTGCTTGGAAGTAATGGCGCAGCTTTCTCGAGGCCATGAGGAGGCCGAAAAGCAACTTCTGCACCCCGGAGTATCTTGATCTAGCCCCCTGCAAGAGGGAACTCACAAAATACACCGGGCGCTGCACCATCCTTCTTCGCACTTCTCCTTGATCCTGCGCAGAGTTGTCCTTGTCGGGGCCAGAGCTTGTCGGAGGAGCCCCCTGCTTGTCGCTGGATTCGCTTGCCGGTGGTGCTGACTCCTCGTCGGCCTCCCTCTCCGCTACTAACGCAGCACTAACCACCTGGTTGGTTGCCGCTAGATATAGCAGCAACTTCTCCTGTGGCCTAGGTGCGACAAGTACTGGAGTGGAGGATAGGTACCGTTTCAGGTCCTGCAGCGCTGCCTCCGCTTTTGGAGTCCATTTCATGGGACCTGCCTTCTTCAAGATTTTGAAGAAAGGTAGGGCGCGTTCTGCAGACTTTGAAATGAACCTACTGAGGGCAGCCACACAACCTGCAAGCCTTCTGACATCCTTGACGCGCTTCGGGGCTTCGATCTGCTCGATGGCTTTAATCTTGTCGGGGTTAGCTTCAATCCCCCTCTGTGACACAAAGAACCCGAGAAGCTTGCCGGAGGGGACTCCGAAGACGCACTTCTCGGGGTTCAACTTAAGCTGGATCTTGCGCAGGTTCTGAAATGTCTCTTCCAAATCTTGGACCAAGGTATCCTTGCTCTTGCTCTTCACCACGATATCATCCATGTAAGCCTCTACATTTCTGTGGATCTGTGGCTCAAAAGCAGTATATACTACCCTTGCAAAAGTTGAGCCTGCATTCTTCAATCCAAATGGCATGCGTATGAAGCAATAAGTGCCACATGGAGTGATAAATGCAGTCTTCTCTTCATCTTCCTTGGCCATGAAAATCTGGTGGTAGCCTGAATATGCGTCAAGAAAAGAGAGTAGCTCACATCCGGCAGTGGAGTCAACGATCTGGTCAATGCGTGGCAAGGGAAATGGATCCTTGGGACATGCTTTATTCACATCGGTGAAGTCTATACACAGTCTCCACTTCCCGTTGGCCTTGCGCACGACGACTGGGTTTGCCAACCACGTCGGATGGATCACACCTCTAACTAGGCCTGCTGCCTCTAGCTTCTTGATTTCTTCGTTGATGAATTCTTGGCGCTCCACGGCTTGCTTCCTGACCTTCTGCTTGATGGGCCGCGCATGAGGACAAACAGCAAGCTTGTGCTCAATCACCTTCCTGGGAACGCCGGGGATGTCAGATGGTTGCCAGGCAAACACATCGACATTCGCCCGCAGGAAGGCGACGAGCGCGCTTTCCTATTTGTTGTCAAGTGTGGCACTGATGGTGAAGGTACCACCAGTGCCGTCCTCCTTGGCGGACACCTTCTTGGTTGCCGGAGGAGCGGCCATCCCCTTCTTACACTTGCCGGTGGAGCTCGATGGAACGTCCTCGACGGCAGCGCAGCACTCCGAAGAGGTGCGTTTGCCGGAGTGGGCCCCAGAGCACTTGCCGGACTTGGTCTTCGTCTTCTTCCCCCCGGGAGCTTCAGCGGCAAGTGTGTCCTTCTCTGCCGCGGCTGCTGCATCCCGGTAGATCTTGTCGGCGCAGACAAGCGCATCTTTCTTGTCGCCATGGACAGTGATGACGCTTATCGGCCCCGGCATCTTGAGTACGTTGTATGCGAAGTGGGAAGCTGCCATGAACTTGGCGAGGGCGGGACGGCCGAGTATCCCATTGTATGGCAATGGGATATCGGCGACGTCGAATGTGATGCGCTCAGTTCTGAAGTTGAGCTCCCCGCCAAAGGTCACCGGCAGAGTTATCTTCCCCTTGGGCTTGCTCCTGCCCGGGTTGATTCCTTGGAAAGAACCGGTCTCTTCGAGCTCGCCGTCTGGGATTTGGAGTTTCTTGATCACAGCAGAGGAGATCAAGTTCAGCCCGGCCCCGCCGTCAACCAACATTTTGGTGACCTTGAGGTTGCGGATGGTGGGTGAGACCAGCATCGGCAAGCACCCGACCGCAGTGGTGCGGTCAGGGTGATCCTCAAGGTCAAAAATGATGGGCGTGCTGGACCATTTGAGGAGCCTGCGCGACTCCACGGGCGGCTCTGCTGCATTCACCTCTCGCACCCACTGTTTGAACTGGCGGTGGGAGGTGTGCAGAGAGGCGCCACCGTCGACGCACAGGACCTCCGTGGCCTTCTGGAACTCCTGTTCGCTGTTATCTTCATCCTCCATGTCATCGTCGTCGTCTTCTTCGTCCTTGTCGCGGCCCCGGGGAGGTCGATCACCTTGCCGCTGCTTGGCCTTGCCGCGGCGTCCTCCCCGGCCATTGAATGGCCGCTTCTTGCTTGGTTCTCCTCCGCCACCTTGGGCCTTCTCCTTATCGCGCCTCTCGTACTCAGCTTTCTGCTGCTCGACGAGGTACTCGACGCGCTTGCAGTTGGAGAGGTCGTGGCCCTTGGTGCGGTGGATCTTGCAGTATTGCTTGTCGGAGCCGTCCTGCTTGTCGGCTGCCGCTATAGGGGCAGGCTCCTTGCCGGAGCCGCCAGCCTGTGTTTGCTTGGCGGGAGCCTCCTTGCCGGACTTCTCGACGGCAAGCACTTCTTTCTTGTTCTTCCTTCTGTTGTTCCGCCGCCGGCTCTTCTTCGCCGGGGCGGCGTCGTCGCTGTCGCTTCCCCCTGCGTCAGCATCCTCCCCGGGGAGTTTCCTCCCCTCTTCTGCGCGCGCGCACTTATCAGCTAGAGCATAAAGCTCACTGACATCCCGTATCTTGGTCATAGCCATCTCCTCACGCATGCGGCGGTTACGCACGTTCTGGTGGAACGCGCTGATAACCGCGGCAGGGTGGACGTCGGGGATGTTGTGCTGCACACGACTGAAGCGTTGGATAAATTTGCGCAGGGATTCTCCTTCCTTCTGGGCTAGAATGTGGAGATCGCTCTCCTGGCCGTGGGGTTTGTGGCCGCCCGTGAAGGCGCCAACAAACTGATGGCAAAGGTCCGCCCAAGAAGAAATGGAACCTTCCGGCAAGTGCATAAGCCAAGAACGGACGTTTGGCTTAAGCACTAGCGGGAAGTTGTTAGCTAGTATCTTCTCGTCGCGCCCCCCGGCAGCTTGCACGGCGATTGTGTAGATGCTGAGGAATTCCGAGGGGTGCGTCTTGCCGTCGTACTTCTCCGGTACGTCGGGCTTGAAATTCTTCATGCTGGGCCACTGGACGCGCCGCAGCTCACGGGTAAACGCAGGGCAACCTGCCGCGTACGGCAAGTCGCCTGGTTCACCGGGCGCGGGCGTGTCGACAGCGGTCCCAGCTCTTTGGTCTGATTGTCGCCGAGCTTCTCGGCGGCGCTCGATTGTCGTTCGAGCGTCTTCTTGTCGCCGGTCGTCAAGGACCCGGCGCTGGTCCCGACGAGCCCGCGGATCCGACGACGCTGTGGAGTCGTCGTCGACGTTGATCCGGCGGGGCGGCGTCTTCTGCTTCCGCGGCGGGGAGTGCACGGTAGTTGCACCCCCGGCGGTCTTGTCGCCGTCGGCCTTCGTCTTCTCGACTTGCCGCGGCCGCGAGGTCGCCGGCTGCTGCGGCGCGTCGTTGTTGGCGAAGGCGATCAGGCTCTGGATGGTTGCCCTCCAGTCTTCGGCCTTGTCTGCCGCTGGAGGGAAGTCAAGTAGCAGTTGCGCCCTTGCGAGCGCTTCCGCTGGATTGGAGGGGAGCGATGGCGAGCGACGCGAGGAGCGGGATATGCTCGGACTCCTAACAGGGTTAGAAGGAGCAGGGTCCCGCCCCGGCGACCGCGCCTTGCTGGTGCCCGGACGGCGGTCCAGAGCGTCCCGCGAGCCTCCGGTTTGCCCTTGGCCCAGCAAGCGGATGCCACCTCCTGTGGCATGGCGCTGCTGGGTTGTTGTTTGCTGAGATGGACGCGGCGCGTCCACGGAGACCGAGGCTCGGTCGTCCGTCTTGTCCTTGGATTTGGTGGCGCCGCGAGTTTCCTCGCCGGCGACCACCCTTCCGACGGCGTCTCCCCCGCCCACCGTTGGCTCCGGCGGCGGCGGATGAGACGCAGACGGGCCTGCGACCTCCGAAACCTTCTTCTTCGGGGCCATGGCGCAGTTGTTGATGAAGCTGACGGATTTGGAGAGGTTGATGAAGAATGCGCCCACGTGAACGCCGGATCAGGTTCGCACAACCTCGACGCCCCCCCTACCTGGCGCGCCAAAGATGTCGGGGGAAACTGTCCACCACGAGCACCTATGGGACCGGAGCCCCTTGTTCGTGCGGTGAGGGAGCGGAGGGAGCACAAAGAGCAGATCATGGAGAGCACGCAGGCAGTTTACCCAGGTTTGGGCCGCGATGGACGCGTAAAACCCTACTCCTGCTTGATTGTATTGAGTTGGAGAGCTCGAGAGCTTGAAGAACTAGCTACACCGAGCGAATGAGCGATCTAGGTTCCGAACCCCTTCTACGTTGCGCATGGGCCTCCTTTTATAGGTCAAGGGGTCACCGACAGGTGTCAACGTAGGAGAAAGGGGTAAAAATGTAATAGCGGTGGTAGTTGTAACAGTGCGGGAACAGTGGATGAACAGTGGTCATCACCTACTTTGACAGTGGGGGACAAGAGCATTAAATGCCCGTCACCGTCGACCCCAAAAGCGCCCGCCCTTGCGTCTCCGTTTGCCACGGCGACAGCTTCGTCACCGTGGAGTGCCACCGTGTCCCCCAGGCTGCGCAGCCATCCGCCACGCGTCCCTGGAACGGCCCCAGGGCGGCGCGTGGACTGATGTGCTGGAGCGCGGGCACACAGTGCAGACTTCCCCCGGCAAGCACCTTGCCGGGGACTTGAGCTTGTCGGGCCGGGAAGCTTGTCGCTCCCCGGGCCTTGCCGGGGCGCAGAGTGCGCCGAGGCTTGTCTTCTAGATACAGTCTTCTGATCTTCCTGGCAAGCTCCTCTTGCCAGGGCCTTGTGTTAACATGATGATCTCGAGCCAGGGATGGCCTTCCCGGCAAGCTCGGCTTGCCGGGGTCTTGATCTTCTGTCTTGTATACTTTGTTTTTGAATGGCTTTATATGGAGCAGGAAGGTCTCCGGCAAGCACGTGGTAGACCCTGCCGCGGGAAGCTGCTTCTGCCCGTGCACAAGTTGGGGTACTGAGGTACCCCTACCTTAGTACACCGACAGTGCTTGGTCCAAACATTATAGTGGGGCATGAAACCGGACTCAAACAGGTGGACGTGAATGGTTCTTGAGTTAGAGTAATTGTGATCATTCTTACAGCCAACACATGGACAAGGCATAAAACCATCCGCCCGCTTGTTTGCCTCAGCCGCATTCAGAAAAGTATGCACACCATTAATGAACCCGGGAGAGCATCGGTCATCATACATCCATTGCCGGCTCATCTTCATTACACAACACCGAAAATACCAAATCAATACAAGTTCATACAACACTTAAATGCAACATACAAATAACTCTCTAGCTAAAGCATTTAAGTGCACCAACAAATGCGACCAAGATCGCAACTAAGGTAACAATTGATCCAACATCATAATGATACCAAGCCTCATTATCAATGGCATATTTTCTTATCTTTCTAATCTTCAAGCGCGTTTTGTCCATCTCGATCTTGTGATCATCGACGACATCGGCAACATGCAACTCCAATTCCATCTTCTCCCCCTCAATCCTTTTAAATTTTTCTTTCAAATACTCGTTTTCTCTTTCAACTAAATTTAACCTCTCGACGGATATCAAAACCATGGCACTATGTATAACAAACAACATACGGGTAATATAATTATACCAGTAACTATATATCTAAATCACACAAACATGATTTTTTAATATAAAAAAGATAAGAACAAGAGGCTCACCACAAGGTGGTGCCGGCGACAGGACGGTGCGGACGATCGATGGTGGTTAGGACGGAGACGGGAAGGCACTAAGTAAACCACACCTACAATTGCAAACTAAGTGTTATTTTGAGCTCAAATTGCATATAAATCAAATAAACTTCCACACATAATTCCTCCCAAATTACTAAAACCAACAAATTAATGACTATATAAAGCATTGCAAGAGCTAATCTAGCAATTAGAGATGAAAGGACAAAGTTGCTTACCTTTGTGATCACTTGGATGGATGGGGTGCCTTCAAATCTTCACAAATTTTGGCAAAAATGAAGTGTGAGCTCGAGGGTGGGGAAGAACAGAGAGGAGATCGAGGGGAAAGTGGAAAACAGAGCGAGCTTGGGTGGAAGAAGGGTTTATGAAGGGCGCACTTTAGTACCGGTTCGAGGCAAGAACCGGTACTAAAGGTGCTGGAAGGGCCCCGGTCTGACAACATTCTTCCACCACTCTCTTTAGTACCGGTCCGTGGCACGAACTGGTGCTAAACGTTCGGCACAAACCGGTACTAATGAGAGCGGCTCTCTGATGGCTTCTCGCCCCTCGTTGGTTACCCCAAGTGGAAGGTTTGAGATGCAGTGTAGCGGAAGTTTTCCCTTGGCAAAGATACCAAGGATCGATTTCCCCTGAGACTCCCAGTTTCAACAAGAAGGTGTCAACTTCTAACGGCGCCAGATATTAGCAATCAACGTGGACCTGCACACAGATACAAATAACTTTACTCCCAACGAGTATAGAGAGGTTGTCAATCCCTCCGGCCTTGTCGTTTACAAAGGGTCAAACGCAAGTGATAATAGTGATAGGTATTGCTGCAAATAGTAAGTAAAAGCGGAAAGTAAATAGCGGATGTGATCAGTGATGGTAATATGGACCGGGGTCCCATGATGTTCACTAGTGATGTCTCTCTCCCAAAAGACGATAAAACAGCTATGTGAGGTGAACGAATTATAGCTGGGCAATTGACAGAATTATGTGCGCAAACCAATGCTAACTATGTTGCAAGAAAGGTAGAGGTTCAAAGCATGGGCGGTACGCCAAGGCAAGTAGACCGAAATCCATCTACATCTACTACTACTCATCCACCTTGAGATATCTATCCAGAACATCTCGCTGGTATTAAGTTGCGAGTCCCACCCATAGTGTAAACTCAAAGCAACAGACAACTGCATTAAAAGAACTTTGCGTAAAGTAAACAATCCTTGCACCCGCGGGCACAAGCACCGTTGTTTTCCCCCTTGTGGCAACAGCACATCCCCTAGACTCATGTTTTTGTCACTCAAGCTAGTCATCGAGGGGCATGAACCCACAATCAAGCATAACGTTCCCTCTTGGAGTCATTACCTACTACTCGGCCAAAGCAATAAATAGCAACGGAGAACATGCAAGAATTACTTAAGAACATAAATATAAAAGAGGTAGATCAAATATATTACTCAAACACAATCTGAACATAATCTCACAATCCATCGGATCCCAGCAAACTCATCATAGCAACAGCATAAGGATTACATATGTGCCTCGATCATGTAGGGCAGCTCACGAGGTCTAATTAGTGAAGCACAAGAAGGGGAGGAGAACATCACATAGCTACTGGTCATGGACCCATGGTCCAAGGGAGACTACTCACAACTCATCCGGGAGGCGTCCATGGTGGTGGAGAGGCTCCCAGTGGTGATCCTCCCCTCCGGCAGGGTGCCGGGAAGAGTTCTCCTGGTGCTCCCGATCTTGGAAGCGCGGCGGCGGCGGAACAGAGATGAGATCGTGAAAAAGGGTTCCCGTCTCGAGGGTTTCGGGACGCGTGTTAAATATATGCCAAAGGGGGCATCAGCGGAGGCCTGGGGGGCCCAGGCGCCCCCCCGGCGCGGCCAGGAGGGGGGCCGCACCACCAGGGCGCTTGGAGCCCTGGTGGCCCCCCTCTGGCCCTACTTCGGCTGCCCGGAAGCTTCTGGAACGCTGATTTTTTATATAATTTTTCCGGGATTTTTCTGGCAGTTTACGTGATGGGAAAACCTGAAATACAAAAACAGCAGAAAACAGAAACTGGCACTGGGGTGCACTGAGTTAATAGGTTAGTCCAAATATGATCAAAAGTGTATGGAAGTGTATAAATATCATAGCAATATCACCCAAAAGAGGCATGGAGCAAGCAGAAATTATAGATACGTTTTGGACGTATCAACATCCCCAAGCTTAATTCCTGCTCGTCCTCGAGTAGGTAAATGATAACAAGAATAATTTCTGTGGTGACATGCTATTAACCATATAGGACTTTTCATAGTCATATGACAAAAGCTTACTGAGACAATGAATCTGTAGTAATTAAGTTGCCTCATGAGAGAATCACAAAGAACTGAAAGTTTTACAACATGATACTGAAACATCAAATAGATTTGTAATGAGCATGGTGTGCAAATATGATAAAGTGATATATCGCTTGCCCCCTTTAGAGAAGCAAAACATAAATGCAGGGGCACCTCCAAGGTTTAAGTGATGACTAGATACAATGATTTCAAAATAAACGATATCACAATCATGCAAAAGACAATGCTACTTTGGGACAATGCACATGACACTCAGAATGACAATCATGCTATTAATAGTTGGTGCTTTAAAAGAAGGTGGAGACTCTCGAACCGTGGCTTTTGTTGGCAAGGTTGAAAACCCATAGTCGGAAACAAAGACAAAGCATGTACCAGAGCTCTTGGTTTTAAAAACATAGTTAATAATTATTATTATTTTAGATTATGCATGTTTTGTCAACGAATGCTAGCAGATAACTCAATCACTTCTTGAGATGGACAAGTTTCCAGGAACGGCTCCCGAATGAGGACGATCACATCCTCTTAATCTCCTTTGTTTATCACTGCCAAAGTTTTCTGATTTCTCATGAACAAAGCGTGAAGGAGGGTTTGTTTGTTATATTATTTTTGAGCCGGGCGCACTCTTTGCCAGTTCCTTCTCGTATTATGGGTTTGCACATTAGGCATGCAATCCCGGGGTGAAGCTTGTCCAACTTAAAAAGATCATGAATTAACTACTACTTCCTCATGAACTAAAACAGAGGCACAAAATAGAAATGCTTTTTTTGAATAATTTCGAGATGGTACATGAAAGTCTTCGTTAGGAATGGCAGGTAAATACCATGTATAGGAAGCTATGGTGGACTCATATGGCATAACTGGTTTAAAGGATTTTGGATGCACAAGCAGTCAGTCCGCTTAGTACAGGTGGAGGTTAGCAAAAGACTGGGAGCGACCAACTAAAAGAGCAATGACGGTCATAATCATGCAGAGCGACAAAGCAACATTGAATCAGGCATGGAAGTTATATTGCTACTCAAAAACAAAAGATCATCAAGGCTTGAAAGACTTTCTTTACAGTCTTAAATATGCGTGAGCATATGCCAAGTCAATCAAAATAAATTCTTGAAGGAAGATATTACTAAACCATATCACATCATAGGCAAACAAATCATGTTGGTACTCCAATAACACATTGGGAACCCCCCAGCTATTTGAGACTAACCATAAGAAAACATGAACTACTAAGCACCATTATGCACGTAGCATTTTTATCATAGACATATCGACCAATGCAACAGAAGCAAACTCTCTTAATAAGATAAGCATGATAACTAAAGAGAGTTCAAGCAACCAACTAAACAAAAGCTCTTTAAAAAGATAAGCATGAAAACTAAGAGCTGAACATGACAGTAGCTATTGAAAGACAAAGAACACACACAGCAAAGATAGACATGAAAATTCTATGTTATGTTCTAGGTAGAAGTGGAGCGTGTTTCTCTCCCACATAAAGAAAGCTGAGTTCCGACTCGTTATGAAAAGCTAAAGAAAACTAAAAAGGAAAACTAAAAGCAAGACACTCCAAGCATAGCACATAACCATGAAGTGATAAAAATATAGTGGAACGAAAGACGAACTGATAATGTTGATGGAGAAGGGGATGCACGGGGGCATCCCCAAGCTTAGACGCTTGAGTCTTCTTGAATATTTCTTGAGGGTGCATGGGGGGATCCCCAAGCTTGAGCGTTTGACACTCCTGAATCTTTTTATCATCTTCCCTCGCACACTTGAAAACTCCCTTCATACATAACTCATCATAATCTGATTAGCGAGGTTAGTACCCATAATAAAATAATTGTTCCTTGCTGGAAATAAGGATATTCTTGAAGGTCTACTGGTTCTCAAGATTGCCAAAAGATTTTTGCAAAGAAAGAGCAAGCTCAAGGTTTGCAAAATGAAGGAAAGGCAAAACAGGACAGAATCTGTGAAAAATAGAACAGCAGGTAGTAAATAATTTTTTCGGGGCACTTCTGCAACTCTAATCAAAAAACTCAGAACAGACGCACGAAAGACAATTGTATAGAGCACGCTGTCGAAACAATTCAAACCAAAAAGATGATCTGGTGATTTTATACGAATTTTTCTATCCAAGGACAGAATCTGTTTCCTGGACAGCACGTCACAACTTTTGAACTTTCTTGCAATCAGAGGCTACACTTGGCACAAAGTTGAAAAGCAAAGATACAATGATGATGCTACTGTAGTAACAACATCAAGACACAACAAAAGCAAAATAAAATTTTATTCATGTGGGCTGCCTCCCAAAAGCGCTTTCTTTTATGCCTTTAAGCTAGGCATAATGCAAAGAGATCAAGTTTTATCAAGAGTAAAAGAATAGCTAGCCCGTATAACGGACTCAAAAGGTAACTTAATCTTCTTTCGAGGGAAATGTTCCATCCCTTTCTTGAGAGGAAATTGGAATTTTATATTCCCCTCTTTCATGTCAATGATAGCACCAACGGTGCGAAGGAAAGGACGTCCCAAAATAATTGGACAAGAAGGTTCACATTCAATGTTCATAATAGTAAAATCAACGGGAACGTAATTGTCATTGACAACGATAAGAACATCGTCGATCCTCCCCAAAGGTTTCTTTATGGAAGAATCAACGAGACGAACACCAAAAGAACAAGAATCAAAAGGTTTCAATTTAAGCATATCATATATTCTTTTGGGCATAACAGAGGTACTAGCTCCAACATCACATAAAGCATAGCAAGAGAAGTTATTCAACTTAATTTTAATCATAGGATCCCAACCATCTTCTAGCTTTCTAGGTATGGAGGCTTCTACTCTAAGTTTCTCCTCCCTAGCTTTGATGAGAGCATTAGTGATATGCTCTGTGAAGGCAAGGTTAAGCGTGCTAGTGCGGGGATCTCTAGACATCTTGTGAAAGAAATCAATAACTTCGGTAAGAGTGCAATTATCAAAATCAAGGTCACTACTATCAAGTAAAGTGGTAGTGGTGTCCTTTAGGCTCACTTGTTTGGTAGTTTCTATAGTCATAGCATCACCATTAATAGGTCCAATGGGACCAGGAGTGCATTGGGTGCTAAGAGTTTGGATATCCTCAACAACTTGGATAGTAGCAACAGTGTGGTGGGTAGGAAGGTTCTTAATTCTATCTTCTTCCTCCCTTTCTATAGCCCATCTCTCTTTAAGTTTAGCCAACATCCTAATGTTTTCATTAATTTGCACTTGAATAGCATTCATAGGAGTGACCTTCCTCTCCTCAAGAGGAGAAGTTCTAATTTTAAGCAATTCTACCTCATGGGCTAAATTGTCTACCTTCGAAGAGAGAACATCTAGTTTGTTTAGTTTTTCTTCTACACTCTTATTAAAGGCTTTTTGGGTAGTGATGAAATCTTTAAGCATAATCTCTAGTTCAGTAGTGGAGTTCTTGGTGCTAGGATAAGCATTGTTGTTCCCATAAGAATTAGAGGGGAACGGTCTAGGATTGCTACCAAAATTACTCCTATAAGCATTGTTATTAAAGTTGTTTCTAGAGATAAAGTTCACATCTACTTGTTCTTGAGCAATCAAAGAATTTAAAGGAACATCACGAGGATTAACAGAAGATTGCTTCGAAAGTAGAGACATGATCAAGTCAACTTTTTCATTTAGGGAGGAAATCTCCTCGACAGAGTTTACCTTCCTACCTGTTGGAGCGCGTTCGGTGTGCCATTGGGAATAGTTGGTCATCATCTCATCGAGAAGCTTTGTGGCAGCACCAAGTGTAGTTGACATAAAGGTTCCTCCTGCGGCCGAATCTAACAAGTTCCGCGAGGTAAAGTTCAAGCCTGCATAAAAAGTTTGGATAACCATCCAAGTAGTCAAACCGTGAGTAGGGCAGTTCTTGACAAGAGATTTCATACGTTCCCAAGCTTGGGCAACGTGTTCATTATCCAATTGTTTGAAATTCATTATGTTACTTCTTAGTTGGATAATTTTAGCAGGTGGATAGTATTTTCCAATAAAAACATCTTTGCACTTGTCCCATGAATCTATGCTATTTCTAGGCAAAGATTGAAACCAAATTTTAGCTCCTCCTCTCAAGGAGAAAGGAAAAAGCTTAAGCTTAACAATATTACCATCTATTTCTTGGTACTTTTGCATATCACAAAGTTCAACAAAATTGTTTAAGTGTAAAGCAGCATCATCTCCAGCACCGGAGAATTGATCTTTCATAACTAGGTTCAGTAAAGCAGGTTTAATTTCATACGAAGGTGCTGAAGTGGCAGGTGTAGTGATAGGTGTGCAGATAAAGTCATCGTTGTTGTGACTAGTGAAGTCACACAACTTGGTGTTCTCGGTGGAACCCATAGTAGCAAGCAAGCAAGATAACTATTTTTGTGATTTTCGATAAAAGATACTAAAGCAAAAAACTGAAAGGTAAACTAACAAGACTAAAAAGTAAAGATAAAAGATAGCGTGCAACTCCCCTATCTTGAAGAGTGGAGTCCCCGGCAACGGCGCCAGAAAATTTGCTTGATGGCTTCTCGCCCCTCGTTGGTTACCCCAAGTGGAAGGTTTGAGATGCAGTGTAGCGGAAGTTTTCCCTTGGCAAAGATACCAAGGATCGATTTCCCCTGAGACTCCCAGTTTCAACAAGAAGGTGTCAACTTCTAACGGCGCCAGATATTAGCAATCAACGTGGACCTGCACACAGATACAAATAACTTTGCTCCCAACGAGTACAGAGAGGTTGTCAATCCCTCCGGCCTTGTCGTTTACAAAGGGTCAAACGCAAGTGATAATAGTGATAGGTATTGCTGCAAATAGTAAGTAAAAGCGGAAAGTAAATAGCGGATGTGATCAGTGATGGTAATATGGACCGGGGTCCCATGATGTTCACTAGTGATGTCTCTCTCCCAAAAGACGATAAAACAGCTATGTGGGGTGAACGAATTACAGCTGGGCAATTGACAGAATTATGTGCGCAAACCAATGCTAACTATGTTGCAAGAAAGGTAGAGGTTCAAAGCATGGGCGGTACGCCAAGGCAAGTAGACCGAAATCCATCTTCATCTACTACTACTCATCCACCTTGAGATATCTATCCAGAACATCTCGCTGGTATTAAGTTGCGATTCCCACCCATAGTGTAAACTCAAAGCAACAGACAACTGCATTAAAAGAACTTTGCGTAAAGTAAACAATCCTTGCACCCGCGGGCACAAGCACCGTTGTTTTCCCCCTTGTGGCAACAGCACATCCCCTAGACTCATGTTTTTGTCACTCAAGCTAGTCATCGAGGGGCATGAACCCACAATCAAGCATAACGTTCCCTCTTGGAGTCACTACCTACTACTCGGCAAAAGCAATAAATAGCAACGGAGAACATGCAAGAATTACTTACGAACATAAATATAAAAGAGGTAGATCAAATATATTACTCAAACACAATCTGAACATAATCTCACAATCCATCGGATCCCAGCAAACTCATCATAGCAACTGCATAAGGATTACATATGTGCCTCGATCATGTAGGGCAGCTCACGAGGTCTAATTAGTGAAGCACAAGAAGGGGAGGAGAACATCACATAGCTACTGGTCATGGACCCATGGTCCAAGGGAGACTACTCACAACTCATCCGGGAGGCGTCCATGGTGGTGGAGAGGCTCCCGGTGTTGATCCTCCCCTCCGGCAGGGTGCCGGGAAGAGTTCTCCTGGTGCTCCCGATCTTGGAAGCGCGGCGGCGGCGGAACAGAGATGAGATCGCGAAAAAGGGTTCCCGTCTCGAGGGTTTCGGGACGCGTGTTAAATATATGCCAAAGGGGGGCATCCGCGGAGGCCTGGGGGGGCCAGGCGCCCCCCGGTGCGGCCAGGAGGGGGGCCGCGCCACCAGGGCACCTGGAGCCCTGGTGACCCCCCTCCGGCCCTACTTCGGCTGCCGGGAAGCTTCTGGAACGCTGATTTTTTATATAATTTTTCCGGGATTTTTCTGGCAGTTTACGTGATGGGAAAACCTGAAATACAAAAACAGCAGAAAACAGAAACTGGCACTGGGGTGCACTGAGTTAATAGGTTAGTCCAAATATGATCAAAAGTGTATGGAAGTGTATAAATATTATAGCAATATCACCCAAAAGAGGCATGGAGCAAGCAGAAATTATAGATATGTTTTGGACGTATCACCCGCCTAGCCGTTGGAACCGGCACTAATGACCACATCAATGCCGGCTCATATCATAACCGGGACTAATGATCTTAACATTTGACCCTTTTTCTACTAGTACACTAAAGGGTCATCACGTGCCACGAGCCCGCGCCGGGGGCGAGGAGACCTTTAGTACAGGTTGGTAACACCAACCGGTACTAAAGGATTTTTTTTGAAATAAAGCAAAAACAGCACGCCTACTGGGCCGGCACGGCCTGCATACGACTAGAAATCCAAGCTCTAGTTGGGCCAGGATGTAGGCCCGTACGGCCCAGTAGGCCCCACGGGGCAGAAGACTTGTAATAGGCCCACAAAGGGCTGCTTAGAGAGGAGCTCGACACGGTAGCCGCGGCGGGGCTTGTAAACCGATGTGAACTCCTCTCAACTAGCGAGGTGGGACTAAACATTGTGCACTGTGGGTGACAGCGCACCCCTTCAGTACCGGTTAGAGCCACCAACCCGTACTAAAGGCCACCACCTCTTTAGTACCGGTTCGTGGCACGAACCGATACTAAAGGTTCGCCACGAACCGGTACTAATGAGCGCCGTCCGACTAGCCGTTCAATTACAAACCGGGACTAATGAGCTTCACATTAGGTCCTTTTTCTACTAATGTTAACTAATACTTTATTCAGCAATGCAATGTCATTGGAATTAACATTAATGTTTTAAATTTATTTTGTGTCACTGTGATGTGCCCTCATGAGCGGTTGGGACATCCAACGTATTATGTTGGAGCACCATTCATTGATGCGACTTCTCCAAATTTTCCATCCAAACTCATGACATGCATGAACATGACTGCAAGTATAAACATATGTTAAATAAGTTTGGATCATACACGAGTTGTAACGTTTGCAAGAAATTCTTCCTAAACCAAATAATCTTAGTATATCCTAGAGTTCCTAGGTATGCATACACGCCTAACTTAAGTGGTTCTAAAAGATGAACATGTACATGGTGCATTCCATTTTATTAGAACTGTTATTTAGTACAATAATAGACTCTTTCTTGGTATTGTGTGAGATTATTAAAAAAATGTTAAGTTAATATGATTCACTTGATAAACTCAAGTTTACTTTTGGACGATATATGTCATAGGCTTACAATTGCCCCCTCTCCCACATCTATAGCTTACTTGCAGAAATAAGAAATGAATTGGTTATATTATTTCTCATATCTTACATTCTTAAGAAGTTGCTCCCCACTACAAAGCATTCTCTCAACATGCACATAGCCCACATCAGCATGCATGCCATGTCATCAGTTCAGTTACTAGCTGGTCCTGTTTGGGCCGCAGACAAGACTCTTCTTCTATTTGGGCTGAAGCACAATGAGCCCATCCATTTTATTTTCTGCCATCTCTGTTCTAGGCAGGTGTCCCGTCTCCTCCTCATCTTCTCCGTAGCAGCGCCTCAACTTCTTCAGGACAATTACTCCCCACTTATATTTATTCCCCTCTCCCTTTTCATCTTCTCCATCAAATCCCATTAGAACGGATGGATTTCCTTCGCTGCCGCCTCACGCATGAATAACCGATGCGGTGTATCTTCTCTTATATGTAGATCTCCAGAACAACAACCTCCTCAGCCTGGACCCTCCCAACTATGGAGTTCCATTGCCGCAAGCTCAGATCCTCGAGGAGCGCAGCCAAATCAGTTGTTTGCATTCTCCAGCGGCCTCGGACACGCTGGCGCGACCACCCCGCGGCGGCCCACAATCTGGATAAAGAGCACGGGTTCCAGCGGCAGGAGCTCGGGAAGGAGAAGCTCGCTTGGACGGTGGTGTTGCATGGGCGCCGGATGTTCCTCTGCTACGAGGTCCTGAGGAGTGGCCATCCCACATAGACTCCACCGAGTCCGACAGCCTTCCCCGCCTCCTCGCTACTGCCATCAACGCCCGCAAGCCCAACTGGAAGAAAAGCGTGAACATCTCTTCTCCTCCTTTCTCTCCCTCAATTTTTTTTTTTTGATTGGCTTAATTTTGTGTTGTTAATTAGGATCACTGAAAAAATAGCGCGATGTAGCCTCGCTAATAGTACGCTATAGCGTATTGAGAATTGTCTCGCTAAATATATTAGTGTACAAATGTCTCGCTAATAGCACGCTATAGGGCGATATAGCACGCTAATAGCGTATTTTGAGGTCCACGCTATTTTGCTGTAGCACGCTATTTTTTTCATTGATTAGGATTCCTACACTTCTCCCATGGTAGTCTTATTTGTTTATTTAGACAACAGGCACCAAGTTCCCAGGTTTTACTTAGGTATATACACTGTAGGATAAAGCCATCAGTGCATACAGAAAGTTCCAGCAACGAAAGCACTTGGACAGAAAAAGTTCAGCATGACAGGCATTACAAAGAAGCTGCATCAGCAAACATAAACATGAAAGGATAGCCAGCGAACAAAAGGCTTCCAACGCCACACAACTCACAAGATGCTACATCCCTATAGTCCTATCCATGTCTTGGCCGAGCTCAAGTTATATAATTGTTTGTTAGAGGTTTAAACTTGACATGATCAGGTAACTGTACGTCGTATTACATCTACATATATAGCATTATTTATGTAGTTTAATATGGCTGTAAATCTTTGCATGTAAACAAAAGAGGGAAAATTAAACTGGTAACTACAGAGATATGCTTTAGTACCTTTGTATTCCGATCAATAAAATTTGTTTAGTCATCCATCAAGTTACTATGTTGCTGTTTTGAATTGGTTGCAAAACTGAACATATTGTGTATGCTGGATTGGAATTATATACATGCCATGTTTTGTAGTTTGCTCCTGCAATGAGTAGTAGCAAGAGGATAGAGGCTTCCTAGGTGTGCAACCTATTTCACAATCCCCTCTCTGTGCCAGGTTCTCCCAGATTTCTCCATTCCCAATCTTCATCTACCATATTATTTGTTTGGATTATTGAGTCAAATTGTTATCCTCCTTGATACGTCCATATTACTCAGAAATTCATCAACAAATCCCGCACCAACGCGCGGGGCATCCTCTAGTTTTGTAGTTCACATGTGCATATAATAAGCACCGTAGACTTTGTACACCATTGTCTTCATTTTAATAATATATATATTGTTTCTTCATCATTTCATCACGGATTCATTATTGAAAACTCAATGGACCCTAAAGTTAACCATTTATATGCCAGATTTTGTATCATAGTGGGCGAAATCATGCACGTGCTATGTCATTGTTATTGTTATGATGGCTATAACATTGTGTGTGCTCAAGCATGATGATCGCATGTTTGTAAAGTTTGTGTATCCCTGTAGCCTTCTAGTAGTACAAACATATTCTATGCATTTGTATTTCTTACTACGAAAAAATATGCTAAAGCAATTGTTTCAAGTATCCAAACTTCCTATTTATAAAATTAAATTGTTTTAATTTCATATTAGTTCTAAATATTGGTTTAAACCCGAGCAAAAAATATTTATAGTTAGGAGTAATTTAATTTATATCTTATGAACTGATTAAAGATGTAACTATTAAAGTTTACAAGTTCTAGCCCGCGCATCGAGCGGCCACTTTGCTAGTTGGTATAAGGGTATTACCTCAAAGAACAAATAAATAATGATAAATTTTGCATACAATCGACACATAGATTGAATTTTTTTTCTAATATGCAAAAATAGGCATATACTACCGGAATTTCGTAGAAAATTATTTTTTGATGAAGGAATGAATTATTGGCATTGTTATTACCACTAAAACGGAACAAACGAAAATAATAATAATACAAAATCAAAATCCAAATAATGAAGTTTCCTAAGAAAACTGAAATAATGCATTGCTATTACCATAAAAAAGAAAAAGAAAAAAACTAAGACAAAGAATTAATTCCTCCGTCTCATAATATAAGAGTGTTGTCAACAAGGCTCTTATTTTTTTTAGAAAAGGAGGATGAACCCCAGCCTCTGTATCTGGGAGATGCATGCGGCCATTTTATTGATTATTCTCGAGGACCTTACAAAATATAACAACAATATGTTTGAATCCGCCATCTTGGCAACATTTGCCTCTAATCCTATCCAAATGATCAAGGGGTGCAAGCTGGGCCACATACCCCTCTCACCTAAGCCTAACATCTAAAGCCGGATGCCCCGACTGAGCCATCTGCCGGGTCCAGGGCTCAAACCGGTCCGGCGCACTCACATGTGTCGTTGTCGTCATCTTCCACTGGTCCATCTTCAGAGCAGATTGAGGTGACAACCTTGGCAGGTCCTCCGCCATTGACGCCGCCACGACTCCAAACGACGACCTCCACCTACGCGAGCCTTGACAAGTCCTCCGCCATTGACGCCACCACGACGCTAGCCGACAACCTCCGCCTACACGCGAGTCCATCTCCAAGCAACGGACGTGAATCCATGTTAGGATAGGGCCACACCACCGCCGTCGCCCACCACCCACAAGCGCCACCCAACCACAAGGTTCCCAAAGCGGTGCCTTCAACAAGGGAACGACGTCGTGAGCGCCGCCACTGCCCAACAAAGTTAGGGCTTTCGCCCGGGAGACCTAGGAAAAGGTGAAGTAAGGAGATCAGTCCATACCAACGCCTCCAAGGAGGGGAACAGCGCCCTCAGGCGTCGCCGTCGGCGCGAGTAGAAAATTTGCATACACTTTACATAGAAATCAAGCTTTTTATAACTACATCCGCCGAGGCTTCATCGGTCGGCGACGAGCATTGCTCGACGTCTTTGGAGCAGACGTCCCATATTGTCGCCAGCCTCAGAAAGGTTGTCACTACATCGAGATTCAGTCTCTGAATTGCCCACGCGACCTCGAAGTCCACGCCGTTCAAGAAGAGGGGTCACCACCACAATTCCAGGCGCTACAGGGAACACCCACTGTCGCGCCCGCCGCTTTCGTCACCCATACAACCGCAACTGCCGCCACGACCATCAGATTCGGGCACAAGGACCCGAATCCCTTGCGCGCCGCCACCTGGTTACCTCGGCCGATGTATACTGTTAATGTAATCGATTCAGACTGTTTGTTATTTTCTATAGAAATTCAGGTTCACTTCATTGAGTAAATTTTGTTTCAAAATATTACGGCGATCAATACTGAAGAGTGTAGGGAAGCTCAGCAGTAATTTGGACATTTGTTGGAGGCATCTCGAGACTCCTAGAGCAAAAGCTCAACCGGCCGCACCCAAAAAATACTCACCCAACGGTGGTGGAGACCATGGCGGCGACGCACAAGCCGGCGAAGCGGCTTGGTGGCATGGCAGAGGCGCTCGTCATCGCCGGGGACCTCGGCTTCCCGGCCCCTCCAGCGCAGGTTAACCCCCCTTCGCTGACCCCTCCCCCGCCCCCGCGTCCCTCCGAATTAATCCGCTCGCCGCCGGCGCACCCTTCTCGCCCCTCCCCCCTCGCCGCCGCCGGGCGTCCCTGCCGGGCAAATGTGCTCGCCGCCAACGCAGATCTGGGCATGGTGGGGGCTGTTGAGACTTCCGGGCGTGCATGTTGTACCCGTCGGGTGGTTTCCCCTTGCTCGCTCTCGTTGCTGACAAGATCATGCAATGGACAGGCTTGGACCTCTCTGGATCCCTTTTGCATTACCAAACCTCTGCTCCTGCACTCTGGTACAACTCTGCTGCAATCCTCCAGGGTGATTCCATCTTCAGGCCTCGATCTGGTTCCCAGTTCCCCAGCCGTGCATCCAGGAAGGATTTGAAGCTGGCGTTCACAAGTCTGGCCTATTCTCCGGACTGTTATTGGTCTCCATCCTGTGACGCGACGCTGTCAAAGAAACCTAGGAGGTCTTACTCCAATGTCTTGGGGATGAACTGCTACTCGGCTAATCCTTTTGCTTGCCTGCGTGCAGTGTTCCATGTGACTTTCCGGGAAAATAGTTTAGTTGAGCACCACTATCACTATGCAGGTCCTAGCTTTTACTTTTTCTGTTTCTAAGTCTTGCAAATCTTGGCAGCCTTGGGCTGAGACCTTTGTATCAACCAGTTTTGTTTTTCTATGAGAAATGGAGCCGGGGAAGTTGCCTCCCTGTTCATCTTAAAAAAAAACTTTGCTGCGCCGTCTCAATTTACTTTTGTTCCCCATGGTCCGAATCTCCCGGTCCAATTCTTGTTCCTTTCAGGTAAAATTGTAGGGTTCTTTTCCTGGTAAATTGTCGCCGGTGATTGTGAAATGTAGGTTTCGAACCGAGTGCCGCTTCCGAATTAGAACCCCGTTACTGCAATTGATCTGCTTCTTCTTCTTTTTTTAACAGCCTAAGCATGTAGGTTCGGGGCCTAAGACGAACCTATATGGGGAATTATCTCCTCTAAGTTTGGTGACTAGAACCTACAGGGCAATTTATCTATGTCACTAGTAGTGATGGTGATGAAATGATTATTCTTTTTTACTTTGCAGAATATGGTCATGCGTGCTTCTTGAGCATTTACACCCTTTTGTTGTCACTTACTAGGGCTGGACACGAGCCGAGCCGAGCCGAGTTCAGTCCGAGCCCAGCTTTGGCTTGCCTAAAGCGAGCCGAGCTCGGCTCGGCTCGTTGGTTGAACGAGCCTGTTTCTGGAGGCTCGGCTCGTTTTGCCTCTGGCTCGGTCCAGCCCGATCAGCTCGTGTGTGCACTGCTATACTGAACTTTTGAACAGCCAAACGGTGCAAACGCTTACATCAAACACCGCCTGTGGACGCTGGTGCATTCAGTCAACTTAACAACACTACAATGTCAATACATCAGACGGGAAATACTACAATGCCACTGAATTTTAGACGGCATGGTGCATCAATCGATCAATAAAAATAGCAAACTGAATTGTCGACAGGAACCGTCCATCAATGAACACAGCAAACTGAATTTTCGAGTGCTGCTGTGATCGGTGGAGGCCTGGAGGTCAGCCTCGGATGGGAAGATGTCAAGCGCTGGAGCCAGTAGCCTTACCTGCTCGTTCTTGGTGCGCTCCAAGAGAAACAACCAGAGGCACGACCGGCGGCGGCTGGCCAGGCGAGTTCCGTGGGCGACTCCGTCAGAGCGAAAACCAACGCGTCCAGCTTCGGGGGCTCTGGACGTGGCAAGGAGGGATGCGAGGAGAAGGCCGACGAAGGGAAGGGGAACGGTGGCAACTTGTGTGGAGACGGCGGCCACACGCGCGGAGAGGACGGTAGGATGTGGTGTGGCGGCGGCGGCGGAAGGCAGAGCCAGTCGCGTACTCTCGCCTCAGTCGAGGCCTCTGGGATAGGAGTGGAGATGTTTTTGGGCTGGGCCTCAGTCGGTCCACCGAGCTGGACCGGGCCAAACTCGGCTCGGCTCGGTTGGATTTCGGGCCTACTTTTCAAACTCGGCTCGCTACAAATACTTCACGGGCCGAGCTGATTCGGGCCGAGCTGAAACGAGCTTCGAGCCGAGCTGAAAAGCTCGCTCGTACGTCCAGCCCTATCACTTACCATGGCATGAAAATCAGAACACCTCAGACAAAAGTGATGACCTGGTGAGGGTACTACAGGAGCTGACAGTCGTGCAGCGGAACATTGCCAATTTGCAAGTCGAGCTACAAGGCAGAAAGGTAATTGGTTGACGACCAGTTGCTACTGTTTGTATGTTTACACCAATTTTGTGCCATGCCAATATTTATGCAGTTTTTATTTGTTACTACATGATATAACTTGGACTTTAGATCAATACTTTTGTGTTTGTTTCATCACTTTATTCGCTGTAGTTTTTTGACAAAAATGCAGCGACGCTGCTTTTCATTCATTAAGAAGGAAGGCATAAGCACCTTTCCAGAACTGGCTCCTTAAGGGGGGTGCGAACACTCCCTATTTCCAGGCGATAGCCAATGGCTGCAGACGAAAATGTGCCATCCCTTTTCCCTGGAATGGGGATGTTCTCCTGGAGAGCCCAGTGGACATCTCCACCCATATTTACTCCTTCTATAAGGAGTTGTTTTCGGCTGAGCCGCGTGGAGGTGTCTCCCTCCGCGCTGACTTCTGGCCGCTTGCTGATCAGGTGTCCGATGCGGAGAATGTGGAGCTTACTCCCCTTTTCTCCTGAGGAGGTGGGACGGGCGATTGCTTCTATGAAAGCTTGCTCGGCCCCGGGGCCGGATGGCCTTCCTATAGTCTTTTTCCAGATATTCTGGGAGATCTTGTGTCCGGTCATTATGCCCATGTTCCATGAGTTTTATATTGGAACTCTGGACATGGCTAGGATTAGCTATCGTGTCATATCTCCTATCTCCAAAGTAGTTGGGACTACGGATATTCGGCAATTCCGTCCCATCACGGTGATCAATGTGTTGGAGAAAATCTTTGCGAAGGTTTGCGCGACCCGTTTGTCCCCCGTGGCGAAAAGGATTGCCCACCCCCTTCATCCGCGTTCCTGAAGGGCCGACGGATCCATGACGGGATTCTTGCCCTTCACGAGATTGTCCACGAGGTGGCGTCGAAGGGGCTTAAGAGGGTCTTCCTCAAATTGAACTTCCAGAAGGCGTATGACCGTCTGGACTGGTCCTTTTTGAGGTTGGCGATGCAGCGACGAGGATTTGACAAGCGGTGGTGCTCCTGGATGATGCAATTGGTTAGATCTGTCAACACGGCGATCAACATCAATGGTGAAGTGGGTCCCTTCTTCCAGGCCTCCAGGGGTAAAGCAAGGGGATCCTGTCTCCCCCTTGCTCGTCAACATTGCAGTTGATGCCCTTGCTGGCATCCTAGATAAGGCCAAGCTGGTCGGCCACCTTAAGGGTGTGTTTAGCCAACTCATTTCAGATAGAGGGGTAACGCACTTGCAGTACATGGATGACACCATGATTATGGTAGAAGGCTTGGATTCGGACATTGTTAATCATAAGTTCCTTTTGCTCTGCTTTGAGGAAATGTCTGGACTTAAGATTAACTTTGATAAGAGCGAGGTTGTGGTCCTTGGTTACTCGGAGGCTGAGCAGCTCAGGATCGCGGATAACCTCAATTGTAGGTTGGCTTCATTCCCCATATCTTACTTGGGGATGCCCTTGGCTGAGTCTAGGATTTTGGTGAGTGGGTATGATCCGCTTGTGGTACGAGTAGCGTCCCGTGCGGAGCCCTGGTGCTGTAGGTTCACTTCTAAAGGAAGCAAAATTGTCCTTATTAGCTCTAACCTTGCCAGCCTCCCCATGTACATGATGGGGATGTACATCTTGCCCGAAGGTGTACATAGCTCCTTTGACAAGGAGCTGGCTAGGTTCTTCTGGCAGGCAGGGGATGGCCGGCCTAAGTACCACATGGTAAAATGGGCTGACATCTGCTTGGCGAAGGACCGAGGGGGGTTGGGCATCCCTGCGTCTCGCCGTATGAACGTTGTGCTCATGCTTCGTTGGGTGTGGCGGATCTTGCGGGAAGATGGAGGCTTGTTGATACGTCCAAAACGTATCTATAATTTCTGCTTGCTCCATGCCTCTTTTGGGTGATATTGCTATGATATTTATACACTTCCATACACTTTCGATCATATTTGGACTAACCTATTAACTCAGTGCACCCCAGTGCCAGTTTCTGTTTTCGGCTGTTTTTGTATTTCAGGTTTTCACATTACGAGAACTGCCAAAAAAATTCCAGGAAAAATATATAAAAAATCAGCGTTCCGGAAGCTTCCATGCGGCCGAAGTAGGGCCGGAGGGGACCCACAGGGGCTCCAGGCGGCCTGCCCATGCGCCCCCCCCCCTGGCCGCGCCGGGGGGCGCCTGGGCACCCCTGACCCCCTCGGATGCCCCCCTTTGGCATATATTTACACCGTGTCGCGAAACCCTGATTCCGGAACCCTTTTCTCCAGACGCGATTCTGATCTCCGCCGCCATCGCCATCAAGCTTCGGGGGACCAGAATTCCTGCGCCGGCACCCTGCCGGGACAGGGAAGTGCCCCCGGATTCATCTCCATCGACGTTGCTTCCTCCCTCCATGATGCGGGAGTAGTTCCTCCTCGGGGCTGAGGGTCTTACCAGTAGCTATGTGGTCAATTCTCTCTCCCATGATGTGATCTTCGTTGTGATCATAGGCTATGTTAATCTAGGGTGATCCCATGATATTTCCCCTTCCTCTATGTATTGGATTGATGTACTCACTTGTCTTTATCTAGTATAATCCCCGAGACCAAGGTGACAGCGGTCTATTGGACATGGATTAGAAAAGTATTTTCATGAGTGATTTCCTCTCTCGTGTGTTGATTGAAGATTGAGAGTCTCTTGGTGCTTGTCTTTGACTATCCTTTAGATATGTTGTGGTGATTGTGGGACTCTCTTTGGATGGCCGCGGTGACATTGGGAAATCCTTAGATTGAGAACTACGAACTTTGAGTTGTGCTTTTGTAGCCCTACATAATTCTCGTCCTCTCTTGACCACGAAGGAATGACCTCCGAGTGTGTCCCCTTTGCATGTTTTATGGGAAATATCATGTGATTCGATTATGTTAATGTTGTTGGGAGTTGCCACTAGTGAAAGTATGAACCCTAGGCCTTGTTTCCACCATTGCAATACCATTTGTGCTCACGTTTACCACTTGTTTGCTTGCTGCACTTTTTATTACAGATTTATATTACTTGATTTGCCATCCATATCACTTGCCATTTAACATCTCTTCGCCGAACTAGTGCACCTATACATCTAACAAGTGTATTAGGTGTGTTGGGGACACAAGAGACTTCTTGTATCTTAGTTGCAGGGTTGCTTGAGAGAGACCATCTTCAACCTCTACTTCCCTGAGTTCGATAAACCTTAGGTCATCCACTTGAGGGAAATTGCTGCTATCCTACAAACCTCTGCGCTTGGAGGCCCAACAAAGTCTACGAGAGTAGAAGCGTGTGTAGACATCAAGCTATTTCTGGCGCCGTTGCCGGGGAGGTGAGCGTTTGAAGGTATATCTTTAGATCTTGCAATTAAATCTTTTTGTTTCTTGTTTTTATTTCACTAGTTATGTTTATGGAAAACCGTGCTATTGGATCGTTGCTCGCGGGAAGATGCCCCACACCTATGGTGGTTGCTCCTCCCCCTACTGAAATTGTGCCCTATAAAATACCAGCTGGTATTATCGATTATGTTTTGGCTAATCGTTATGCAGGAGACAGACATCCCGGTGAACACTTGCTATATCTGTCACAACTATGTTCATTATTTAAGCTTGCAGGTGTATCAAGGGAGTTTGTCATGAGGAAATTGTTCGCCGTATCAGTTATAGATAAAGCTTCAGATTGGTATAAGCTTCTCGATAACTCGCACTTGCTTGATTGGGAAGAGATCTGGTCTCTCTTTTACTCCAAGTTTTATCCTCTTCATGAAGTCCATAAGAATAGGAATTATGTTTATAATTTCTATCCTCATGACGGAGAGAGCATAGCTCAAGCTTGGGGGAGACTGAAAACGTTAATGCTAAAATGTCCTAACCATGGGCTCCCCAAAGATATGATTATTACTAATTTCTATGCGAGGCTTTCTCGACAGGATAAAGATTTGCTCGACGCTTCCTCTATGGGTTCTTTCACAAACAAAAAGATTGATGCTAAATGGCAACTGTCGTGGAAATAACACGTCAGATGTCCGGATTACGGACTTAGTGGTGAGGCCGCGCATCTATGTAGTAGCTTGAGAGGGGTTGAGCGGAATCGAGAGACGCGATGCAAGACAAGGATTTAGACAGCTTCGGGCCCCGGGAAACATCATCCGGTAATAACCCTACGTGCTGTTTGAGGCTAGGTCTCATTATGATCTTCGTGGTGTCGTCGGTAAACCGGCTCTTTGTGTCTAACCCTAGAAACTTGTCCAAACTTCTCCTCTAAACTTGTCTTCTGTCTAACCTGTGAGAACTTCTCCCTCCTTGGGGAGCCCTGCCCCTCCTTATATATGTTGAAGGGGCGGGTTACATGACTAGTCCTAGTAGGACTAGGATTGATCTATTACAAGGAGTCCTAGTCTTGTTTCCTTTGTATGAGAATATTCCTTGCGCTTTATTCATAAACCGGCCCACTATTAATATGAACCGGCCTTCTGGGCTTTGGGCCTTGTCATCCATGATCCGCCTGCCGGGTTACCAGTAACTTGCCAAATGTAAACCGTCTTAAGTGGAATGCCAAGTCCGGCCGGGTTATAATTCCGGCCGGTTCATACCGCGGGGTATATCCCCGACATTAGCCCCCAAGTTTAGCTCGGATGTGTCCATGGTAAACTTATGCTCCAAAACAAACACAAGAACAAAATTTGAGAGGTTGTGCTCTGAGTTAAGAGTTCTTGTAAACCGGCACCTGGTCATCTTTAAGTCCTTGTCCTTCCTTCTTCTAGAAAATCCGGGTCGACAGACCAACTTCATATTCAACTTGCTTGCATAAGAAATATTGTAAATAAAGAATCCATTTGAATCGGCCTTTAATGCTCTGACTTGACAAAAAATCTTGATCTTCAAATATTCAATTGATATTCAACCGGTTTGGAAATGTAGAACTTGCCGGTTTATGATTGCCAAAATTGCCGGGTCACACAATTAATCTGATTTGCCAGAACTGAAAATTTGAAGATGTTCCTCCTTTATATGCATATCACATATAGCCCCCAAGTGTCGGGTCATTATGCAATAATGAGCAGGGACTTTGTATATACTTCATTGAAAATAGCCTTGTATAATCTTGAAGAAATCCGGATTTGTTCATCCCAATCACTATGAAACTGAATATTCCATATTATGTAGCCCCAAAGTGTCGGGTCATTATGTAATAATGAGCAGGGACTTTGCAGATATAATCATTGAAAATAACATTATATGATGTAACTTCCATCGTGGGGTTTGAATCCACGTCCACAAGGTTAAGAGCTTTTGTGCTTTACCAACTGAGCAGTGGACCTTTCAATATAATGGAGTAATACTTGTGTACCTTGAATTGTTGACAGGAGCGATTGGTAGCCCCCAAGTTCCGGTTTAGCTACATTTAGAAGGTGAACCGGTACTTCCAGATGAAGCAAATGATCTTTCCATTAGCCCCCAAGTGTCAAGTAGACAACTTGCTTGTGTGCTTGAGACTTTTGTTTTTGAATTGCTGCTGTTTACTGCTTCAACTGCCCATTAGCCCCTAAGTGTCAAGTAGACAACTTGTTTGTGTGCTTGAGACTTGTGTATTTGATGTAATCTCAATCTGAATAATGTAGCCCCCAAGTGCCGGGTTGTAAGCCAGCGGCGACTCGGGACTTTTCCTTTGTAGAATAAATCACTTCCATCGTTGAAATAATATCCATTGCGCTTCAAAGCGACTTTGAAAACCTTAATCATAATATTGATAACCATAATAGGAATCCAGCCATGTTTGGCTATTGAAGAATATAATCCAGCTTGAGACCGGTTCCAGTGATGTTTGATCATAATCAGGCCGGGTTAATAAATACCGATCATTATTTTGTCTCATACTGGCGACTTATAGTCAAAACCAGGCCGGTTTAATAAACACCGGTCATTATAACTGATCATGTACTGCCAATGTGTATTTAAAAACAAGATACTTCATACCTGTGATCAAGTATGGTTGATATTCTTAATCCGGTAGAACCTTAAAATTTCTTGATGAAGATCTTCATGGATCCAATAATAAACCCGGGTTTTGATAACAGACTCCGGTTTATCTTGTTCTGAAAACTTTGCTCAGAAATTTGTGGCTTGTTGCCTGATAGATGATCCGGGTTATAATGAACACCGGTTTACTCATGCTGGTATTCATGATCCAGATTTTTCACTTTATAGATATGTGGTCAGCTTCTGTAGCTGTTCCACTCCGGTTTAAAGGGTTATAAAACACAAACACAAAAAAGATGCAAATTTTGCAAATAAGACCATGTAGTCGAGGCTTTTTAAGAGCTGCCAGGCTCAAAGCAAGGTTCAGCCAATCAATGGGACGTGGTTTGTCCAACACTCCCAGGGGGCCTAGCCAATCACTGAACGTGGCATTATCCAACTTTTCAGAGGGCCGAAAGAACCGCAAATAAAAACTGAGCCAATCAATGGGACGTGGTTTGTCCAACACTCCCAGGGGGCCTAGCCAATCACTGAACGTGGCATTATCCAACTTTTCAGAGGGCTGAAAGAACCGTAAAAATTGATCCGATCACTGGGACATGGACGTTGCCATTCCCAGAGGGCCTCCAGGGTTCCTCCTGAACCGGTGGGTCAATTTAAACCAATAACTGAACGCGGATTTATCCAACTTTTCAGAGGGTCTCCAGGGTTCCTCCTGAACCGGTGGGTAAACTCAAACCAATCACTGAACGTGGAATTATCCAACTTTTCAGAGGGTCTTCAGGGTTCCTCCTGAACCGGTGGGTAAATTTTGAAGCCTCCTCTCTTCGAACCGGATATGATCTCATGTTTTTTAGAAAGTTTTATTGCTGCTGAGTGCATATATTCTGCAAAACCAGATGAACTGATCAAAGCATCTTATTTTCTTAAAAAAATAATACATAACAAGAGAAATAATATTGTAGATGGATATCACCTGAGTGAATTTGAACCGGTATGTTGAATAGACCGGATCACAGGGTGGATAGTAAACGACCGCAGTATCAGAGGCGGCTCGGACAGTTAAACCGGTAGTGGGGTTGTAAACCGGCGGAGATGAGCAAGTTGTTCTCCGTGTTGTAAACCGGTGCGGATGCGTGACCGCCCGTAGTTGTAATCGGCGCTTGAATCGGTGGAATAACGACGACCACTTGTGTCGAACAATGTTTGGCGTGCCTCCACCTCCGTGGTATAATACCATTTTACAATGAATAATTTTCCTGCATATAGAATACAGCAGGGCGAGGTATTTTTGCTCGGATGAAATAATATGTATTTAAAAATAAATAGGATAGATATCACCTGATTTGCCTGGAAAACAAATGAGCCGGCTGCGTATTGATGTAAACGCAGCAACGGGGCAGTGACGTCTATTGGCGAGGGAGTCGGTCGTGGCGTTGGAGGCCAGCGCGCGTGGGCGCGGACAGACGAGTCGGCCGGTACGTTCATGTAAACTGGACCGCGACGCGCATGCTCATGAAGTCGCGCAACTTAGCTGAACGTACATCCGTGATATACCCTTGATGGCGATCCGGTTGCCACTTTTAGTAGTCACCCGAGTTTAGACAACCAAATCAATCGGCTTGGGTCACATTGACTGATCCACGATCACACCTTTTGCCAGCCGGCCTAACGTTTTTCCTTAGTCAGATGCCACAAGAGAGTAGCTTTGGCCACAGACGCAGGCGGAGCAAGGGTGCCCGTGGTGTGACAAGGCCGGGCGGAGGCGGCGGCTTTACTAAGGAAATCGTACGGTAACGGGTCATCACGGCAGTTTCCGGGTCGGAGTCGCTACCGTATTCCGTTTCCGGGTCGTGGCCTCTAGCAGCTTGGTAGTTGTTCCAGCGTGCTTTTGCTAGGTTCTCCGAGCATCGGCGGTGGAATCTTAATTTAATAATACTAGTGGCAGCACTGATTGCCTTGTCATTGGGGCTTGCACTGATGCAACTCAGATCCACCGGATGCTAGTAGCAGTACTTTATTTCGTGACGGGTCATCCTTGTCTTCACATATAAAATAGCAACCACGAAAACGCTTTTGGGTTCTGCCTGCTATCATTGCTGCAGAAAATTTTCTATAGCGCCATCGCGAACATCCCTTGCTCTTTCAACCAGCGATATGATGAACCACCCAAAGAGGACACCGCGGTGAGATCTCTGGCTCGGTCTCGGACTCGTCGTCCGTGTCCGTGTCCTTAACCTCGTGCGTCTCGTCCAGCAGGCTTCCGGCGAAGTCGGCCACGAAGACCGGCGAACGTGCCGCGAGCACGGACCTGTGCGCGCGGAACGGCTCGGCGCCGACGAGCAAGGTGACGTCCGCGCCGTTCTGGGTCCGCAGGAGGTCGCCGAGGTCATGGCCCAGGTCACGGGGATGGACGACGGTCTCGGCGCCGTCGCCGCCGTACGTGCACGTCTCGCGGGAGAGCACGGCCCTGCACTGCACGAAGAGGTTGCCGTCGCGGGCGAGGTAGCCCGACGCCTCCAGCGCGGCCCGTGACACGAGCAGGACTCCTCGGAGTTCCCTGCCGCAACCCAGGGCGATGCGCCGCCACCTCCGGAAGGGCCTGAGCGTCCGGCTGAGATCCACGAGGCAGAAGGTGAAGGAGGCCGTGACGGCGCCGGCGTCCGGGGAGGGAGCGCGGACGAGGCTGATGCGGAGTTTCGGTCCGCCGGAGGCGCGTGCCGGCGTCAGGTGAGCCGGCGCCGCTCATTGTCGCGCGCATGGATCGCACCTGAACGGCGAACCTGTATTTGGGTCGCGATCGGTCTTGCCTCGGGCTGAGTTGGCTCTGCTCAGGAATCGGGATTCGTCATATAGAATAATAACTGATGCAGCAGGTTTTTTCCTTTCCGTCTGAGAGCACCTGATAGATTACCCGAGGCTGCTACCACCAAATGAATAATTCTTATCATGGACTTTTGGCGGATCACCGGGTTTCTTGCAATGGCCGCAAAAAACACAACCCTAACTTTTCTTTCAACTTCAATCTTACGGATTGTAGAATCTTCATTCGGAAGTTTGCAACCTCCTCGATCCCTGGGAAGGTCCCTCCAAGAACTCATTACCACTCGGCGCATGCCCCACGGTGGGCGCCAACTGTCGTGGAAATAACACGTCAGATGTCCGGATTACAGACTTAGTGGTGAGGCCGCGCATCTATGTAGTAGCTTGAGAGGGGTTGAGCGGAATCGAGAGACGCGATGCAAGACAAGGATTTAGACAGCTTCGGGCCCCGGGAAACATCATCCGGTAATAACCCTACGTGCTGTTTGAGGCTAGGTCTCATTATGATCTTCGTGGTGTCGCCGGTAAACCGGCTCTTTGTGTCTAACCCTAGAAACTTGTCCAAACTTCTCCTCTAAACTTGTCTTCTGTCTAACCTGTGAGAACTTCTCCCTCCTTGGGGAGCCCTGCCCCTCCTTATATATGTTGAAGGGGCGGGTTACATGACTAGTCCTAGTAGGACTAGGATTGATCTATTACAAGGAGTCCTAGTCTTGTTTCCTTTGTATGAGAATATTCCTTGCGCTTTATTCATAAACCGGCCCACTATTAATATGAACCGGCCTTCTGGGCTTTGGGCCTTGTCATCCATGATCTGCCTGCCGGGTTACCAGTAACTTGCCAAATGTAAACCGTCTTAAGTGGAATGCCAAGTCCGGCCGGGTTATAATTCCGGCCGGTTCATACCGCGGGGTATATCCCCGACAGGAACTCCTTGAAAGAATTCAACGCAACACTGAATATTGGGAGATCGACAAAGGTAAAGAGTCAGGTATAATTTATGAGTATGATTGCATTAAGTCCTTTGTTGAAACTACAAGTTTTAATAAGTTTAGTGCTAAGTTTGGGCTTGATTCTCAACTCCTTGTTGATTTCCTCAAATCTTTTGCTTCACATCTTAATATGCCTAAGGAGGATTGGATCAAGTATCATAAACCTTTTAAAGAGACTTGCAAAGAAAATGAAATTGTTCATGATGACTGCAACATGCATGATCCAATTCCTAAAAATGAAGTTTTATATAAGCATGTTAATTTTTGTGGAGTGGATAGACCTTGTGAAAGGCCTATGATTGAAGAAGAGAAGTATTGTAAGCAACATAAGCATGAAAGAACGATCACTTGGGTCAGAGATTTAAATGAAATTGCTAGAGAATTGTGTGACCTTTATCCTTTTACTTGTGAACTTTGCCGTATAGAGGGTCACTTTAATTTTCAATGCATGAACTTTCAAAAGATAACTGTTAACCGGTTGTGTGATAACATGATCACCTCTGATCTTTATGATGAGCTTATGTTATTTTTGATGTGTGAAGAGTTATCAGAAAAGACTTCTTGGCTGGATGATAATGCCATAGTAATAAAAAACACTTTGCAAAATTGCCATCTCTATTGTGTTGTTAATTGCCATGAAAATGATTACATAAGTAAGATTAGAAAGGAGGGAACTTTACCAAAGTATAAAAATGTCTCTTATATTTCTGCTAATAAAAAGGAGAGTTTCTCCCAAGTTTCCCCTATTGTTTCTAATGATAAACCAGGATATGTTGAGAAGCTTCATCTCCAACCACTCCCTCCTAAGGTTAAGAAGAAGAAAAAGAAGAGGAGGAGGAAGAGGAGCAAGAAGGAAGAAGAATGGGTATCAACCTGGCCTGAGCATGTTCCTCCCATCAACTTTTATCCTAACGTTTGTAAGTTTAAAGAAGAAGGTGAAGTTTATTGCCTTAATTATCATCTTGATGATACATCCGTAGGTACTATTGAAGATGATTTTGATTATGACATGCATGTTACTTATTGTGATTGGGAAAATGATGATGCTACTTATGATCTTGAAAATCTTTTTGGTACCAACTCTGAAAGTGAAGATATGGGAAGCTCTAAGCTTGGGGATGATAGGATTGCAAACCCTTTACCCACTAGTGATGTGATAATTGATAATTCTCTTGCTAGTAAGAATAAAGACAACATGTTTACAAACATAGTTGCTAGCAATGATAATGCTCTTCTCTACCATGATGATGTTATAACTCCAATCTATAGTGATTATAAAGGTACCTATGACATAAGGAGAAATTATCCTTATGAAACTTGTCATAATCATGGAGGGAATTACTCCCTTGTTGAACACCACCCTCCTAATATACAATTAATCTATAGTGTTCAAGTTGTTTATGATAGTCCTACTCCCACTATTACCAATGAGAAAGATTATGCTTATGTGGAGAGTGAGAGTACCTTTTTGCATGTGGATCATGATAACAATGCTTTATGTGATGCTTATATTGTTGAGTTCATCCATGATGCCACTGAAATTTATAATGAGAGAGGGAGACTTGGTTCTAAATATCTTAATAATAAGAAGTTTCCTCTCTTTATGGTGAATATTTTGAAGTTATGCTTGTTTTGCCTTCCTATGCTAGTTCCTTTGTGCTTCAATGAATTATTCTATTGCAATATTCCTATGCATAGGAAGCATGTTAGGCTTAAATGTGTTTGGTATTTGCTTCTTGATGCTCTCTTTTGTTCTTCAACTCTTATTCCTACGAGAGCATCATTAAAGTCTTATGCCTAGCTTAAAGGCATAAAAGAAAGCGCTTTTGGGAGGCAGCCCACAATGAATAAAATTTTATTTTGCCTTTGTTGTGTCTTGATGTTGTTACTACAGTAGCATCATCATTGTATCTTTACTTTTCAACTTTGTGCCAAGTGTAGCCTCTGATTGCAAGAAAGTTCAAAAGTTGTGACGTGCTATCCAGGAAACAGATTCTGTCCTTGGATAGGAAAATTCGTATAAAATCACCAGATCATCTTTTTGGTCTGAATTATTTCGACAGCGTGCTCTATATAATTGTCTTTCGTGCATCTGTTTTGAGTTTTTTTATTAGAGTTGCAGAAGTGCCCCGAACAAATCATTTACTACCTGTTGTTCTGTTTTTCACAGATTCTGTCCTGTTTTGCCTTTCCTTCATTTTGCAAACCTTGAGCTTGCTTTTTCTTTGCAAAAATGTTGTAGGGTGGAACCCTAAGTGGAGATCTTTCACGAATTGGAGGGGAATCCCCAAGAACAAGAAGGACACAAGGGAAGAACACAAGAGAAACACTCAAGAACAAGTCCAATCACACATCCACTAGACTCACAAACACATGAGATCCACAAGGTACACGAACAATCAAAGGGAAATAAGATACATGGTAGAGTCCATCCCAATCCTATGAGGAGAGAGGTCTTGACAATCCACAAGGATTCTTCTCCCGTGGGAGGTCTTGATAATCCACAAGGATTCTTCTCCCGTGGGAGGTCTTGCATCCACTAGGGATCTTCTCCAAGGTGGAGGTCTCACTCTCTCAAGAGGAGAAGGTAGGAGCAAAGCTCACATACAAATGAGCTATCATATTTGCTAAACCTAGAAAGGAGGTGGAGGTGGTCTATTTATAGTCTGAGCCACGAAGGGGTAAGTGGCGAGGGATACAAGGCCAAAGGCCCACGGCTGCGCACAGGCAGGGCGGTAGTACCGGACCTCGGGCGGTAGTACCGCTTGGGAGCGGTAGTACCGCTTGGGAGCGGTAGTACCGCTTGTAGGCGGTAGTACCGCCCGTTCCGGACTGGACAGGCTCTTCTTCTTCCGTCTTCGCTTCCACGCTTCCCTCGCGGATGGTGTAGGCGTTCCTTGGCGCTTGCGCTCCTCCTTGTCGTCCGTGAAGCTCCGACAACACCTATGCATGCACACAAGTGGAGTGTCAAGTAGTATACCATCCTTGAAGGGGTCAAGTGAACACGTGTAAAGGAGAAGATTCACCTTTATGTATGAGAAGTAGATGGCGCACGTGTCACTTGCCACATGGGCTCTTGACATGGAGATGTCCGTAGGATGCTCCGCATCATCCCCTCCCCCTTGGGAAAGATCCGACCTCGGATCGAGAACCAAATCACCATGGGAAAGAGATGGTGTCGTCGTGTAGAAGCGGATGATCACCAAGTACTCATCATCTTGAAGCTCAAAGAAATAAGCATGCATCACAAGTAAGTTGTCCAAGTCTCCAAGATCAATAATCATAGCATGGTTGCACTCAAGGTATGTGGATATGAGGGATGCACCAAATTGAGACAAGTGACAATGATCAATGTATATCATGTGAAAGGCATGAACATATATGTCATCAACCCAAGAAAGCAAGTAAGAGTGGAACATGGGTGATGCAACATAGCGAGCAATCATGGTGATCAAGTCAAACATGCTAGTAGGGCGAAGATGCAACATACTAGAGGTAATCATGGCAAGCATGTCATGTGTGCAAATAGTGAGCATACGTGATGGACATGGCATAGCACAAGCATGAAAGCAAGATATGAGCAAAATAGCATCAATGTGTTGATGAGAGGCCATATGGAAATAGCAATGGAATATCATGACTCTCCCAACACAAGAATCAACAATAGCATGGGGCACCAAGAAATCTTGGCAATAGCTACTAGTATCTCCTCCAAGCATGCAAATACACATAGAAGTGGCATAATAGTGAATCATGTGTAAAGGCAAACAAGGGTCACAATTGCATGGCAAAGTCATAGCAAGAGGCATAACATGCAAAGTGAACACGATAGTATGGGTATAAGGTGACAAGTGGTAAATAACCCATAGCCGTGTGAGAGCCAAGTAAAAGAGATGCGCGTAGTCGTTGCGCGAAGAGAACGGTGGTAGGCACAATCCACGGGATCCCAAAGCGTCGTCGCTCTCAAGAGCTCGTTTTGTCAACTCATGGGATTGTGAGGTTGACAAATGTTCATGAGTACCTACACAAAACGAAGATAAAGGAAAAATCGTGTGTGCGTGGTATATGTACACATCATCCATCATGATGCGCACGTGCATGTGTGAGTTAGCACAAGATAAGCATCGCTCAAATAAATTTGAAGCACGATAGAGAAATATGTCATCCATCATGAAAGAATAGTTGTCATGTATAGCACGATGGTGACACAAATTAGAGCAAGTATGTGGCACAACAATAGCATTTGCATTCATGGGGAGCATATTGTGCACACAAGTATGGGGATTATGCAATGGATGGGATGTATCAAAATCTCCTAAAATGTATGAGGAAACTATGGGGGTCTCCTCATGAGCAATATCGAAAGCATAATATGGAGAAGTGGAACAATCTCCAAAACAATGCATATCCGAAGCTAGGTGATCATGGCATGGCATATGATGGATATGATGCAAAGGAAGCATGTCAATATCATCACAAGAAAAACAAATGCCAATAACCATGGGCTTGTCATCTATGCCATAAGTGCAAATTGGGTTTATCTTAATGGCATATGCATAGTTACTATGAAGAGATTGCAAATATGACATATGATTGATCTCATGCATAGCATATGACAAGTCAAGTGGATTATCAAACATGATGTGACCTAAAGAATGATCACAAGAGATCCTATGCAACATGGCATCACAACTAATAGACTCCACATGGCAATCATCATACACATCATAAACGGGTAGTGTATCCCATGAGGTAGTCGAACTAGCATGAAGCATGGCAATAGGTGGATCAACATCATGCAAGCAATCAATGTCACAAATGTCCACTAGTGGGACTAGAGCATCACCTTCACCTATATTACCTTGTTCATTCCACTCAAGTGGTGTAGGTGAGGTGGCGAAGACCAAATGGTGGTCATCATGTTCATCTTGATGGAACCATGTGGTAGGTGCATCATATTCCACCATGGCCATCGTCTTGTCCATAGGAAGGACGAAGTCGTCGCGGATCGGCGCGTCATCAAATGTTGGACCTAGCACCAATTGAGAAGACACAATAGAGGTAGAGGTCAAGTTGTTAGCGTTGAAAGTGGCCTCACACGCCCTATCAACTATCTCACTCTCTCTATGTGGTGGCTCACTCACTCCCTCAAGGTAGGTGCACTCAAACTCGCATATGGTGGAGTCACTCATCTCACTCAAGTGGTGGGGGTTGTGGCTCTCCTCACATGGGAATTGGGGCAGCTCATCATATATGGGGCTAGTGGTGAACTCACTCTCACTCTCAATATGGTGGCAGAAGTCACTCAAGTTATCATACGTCACCGTGGTCGAAGGGAAAATCCCATGCTCAACCATCTCCTCATCATCGCCGTGGATGAAGGCCGAAGATGGCACATCATCACTCTCGCCTCCAAAGATGGAAACATCATCCGAGCTCGTCACCGTGTCGCGCGCCTCCAAAGCGTGGTCCTCGAATGGCTCCGTAGTCGTAGTCGGCGCCGCACCATCTTGAAAAAGAGTCGAAGTAGACTCGGCATTATCAATGCCACAAAGAGGGATGGCGGTGGAGTCGAACTTGGGAGCATCATCTTGGAGCTCGTTGGGCTTGGACATCGTGGTGGTGCTAGCCTCATGCTCGCCATCTTGGAGCTTGGTCTTCGAGAAGTGTGCTTGCGGTGGATAAGCCTTGGCCTTCATGAGTTCTTGTTCCGCCTTGAGAGCACCGATGTAGTTATCGTCGAGGGACTTGTAGTTCTCGAGGAAGATAGTCTTGGAGATGTCGTTGTCCAATCCCATCATGAAGTAAAACTTCATCCAAATGGGGTCGTCCACGCCGGCTCGTCGCAAGACATTCTTCATGTCGTTGAAGTACGCGTCGATGGACTTGGATCCTTGTATGGTGTTCTCCAATTGGCGTAGAAGTTGTTCCGTGTAGGTGGGAGGCACGAACTCTCGCCGCATAGCTCTCTTCATCTTGGGCCAATTCACGTTGAAGCTCGTCGAAGGTGTGTGAAGCCACCATGTTGACGCATTGTCGTGGAAGTTTCTTGTGGCGCACTTCACTTGATCTTCATAGGGAACTTGATGTAGCTTGAGGTAGTCGTCCATCTTGCGCTCCCACTCGAGATACTCCTCGGGGTCTTGAGTCCCATAGAAAGGAATCGCGTGGTCGTTGTCGAGGTCGTAGTAGCTCGTGGACGTCGCGGACTTGAGCTTGGGGAGCTTCTCTTGAGGTGCGGGTCGGCGAAGATGCCGCAAGTCCGAAGGCGAAGATGCCTTGAAGTCACTTGGCGAAGATGCCAAGGTAGATGGTGAAGTCATTGAGCGATTGTTGATGTTGAGCTCGTGACCTTCACGTTCTTGTCGGTGATGGTGTCGATGCCGATGTGATCTAGTCATGGCACCGAACTCGTCGTTGTTGTTGTAGACCGGAGATGAAGAACACAATCAAGAGCAATCAAAGCATATGAATTGTAGACTCGAGATGGCATGTAAGCATATGAATTGAGCACAATCAAGGTCATCATGGAAACAAGCATGTAAATGTGAGGTAGAGATGCACATATGTGTGACAAGAGAGTAAGCATCTACCTCAAGGTCGTAGCAAGGATGCATAAAGTGCTCCATGAAAGGTCTATGGTAGGCATAGGAATCATTCACAACACCAAATAAAATGAAGTGTCTAAACACATGAGTCAAGTGCAAGACAATCCAAGCATAACGTGCATAGGGTGTAGTGAAAATGGTGTGGCACTCAACACAATAAAAAGAGCAATTGTTCAACATGTGTGAGGCCATCAAGTCAATCATGTGAAAAGCATGGCAATGGTTGACATCAACCGCATGAAAGGAGCATGTATGAATCATGGGTGATGCACTACATGAAGCAAGCATGGTGATCAAGTTGTGCAAACTAGTGGAGCAAAGATGCAACACACTAGGAGAAGGCATGGCAATCATGTCATGTGAACAAAGAGTGGGTATAGGTAATACACATGACATATCGCAAGCACGATCACAAATCAAGATCAAAGCATCATAATAGGCATGGGGTACAAAGGCATCATGGCAATAACAAGCAATATCTCCACCAAGCTTGCAAATACACATACAAGTATGAGAATCAATCATAATTTGTAATGCGAAGCATGGGTCACAAATGCATGGCGAAGGCATGTAAATGAGCATATCATGCAAAGTGAACATGGCAAGAGGGGCATAAGAGATATAATGGACAATAATGCATAACCATGTGAGGGCCATGTAGAAGAGATGTGCGAAGTCTTTGCGCGAAGGGAGTGGTTGGAAGGATAATCCATGGACTCCCAAGTCGTCGTTGCTCTCTAGAGCTCGTTTCGTCAACTCGTGCTCTTGCGAGGTTGACGAGTAAGTATGGGGACCTACACAAAAGACACACAAACCAAAGAAATTGTGCGCGTGGTAAATATACACATCATCCATCATGATGTGTATGTGCACGTATGAGTTAGCACAAGATAGGCATCGCTCAAATAAATTTGATGCACGATAGAGAAATATGTCATCCATCATGAAAGAATAGTTATCATGTATAGCACGATGGGGACACAAATTAGAGCAAGTATGTGGCACAACAATAGCATTGGCATTCATGGGGAGCATATTGTGCACACAAGTATGGGGATCATGCAATGGATTGGGTGGATCAAAATCTCCTAAAATGTATGAGGAAACTATGGGGGTCTCCTCATGAGCAATATCGAAAGCATAATATGGAGAAGTGGAACAATCTCCAAAACAATGCATATCTGAAGCTAGGTGTTCATGGCATGGCATATGATGGATATGATGCAAAGGAAGCATGTCAATATCATCACAAGAAAAACAAATGCCAATAACCATGGGCTTGTCATCTATGCCATATGTGCAAATTGGGTTTATCTTAATGGAATATGCATAGTTACTACGAAGAGATTGCAATTGTAACATATGGTTGATCTCATTCATAGCATATGACAAGTCAAGCGGATTGTTAAACATGATGTGACCGAGAGAAGTATCACATGAAATCCTATGCAACATGGCATCACAACTAATAGACTCCACATGGCAATCATCAAACTCATCATAAATGGGTAAATCATCGCATGGGGAAATCATACTAGCACGAAGCATGGCAATAGGTGGATCAACATCATGCAAGCAATCAATGTCAAGGGAGTCCACTAGTGGGACAAGAGAAGCACCATCACCTATGTTACCTTGTTCATTCCACTCAAGTGTAGGTGAGGTGGCAAAGACCATATGGTGGTCATCATCATCATCTTGATGGAACCATGTGGGGGGTGCATCATATTCCACCATGGCCATCGTCTTGTCCATAGGAAGGACGAAGTCGTCGTGAATCGGCGCATCATCATATATGGGACCTAGCACCAAATGAGAAGACACAATAGAGGTAGAGGTTAAGTTGTTAGAAATCGAAATGGCCTCACGTGCCCTATCAACTTCCTCACTCTCTCTATGTGGTGGTGGCTCACTCACTCCCTCAAGGTAGGTGCACGCAAACTCACATATGGTGGAGTCACTCATCTCACTCAAGTGGTGGGGGTTGTGGCTCTCCTCACATGGGAATTGGGGCAACTCGTCATATATGGGGCTAGTAGTGAACTCACTCTCACTCTCCATATGGTGGCAAAGGTCACTCAAGTCATCATATGTCGCCATGGTCGAAGGGAAAATCCCATGCTCAACCATCTCGTCGTCGTCGTCGTGGATGAAGGCCGAAGATGGCACATCATCACTCTCGCCTCCAAAGATGGAAGCATCATCCTCGCTCGCCACCTTGTCGCTCGCCTCCAAAGCTTGGTCTTCGAATGGCTCCGTAGTCGTAGTCGGTGCCGCACCATCTTGAAAAAGAGTCGAAGTAGACTCGGCATCATCAATGCCACAAAGAGGGATGGCGGTGGAGTCGAACTTGGGAGCATCATCGTGGAGCTCGTTGGGCTTGGACATCGTGGTGGTACTAGCCTCATGCTCGCCATCTTGGAGCTTGGTCTTCGAGAAGTGTGCTTGCGGTGGAGAAGCCTTGGCCTTCATGAGTTCTTGTTCCGCCTTGAGAGCACCAACGTAGTTGTCGTCGAGGGACTTGTAGTTCTCGAGGAAGATAGTCTTGGAGATGTCGTTGTCCAATCCCATCATGAAGTAAAACTTCATCCAAATGGGGTCGTCCACGCCGGCTCGTCGCAAGGCATTCTTCATCTCGTTGAAGTACTTGTCGATGGACTTGGATCCTTGTATGGTGTTCTCCAATTGGCGTAGAAGATGTTCCATGTAAGTAGGAGGCACGAACTCTCGCCGCATAGCTCTCTTCATCTTGGGCCAATTCACGTTGAAGCTCGTCGAAGGTGTGTGAAGCCACCATGTTGACGCATTGTCGTGGAAGTTTCTTGTGGCGCACTTCACTTGATCTTCATAGGGAACTTGATGTAGCTTGAGGTAGTCGTCCATCTTGCGCTCCCACTCGAGATACTCCTCGGGGTCTTGAGTCCCATAGAAAGGAATCGCGTGGTCGTTGTCGAGGTCGTAGTAGCTCGTGGACGTCGCGGACTTGAGCTTGGGGAGCTTCTCTTGAGGTGCGGGTCGGCGAAGATGCCGCAAGTCCGAAGGCGAAGATGCCTTGAAGTCACTTGGCGAAGATGCCAAGGTAGATGGTGAAGTCATTGAGCGATTGTTGATGTTGAGCTCGTGACCTTCACGTTCTTGTCGGTGATGGTGTCGATGCCGATGTGATCTAGTCATGGCACCGAACTCGTCGTTGTTGTTGTAGACCGGAGATGAAGTGCTTTGCCTATCCATCACAAGACTCGAGCAAAGGTGAGTAGGAAATGAGATAAACAATACCAAGTTACCTTTTCCCAACGTTGAGGGTGTATCCCGTTTCACTCAATGTGAAATGAAAGAATAGTGGAATTGGTACCGGACTTGTTCACTCACACCTACAAATTAAAGCTTATGGTGGAGCTCGGTGAGGATAGTGGCACAAAAAAAATTGATGCAAAAAGTTAGCAAGAGTCAATAATGTTGGAAAAGATTCACAAATTTGCAAGTGAAACAAGTAGACCAATAGCAAAATGTGGCACACGGAAACACACACACGAATAGATAAATGGGGTCGTGCAACCAAGGAATGAGCCCAAAATGTGGAATCCACGGAAAACGCTCGTGTTGCACAACTCAAGAGAGACGCTAGCACGATTGCTCAATAGGCGGATACGACACTTGTGCACAACCTATAGGATGCAAAATGTATGAGCTTTCTATCCCAAGTATGCTATGTGTATGATGTTCCGGTGCTTTTAGCACAAGATGATCCAAGATGATCAAGTATGATATGATATGATGCGATGCTATGGCTCTTGCTTACAAGCTCTTTGCTCTCTTTTGCTTAAAAGCTTATTCTTCTTCTCTTTTTTTTTATATGGCCACGATGCACAAACCAAGATAACAATTGTGTATATGCGGGAACAATCTTGTGACACAAGGGATGATATGATGATACCAAGATGATATGGTATGTATACAATGGAAGGGCGGATCGATGATTACTAATGTGCACAAGTAACGTTGCCGGCAATACTCAAATGGCTAGTCTCGATGGGCAAGTGACGCAAAATGGGCTAGGGGTTAACAATGCAATTGCAAGGGGAATATACAATGGTGTCGTCGAGGTTACCGTCCGATGATGATGATGAGATGCGGTGCTCTTGATGTAGACCCGTTCCTAATTAGCCGAAACACCTTAGGAAACGGAAAAACCACAACTCAAAATCTCAAAGGCCAAAGTCAAATGGTGGTAGCGGCAATGCCGTGGTGGTTGCGGAAGTGGTGGTGGTGGTTGATGAAGAAGCACTCGTCCCTAAGTAGCCGAAACACCTTAGGAGACTCAAGTCACAACTCAAACAACCACAAATGCTAAGGGAAACAAAAATGGTTAGGTTGCGGAAGTCGGTGGTGGTATAGCGGATGATGTGGTGGAAGCCCTAGGAAGAGATGTCAAAATTCACAAAATATGATGGAGTGAAATGGTGGTAAAACCAAGATGAGCAGCTCGGGCACGTCGCTAGCTTTCCAACGAGCCAAAGAACACTCAAATCGGAGTTCGGGAGTAAAAGTTATGGTCAAAACGATGAAACTCGGAAGGCTGAAAAAGTGCGGGGCGGTAGTACCGCTTTGGTTGAGCGGAACTAAAAAATTAGTACCGCTTGTAGGGCGGTAGTACCGCTTGGATGAGCGGTAGTACCGCTGGTGTCGGGAAAAACTTCGCAGATCGCGATCGGGGCGAATTTGGGGCGGAAATGGATGATTTCGGGGGCGAAATTGGATGGATTTCGTGGATGGAAAGTGGTGAAACTTGGGGAGATGCTAGATCCACTCGAAACCAAGCAAATCCATGGATCAAATCCAACAAAACATCATCAAACCAACAAATCACAGAAAAATTTGGGGCTATTTTTGGTGGGGATTTTCGAAATTAGGCAAGAACACAACAAAACAAGGCTAGAAAACACGAAGGGGGGCTCCAATTTCGTGAGAAACCATAGCTCTAGATACCATGATGTTGTAGGGTGGAACCCTAAGTGGAGATCTTTCACGAATTGGAGGGGAATCCCCAAGAACAAGAAGGACACAAGGGAAGAACACAAGAGAAACACTCAAGAACAAGTCCAATCACACATCCACTAGACTCACAAACACATGAGATCCACAAGGTACACGAACAATCAAAGGGAAATAAGATACATGGTAGAGTCCATCCCAATCCTATGAGGAGAGAGGTCTTGACAATCCACAAGGATTCTTCTCCCGTGGGAGGTCTTGATAATCCACAAGGATTCTTCTCCCGTGGGAGGTCTTGCATCCACTAGGGATCTTCTCCAAGGTGGAGGTCTCACTCTCTCAAGAGGAGAAGGTAGGAGCAAAGCTCACATACAAATGAGCTATCATATTTGCTAAACCTAGAAAGGAGGTGGAGGTGGTCTATTTATAGTCTGAGCCACGAAGGGGTAAGTGGCGAGGGATACAAGGCCAAAGGCCCACGGCTGCGCACAGGCAGGGCGGTAGTACCGGACCTCGGGCGGTAGTACCGCTTGGGAGCGGTAGTACCGCTTGGGAGCGGTAGTACCGCTTGTAGGCGGTAGTACCGCCCGTTCCGGACTGGACAGGCTCTTCTTCTTCCGTCTTCGCTTCCACGCTTCCCTCGCGGATGGTGTAGGCGTTCCTTGGCGCTTGCGCTCCTCCTTGTCGTCCGTGAAGCTCCGACAACACCTATGCATGCACACAAGTGGAGTGTCAAGTAGTATACCATCCTTGAAGGGGTCAAGTGAACACGTGTAAAGGAGAAGATTCACCTTTATGTATGAGAAGTAGATGGCGCACGTGTCACTTGCCACATGGGCTCTTGACATGGAGATGTCCGTAGGATGCTCCGCATCAAAAAACCTTTTGGCAATCTTGAGAAACAGTAGACCTTCAAGAATATCTTTATTTCCAGCAAGGAACAATTATTTTATTAAGGGCACTAACCTCGCTAATCAGATTATGATGAGTTATGTATGAAGGGAGTTTTCATGTGTGCGAGGGAAGATGATAAAAAGATTCAGGAGTGTCAAACGCTCAAGCTTGGGGATGCCCCCATGCACCCCCAAAAAATATTCAAGGAGACTCAAGCGTCTAAGCTCGGGGATGCCCCCGTGCATCCCCTTCTCCATCAACATTATCAGTTTGTCTTTCGTTCCACTATATTTTTATCACTTCATGTGTTATGTGCTATGCTTGGAGCGTCTTGCTTTTAGTTCCTTTTTAGTTTTCTTTAGCTTTTCATAACGAGTCGGAACTCAGATTTCTTTATGTGGGAGAGAAACACGCTCCACTTCTACCTAGAACATAACATAGAATTTTCATGTCTATCTATGCTGTGTGTGTTCTTTGTCTTTCAATAGCTACTATCATGTTTAGCTTTTAGTTTTCATGCTTATCTTTTTAAAGAGCTTTCGTTTAGTTGGTTGCTTGAACTCTCTTCATTTATCATGATTATCTTATTAAGAGAGTTTGCTTCCGTTGCATTGGTTGGTATGTCTATGATAAAGATGCTACGTGCATAATGGCGCTTAGTAGTTCATGTTTTCTTATGGTTAGTCTCAAATAGCTGGGGGATTCCCAATGTGTTATTGGAGTACCAACATGATTTGTTTGCCTATGATGTGGTATGGTTTAGTAATATCTTCCTTCAAGAATTTATTTTGATTGACTTGGCGTATGCTCACGCATATTTAAGACTGTAAAGAAAGTCTGTCAAGCCTTGATGATCTTTTGTTTCTGAGTAGCGATATAACTTCCATGCCTGATTCCATGTTGCTTTGTCGCTCTGCATGATTATGACCGTCATTGCTCTCTTAGTTGGTCGCTCCCAGTCTTTTGCTAACCTTCGCCTGTACTAAGCGGACTGACTGCTTGTGCATCCAAATTCTTTTAAACCAGTTATGCCATATGAGTCCACCATACCTTCCTACATGGTATTTACCTGCCATTCCTAACCGAGACTTGCATGTACCATCTCGAAATTATTCAAAGAAAGAAAAGCATTCCTATTTTGTGCCTCTGTTGTAAGTCCATGAGGAAGTAGTAGTTAATTCATAATCTTTTTAAGTTGGACAAGCTTCACCCTGGGATTGCATGTATAATGTGCAAACCCATAATACGAGAAGGAACTGGCATTGAGTGCGCCCGGCTCAAAATTAATATAACAAACAAACCCTCCTTCACGCTTTGTTCATGAGAAATCAGAAAACTTTGGCAGTGATAAACAAAGGAGATTAAGAGGATGTGATCGTCCTCATTCGGGAGCCGTTCCTCGAAACTTGTCCATCTCAAAAAGTGATTGAGTTGTCTGCTAGCATTCGTTGACGAAACATGCATGATCTAAAAAAATAATTATTACCTCTGTTTTAAAACCAAGAGCTCTGGTACATGTTTTGTCTTTGTTTCCGACTACGGGTTTTCAACCTTGCCAACAAAAGCCACGGTTCGAGAGTCTCCACCTTCTTATTAAAGCACCAACTACTGAGAGCATGATTGTCATTCTGAGTGTAATGTGCATTGTCCCAAAGTAGCATTGTCTTTTGCATGATTATGATATCGTTTATTCTGAAATCATTGTATCTAGTCATCACTTAAACCTTAGAGGTGCCCCTGCATTTATGTTTTGCTTCACTAAAGGGGGCAAGCGAGATATCACTTTATCATATTTGCACACCATGCTCATTACAAATCTATTTGATGTTTCAGTATCATATTGTAAAACTTTCAGTTCTTTGTGATTTTCTCATAAGGCAACTTAATTACTACAGATTCATTGTGTCAGTAAGCTTTTGTCATGTGACTATGAAAAGTCCTTATATGGTTAATAGCATGTCACCACAGAAATTATGCTTGTTATCATTTACCTACTCGAGGACGAGCAGGAATTAAGCTTGGGGATGTTGATACGTCCAAAACGTATCTATAATTTCTGCTTGCTCCATGCCTCTTTTGGGTGATATTGCTATGATATTTATACACTTCCATACACTTTTGATCATATTTGGAATAACCTATTAACTCAGTGCACCCCAGTGCCAGTTTCTGTTTTCGGCTGTTTTTGTATTTCAGGTTTTCACATTACGAGAACTGCCAGAAAAATTCCAGGAAAAATATATAAAAAATCAGCGTTCCGGAAGCTTCCATGCGGCCAAAGTAGGGCCGGAGGGGACCCACAGGGGCTCCAGGCGGCCTGCCCACGCGCCCCCCCCCCCCTGGCCGCGTCGGGGGGGCGCCTGGGCACCCCTGACCCCCTCTGATGCCCCCCTTTGGCATATATTTACACCGTGTCGCGGAAACCCTGATTCCGGAACCCTTTTCTCCAGACGCGATTCCGATCTCCGCCGCCATCGCCATCAAGCTTCGAGGGACCAGAATTCCTGCGCCGGCACCCTGCCGGGACGGGGAAGTGCCCCCGGATTCATCTCCATCGACGTTGCTTCCTCCCTCCATGATGCGGGAGTAGTTCCTCCTCGGGGCTGAGGTTCTTACCAGTAGCTATGTGGTCAATTCTCTCTCCCATGATGATCTTCGTTGTGATCATAGGCTATGTTAATCTAGGGTGATCCCATGATATTTCTCCTTCCTCTATGTATTGGATTGATGTACTCACTTGTCTTTATCTAGTATAATCCCCGAGACCAAGGTGACAGCGGTCTATTGGACATGGATTAGAAAAGTATTTTCATGAGTGATTTCCTCTCTTGTGTGTTGATTGAAGATTGAGAGTCTCTTTGTGCTTGTCTTTGACTATCCTTTAGATATGTTGTGGTGATTGTGGGACTCTCTTTGGATGGCCGCGGTGACATTGGGAAATACTTAGATTGAGAACTACGAACTTTGAGGTGTGCTTTTGTAGCCCTACATAATTCTCGTCCTCTCTTGACCACGAAGGAATGACCTCCGAGTGTGTCCCCTTTGCATGTTTTATGGGAAATATCATGTGATTCGATTATGTTAATGTTGTTGGGAGTTGCCACTAGTGAAAGTATGAACCCTAGGCCTTGTTTCCACCATTGCAATACCATTTGTGCTCACATTTAACACTTGTTTGCTTGCTGCACTTTTTATTACAGATTTATATTACTTTGTTTTGCCATCCATATCACTTGCCATTTAACATCTCTTCGCCGAACTAGTGCACCTATACATCTAACAAGTGTATTTGGTGTGTTGGGGACACAAGAGACTTCTTGTATCTTAGTTGCAGGGTTGCTTGAGAGAGACCATCTTCAACCTCTACTTCCCTGAGTTCGATAAACCTTAGGTCATCCACTTGAGGGAAATTGCTGCTGTCCTACAAACCTCTGCGCTTAGAGGCCCAACATAGTCTACGAGAGTAGAAGCGTGTGTAGACATCACTTGTGGCTGCAGCTGATTGAGTCCAAGTATTTGCATGGCCAGCCCCTCTTGGCTTGCGCGCAATCGGCTGGATTCCAGTTTTGGAAATCGATTCAGGACATCAAAGATGAGATTAGGCTGGGCTTGCTGGTTTCGGTTGGCAATGGGTCTGGGACCCAGTTCTGGTTGGACCCCTGGCTTGATGGCGGGCATCTCCGCATGCGGTTTCCGAGGCTTTCTGCGATTTGTGACGACCCGGTTGTTCTTGTATCTGCGGCTGCTTTGGATGAGGGATGGAATATTGCATTCCGCCGCTCATTCAAACCATCCGAGGTACAAGAATGGACAGAATTGAGGGAAGTAGTCCCTCTTTCTATGTCCCAGGATCCTGACTTTGTTTCTTGGAGCCTCACTCCTTTGGGAGAATTCTTCGCTAGCTCTGCTTATCATGCGCTATGCTGGTTGCCGGTTCTCCAGTGGTTATCCCCATTGTGGATGGCGTCTATGCTCCTGAAGATCAAGATTTTTGTTTGGCAGCTTCTCAGAGATCGTTTACCTTCAGGGACCGAGGTGCTGAAATGCCATGGTCTGGGCAATGGCCTTTTCCCCCTCTGCCACATCCCGGAAATGGGAACGCACATTTTCTTCTCATGCGTAGCAGTGCAGGCACTTTGGTGCTTTATTTGTGAGGCTCTGGGACCGGAGTGGGAGGCCCATGACCTTGCAGAGTTTCTGCAGGTAAGGGCCACTCAGGTTGGCCCTGAGCGCCGACTGTTCTGTCTCATCTACGCGGCTATGATGTGGACCCTTTGGACTACTCGCAATAAGATGGTGATTGAGCGGGTGTTCCAGCGACGTGCGTCTGACTCGTTCTTCAAATTTCTTGCCTTCTTGCAGCACTGGCATCCGCTCACTAGGCCGAGGGATCGTGAGAGGCTTCAGCTATATCTGGACGCTCTGTTGTCTTCCACGCGCCGGCTATCCGACCGTTCGCCTGCTTCGTAGCTTGCCCCTGACGGCCTTTTATGTTTCTTCTTCTTTCATTTGGGCGTATTTGAGTTGATGCCCGAGCATTCTTTGTTTATGACTCTCGTTAGGACGCGGTTGTAAGGTCATTTGTTTTATCTATAAAGCGGGGCGAAAGCCTGTTTCGAGAGGCATAAGCACCTGTGTACAAGAAGAATCTGTACACGGACAAAAGGAAATAGAACCTATAGCCAAACTATATATGGGCACATCCTCATGTTATCAACCAGATGGAGCTGTCATGGCCATCCTCCATTAACAGGGACCTGTAGGTGACAGCTCACCAAGATAGTACCCACCTGTTTGCATCCTTTATAAGAGCATCTCCAACAGGCGTCTAAAAAGAGCTCCGCGCGCTATAAAGTTGTTTTTTTGGGCGCCGAACAGCTCCAACAGAAGCTGTAAAATTGTGCGCGTGCTAAAAATTTTGGGCATGCGCTGAAAAACGTCATCGCGCGCACTATATTTTGGGCGTCGGATTGGACGCGCTTCACAATTTGCACTGCGTGCTGTTTTAGGCGCGTGTTTTTGGGCGTCTGCTAAAGCAATGTTGGTCCCGGCGCACTAAAAGTGCTACAGTGGCGCGCTATAAATTTTATTGAGCGCGATTTTTTTTGTGCGGCCGTTGGAGATGCTCTAAGTAGTATTAACTTCCAAATGAAAGGAAGAGTGTTTTGCTATGTCTCTGCCGGTTGTTTCTTTCCTTTGATCAGTCGACACCGACAGCTGTCGATCTGATTTTAGGATCTTTGGAAAAGATTACACTGTTTTACATTATTGTGCGGATAAATATATACAGTATTTTAGTAGATAAACAAAATATTGCAACACACTGAATATTAATTGTAAATACAAAATCTTAGTCGACTGGTGCAACGTGATTTTTTTTAACACAGTACAGACGCAAGCGCTCACATACACGCGTATACACTCATCCATATGAACGCACACACACGCACACCGTACCTCGATGAGCATCTTTGAAAGACTGAGCCGGCATATCATCATGAAATTTACAAAGTCCTGATGAAATGTGACTTAGACGGGTAGTGTAGACAGGTAAAACAAAATGATCACTGTAGGAGATGCAACATATACCGTATTGCCAAGAATTCATGCTTCAGTGTAAAATTCCCCGGTGCCAGGACCATATGGCAAGATTCCGTAAAAGAGATGATGCATCACTGAGTCCCATGGGGATCCCTTGCTTCCCCAGTGGATGCCCGATCGTGCAGGCTGGCCACGTCCGTCAAGAACTGGGCAAACGCCAGGCGCGACGACCCGCCGTGGTTGCAAGCCGCCGCGGCGCCTTCCTTGTGGGCCTCGACCCGTGCACTGAGCTCTCTGCCCTCCTCGGACTCCATGACAAGCCGTACCTTGCCCTCCACCTCGCCGGCCTTGACCAGCCCCTGCTGCCACCCGACCATCTCCACGGCGATCCCCATGTCCCCCACCATTAATACCATGTTCATCTTCTGCTCCGCGTACAACGGCCAGCACAGCATCGGCACGCCCGCCGTGACGCTCTCCAGCACCGAGTTCCACCCGCAGTGCGTCACGAACGCCCCGGTGGCCCTGTGGCGGAGCACGTCTATCTGTGGCGCCCACAGCTTGACGACGAGGCCACGGCCACGGGTGCGCTCCATGAACCCTTCCGGCAGGAGAGCGGCAAGGTCCGGGTCGGCGCATGGGTCGAACGGCTTCTCCGTGGCGTGGACCGGGGCTCGCACGACCCACAGGAAGCGGTGGCCGGAATTTTCAAGTCCGACGGCGATCTCCCTGAGCTGCTCCTCGGAGTGGCTTTTTGCGCCTGTGCTCCCGAAGCAGAGGAACACCACGCTGCGGTCCGGCTGGCCGTCTAGCCAGACGAGGCACTCGTGCCGCTCGTTTGCCTCGGCGATGGCACGGATAAACGGACCGATGCAGTACACCGGAGGCAATACCCGGCCGGGGACACACCGAGGGTCCCTGAGAGCCGCCACCCCCGGAGCCTCCAACGACTCGAACGTGTTCACCAGCGTGCCATTGGCCTCCATGATCCAGCACACGGAGCCCATCGTCGCCTTGTACGTCTCGCCCTCCGGGTCCTCGAGCATTTCGCGCAACAGGTGCGAAGCCGGCATGGGTGGAAGGCCGAAGAGCTGGAGAGGGCTGTCTCCTAGCTCCCCGAAGCTCGGCCCGCCCTCTGGAAGGAGCGTAGGAAGCTGGGAGAAGGCGGCGAGGATGGAGGCGCTGCTGGTGAACAAGTTGTAACAGGGGATCCCGACCCTCTTTGCGACGACGACCGCCTCGCTGGACACCGAGTCGACGACCAGGGCGTGGACGCGTCGAGGCCGCATGGAACAGAGGAAGTCGTGGAGGCGCTCGTTGTAGCGGCGCAGGAGGTCGATGTACCTGGGGATGAACTCTATGCCCATGGTTAGTTTGGGCGGGTCCTCCACACCTGGGAGCGTGTGGAAGCTGACGGACGGCATGGAGGCGGCGACGGCCCTGAAGACGATGTCTTCCTTGACGCCGGGATCAATGAGCGCGACGGAGACGGCGTAGCCGTGCTTGACGAGCTGGGCGGCGAGCTGCATCATGGGGACGAAGTGGCTCACGCCCAGGCCGGGGTACAGAACGACCGTCTTCTCCATGGGTTAGCTGTGACGCTGCTGGGGCTGCAGGGAGGATAAACTTGTGAGGACTGAGGACGCGGTATTTAATCGATGCTTCAATCGATGGCTGGTGTGTGGTGGAACGTCTGTACGACGATAATTGAGAAGCATCGACTGCACGGTCGGCCAGATCCAAAATCTCTCAGCTTTCGTTAATCAGAAGTTTTTAGTATGGTCCCAAACTGGGCAAAGTATCTGGTGAAAATGAGATTTCAGTGAAAATCTGGAAATTCACATGGTGGCTCGTGGGCCATTGGATTGACAAGGAACCGCACTTATTTCAGGTGGGATCACCACCCGCCACTTAAACGCCACTACTTGCTCGATAAATAAGTCAAATTACTCGGCGATTCATTCAACTGAAAAAAAAAAAATAGGCCACTATATCGCCGTTAATATCATCCTATAGCGTCTTGAAAATTGTCTCGCTATTTAAATCGGTGTACAATGTCTCGCTAATAGCACGTTATAGTGCGATATACTAGCATGCTAATAGCGTATTTTGAGGTTGGTATTATTTTGTTGTAGCAGCTATTTTTTTCACATTCTCAGTTGCGCCAATTCTTCTCCCGGGAACCCTCGCCGCCACATACATAAGAGCATCTCCAGCCGCGCCCCCAACAGCCCTCCAGGCCACTTTTTAGGCGTCGGCGCCGAAAAAATGGTCCAGTCGCGTCCCCAGGACGCCGAAAATCGCCGGATTGGGCCGAAACTGGCGTAGGCGGACCCAACCCTAACCCGGGGCGCTAGGGGTCGTCTGGGGGCGCCGGACGAGGCATTTTTTGGCGCGAATGTGATGGGCCCGCCCTGTCAGCGACGCGCTACTTCGTCGTCCTCATCGCCTCGGTTCCCGCGGGAATTAATGCCAAAGCTGCTCCACTGCCGCGCCATCGCCTGCCCATTGATGCCATGCAGCGAACCGTCGCGTCGCCCGGCACCACGGGCGCCCGCCACGTGTCGCCTGGCATGCGCCTCTCGCCGCCCGAGCTCCGGCTATAAAAGCAGCCCACCTCGCCGGTGAACGCCACACCGCAGCACATCGTCCCCCCGCACTCTCCACACTGCCACGCGCGGTTCACCGCTTCCTCCGGCCGCTGGCTGCTTCGTCACCGACACGCACTGCGCCCCCATGTCGCCTCGCCGCCGGGGAGGTGCGGGCTACCGTGGCGTCCGGGTTTGTCCGTCCGGCACCTACTCCGCCGAGATTCGGTCGGGCGACGTGCGCCTCCGCCTCGGAACCTTCGACACCGCTCAGGAGGGCGCCCGCGTGTACAACGCTGCGGCGAGGCGCCTCCGGCGTTCCCGTTGGGACATGAACTTCACGGACGTGCCGACTCTGGAGCGGGCACAGGAGTTGGCGCCTCCCTCGCGGCTTAGAACCGACGAAGATTGTCGGAAGAACCGTAGGCGGGCGCACCGTCTCACCCTGGCCGAGATGGACGAGGAAGCCATGGCGACGTGGCGCCAAAACTTCCCGCAAGACATCATCAACGAGCACCAGTTCTTGCCCGAGAAGAGGGCGGAGAGGAAGAAGAGGAGGAAGGAGCGAGCGGCTTATCGCGAGGACAAGCGAGCGCGGAAGGCGGTCGCTAAGTTCAACATCGAAGTAGGAGATGCGTCCTCCTGGGACCCGACGAGCGGTTCCTTGACGCCTATGCTGAGACGTCGGAGGAGGACATCACCGAGGCAGAGTCCGAGTCCGATTCGGAGAATGACTAGTAGTAGTAGGTCGTAGGAGAAGACTATGTGAACTATCTATTTATCTATCTATCGTAGGATTAAGATTATGTGAACTATCTATCTATCTATCTATTTATGTGAATTATCTAGAAGAACGTCGAGTCTGAGCCGTTTTGCGCCGAAAATGACCTGAAAGCGCCGAAAATGAGCCGATATCGACGCCTGGGGACGACCTGGGGGGCGGCGACTAAGAACGCATTGGCACCCAAGCCGAAACTAACGCCGGCTCGCCCCATGCGACGGTTTTCGACGCGTCCTGGGGGCCAACGGCTGGAGATGCTCTAACCTGCAGCGGCCACGACGGCGTGCATTGAGCCGGAGCTCCCCTCGGCGGGGAGGGCTCCTGAGGAGCTGAGGCCAGGGATGCCGCCCATGGGGCAAGCGAGGGAGCCTACGGCGTCGGCCTAGAGAGCTACGACCGGCGTGCCCAGCTGCATCAATCCCATCTTCGCGTACCTCGGCGGGAGCCACGACCGGGACACGCCGCCGGCGATCAATACCGGCACCTGCACGTACAATTACCTGCCGGTGCTCGGGATGGAGACGGCGGCCAACTACACCAGGCTCCTGATGGCCGGGTCCTGCTGGACTGGGCGGGCACCGAAATCGGCGACTGCCCCGCCTGCGTGGCAACCGGCGGGCAGTGCCAGTACAGCAACGCCACCGGGGTGCTCGCGTGCCTCTGCCCCGGCGGGAGGCTCCGCGGCCCGACATGCGCCGGTGAGTCCGCCCACGCCGCCACTTGCCTCCCTCTAGCCCTCTACTCTACTGTACCACAGTTACGTGCCGAGTGCATGCCGACGCGGATAGCCATATCGGTACATGCTCGTTTGATTAGTCTGTTTATTTTCGCTGGTTCATTGCATTTGGCTGCATGGTGGGCTGGTGGCATCTTGTCGTTGGCCAATGCTGTCTCGATCTTCCGTAGCCCCATGGAGATTTCACCTTTGGCTTTTCTGCTTCTTTCTCATAGATATTCAGACCGCTGACGAATTGACGAGCCAGCCCATACGCCAAGGCTGCTTGTAGCGAGAGTATCTTAACTAATATCATGCATGTCATACACTATTTAACCTATCATAGATACTAACGTGTACCTGGTTTCGCGTTTTCTATGAAAATGGTGGAGCCGGGGGGTGTTTTCTGCCCTCCTGTCAGTCTAAAAAAATCATAGATACTAACCTATGATACTGTATATTAAAAATATAATACCATGTACAAATATATATTTCCCTCTGTTCTATAATGTGTCAAAAACGCTCCATGATTGGAGATGAATAGATCGAAAAATTTCTCGCCAAAAAAAAACGCTCTTATATTATGGAACAAAGAGAATACATAATACTAACTTGAAATTCCCCATGGCAGCCTAAGTATTCCCGTTGTTGGTAGTGTCATTCACAAAGGATCGAGTATTATATTAGATGTGGTACTTGCCAGAAGCTTAGGTAGTGGCACACATGTAAACTAGTGTGGTTATTAGGGACTGTTTGGTTCGGCACTCAGATTGCCATGCCTAAGCAGAGGCAGTTGTGGCGCGCCACGAAAAGCGTGGCGGCTAAAACGAGCGCCACTCCTTAGGCAAAAATTTCTACAGCAAAAGCCCATTTGAGCTGTGGTGAGCCAAACCTTAGGAAAGAACCAAACGTCTTCCTAGGAAGCTGTGGCATGCCACACCTCTGGCGTGGCTAGCTAAGGCTGGCAACCAAACAGCCCCTAGGTATGTAGACGTGTGCATCATTGGACAAGTGGAGCTGGATGCACAGCAAGTAGCTTTTGTTAGTGCATCCGCTAGATCCCTCTAAAGCTATAATTGCACACACAAAAATATCATATTGAGGGATTAATTAGACCCCAGCCGCGACGTCGCTTCTCCATGGCATCCCCGGGCCGGTGGCGCACCGGGCACCTACAGAGAAAAAACTCACCTAATGTGGACAGAACAATGACAGCCATCCGACCATAGGTTTTGATGATTCGTTGTGTTTTGGACAATGTTGTTGAAATCTGAGATGGGCCTAGAGCCCATATGACAATTTCAGATTTGATCTCTAAGGGCCCATGTAGGTGGCATGACAAAGTGGTGGGAAGTTTAGTCCCACCTTGGAAGTGGAAGGAGAGTTGGAGTGGTTTATAAGGGATTCTCTCCCTCATGCTATTGGAGCTTGAGAAGAGATGAGGCCCTCGCGCACTCCTCCTCCTCCGCTCGCCTCGCCTCGGCACGACGCGGGTTGCGGGATTGAGCAGAGCCGAGCTCACTCCTATGCGCGATCTGAGACGTCGGATCGTGGGCTACCGACTCCCTAGCGGCCGCAATACAGAACGCATCTTGCCTCCATGCCCGCCGTCGACGGGAGAGCAGGTCTCCGAAGCCTCGCCTCTCTGGATCCTGTACGGGACAGGGGCGAATAGGTTTTTGGGAAGCGACTACGCGACTCGCCGTTCGTCTACTTCCGGAACAGGCTCCAAGATGTGAACAGAAGCTACGACGGTGGAATTACGGTTTTCTCTCTGCGTATGGAGTTTCTGGGGTACGTAGGTATATATAGGAAGAAGGGAGGCACCGAGGCCATGTGGGCCAGCCTCGAGGCAGGGGGCTCGCCCCCCACCCTTGAGGGCTGGCCCCACGTCCCCTGACTTGGCGCTGGCCCCACGTCCCCTGACTTGGCCCCGAAGACTCTCGAGCATGATTTCCTTCAAAAATATCTCTCGCGAAGGTTTCATTCCGTTTGATATTCCTTTTCTGCAAAACCCTGAAATAGGCAAAAAACAGCAATCTGGACTAGGCCTTTGGGTTAGTAGGTTAGTCTCAAAAATGATATAAAAGTGAATGATAAAGCCCATTAAACATCCAAGACTTCATAAATAATAGCATGGAACAATCAAAAATTATAGATACGTTGGAGACGTATCAGGTAGACATGTCCTTCACATAGAAAACCTGTGCCACATCATTGGCTAGGACGAATGGTTCGTCTGCATACACAAGATTGTTGAGATCAACTATTGTCATTCTATACTGGGGGTCTTCAGTTACCCGGTCTCATTTCATATTGACCCATTTGCACCGAAACAAAGGGACCTTCAAACCACGTCCATAGTAAAGTTCCCATATGTCCTCTATATAACCATAATATGTTTACTTTCCCGTCTTGGTTGCTGCATCAAAGCGGACACCACTGTTTTGGTTGGTCCTCTTCTTATCTTGGGCGATCGTGTAAAATGTATTCCCATTTATCTCGTACCCTTTGAAAGTCATTATATTCGAAGATGGTAACTGGGAAAGAAAGTACACGTCATCTTCAATAGCGGCTTCATGCATGGCACGTGTCTGCAACCAGCCGGCGAAAGTCATCGTTTGTTCATGTGTAATCCAGTCATCAGACTGCTCCGGGTATTTGGAGCGTAGAAAATTCTTGTGTTCATCCATATACGGAGCCACCAAGGCGGAGCTCTGTAGAACTGTGTAGTCACTAGTAGAAAACAGGGCATTGGTCCAGCCCATTAGCCCCGGTTCAATCTAGAACCGGGACCAATGGGGGTACTGGACCCGGTTCGTTAGCCCAGGGGGCCGGCCGGGCCACGTGGGCCATTGGTCCCGGTTCGTCTGGACCTATTGGTCCCGGTTGGAGCTAAAAACCGGGACCAATGGCTCTTGCTCCTGGCCCACCACTATTAGTCCCGGTTTGTTTTATGAACCGGGACCAAAGGCACCCCTTTAGCCCCGGTTTGTAGCACCAACCGGGACCAGTGAGTTGCCTATATAAACCCCCTCACTCAAGAGCAGAGCTCACTGCTCTGTTTTTTTTCTGGCCGAGGGGGAGAGGGGTTAGTGGTGCTCTAGCTCACCTCCTATGCACACAACATGTTCGGTGGAATGCCCGAGCCACACTAGTTAAGCTTTTCTGCTCTCGAAGCTCTATTTTCTCCGAGATTTGTCTAGGTTTAGCGGTCCGTCACGTCCCGTCCCCGTCTTCGCCGCCGTCGATCGCCCCCGCCGATCTCGTCACCGGCACCACCGTGGTGAGCCTCTTGTTATGTCCATGCTTTTCTTACTTTTATTATTGCTTTAGATAGATATTTGTCTAATTTTCTTACGTTTATTATTGCTTGTTATTATATAGTGCGATGGTTTTGATATCCGCCCACGTGGGCCCTCGTCCGGTCTACGATTCGGATGTGGTATATTATCTTTAATTTATAACTATTTGTTTTAGTGCTTATGATAGTTATGCCGACCAACCTGACATGCATAGATGTTTTATTATGTCTAGGAGGTAGTTGAACCGGAAATTTCTACCGACCCTCTTGTGGAGAGGTTAAATTTAGTTGAAGAGGAAAGCATTTCGTTAAAGAAAAAATTGGAAAAAATGGAGGAGGAGAAGATGGAATTGGAGTTGCATGTTGCGGAAGTTATCGATGATCACAAGATCAAGATGGAACCTATTGTCGAGAGGTTAAATTTAGTTGAAGAAGAAAACAAATTCTTGAAGGAAAAAATAAAAAAAATTGTGGACGAGAAGATGATATTGGAGTTGCATGTTGCGGATGTCGTCGATGATCACAAGATCAAGATGGATGCAATGCGGTTGAAGATTAAAAAGATTAGAAAATATGCCATTAATACCGAGGCTTGGTATCATTATGCCGTTGGATCAATTGTTACCTTGGTTGCGATTATGATAGCATTTGTTTTCGCGTTGAAATGTTTTACATAGTTTCGATGTGTATGGAGAGCTATATATGTTGTTAGATGAGAACTATATATGTATGTACTTTGGTTTTAATGTGATGATGATCTTTTATCCATTTGGTCACTTAATTATCTATTTATGATGTTCTGTAATGGTTTTTGACACACTTAATTATATATAAATGCACGCAGATGAACCGCCAATGGATGTACGGTGACAGACACACCTCCGAGTACATTAAGGGCGTGCGTGAGTTTCTAAATGTGGCAGAGGCAAACAAGCAGAATGGTTTTATGTGTTGTCCATGCACTCAATGTGTGAATACGATGTCTTACTCTAACCGAAAAATCCTTCACTCCCACCTGCTTTACAAGGGTTTCATGCCACACTATAATGTTTGGACGAGGCACGGTGAAATAGGGGTTATGATGGAAGACGGCGAAGAAGAAGAGTACGATGACAACTATGTGCCCCCTGAATACGGTGATGCTGCAATGGGGGGAGCTGGTGAAGATCAAGAGGAACCAGACGATGTGCCCAATGATGCTGCAACGGGTGAAGCTGCTGAAGATCAAGAGGAACCAAATGATGATCTTCGCCGGGTCATTGTCGATGCAAGGACACAATGCGAAAGTCAAAAGGAGAAGCTGAAGTTCGATCGCATGTTAGAGGATCACAAAAAAGGGTTGTACCCCAATTGCGAAGATGGCAACACAAAGCTCAATACCGTACTGGAATTGCTGCAGTGGAAGGCAGAGAATGCTGTGGCTGACAAAGGATTTGAGAAGCTACTGAAAATATTGAAGAAGAAGCTTCCGAAGGATAACGAATTGCCCGACAGTACATACGCAGCAAAGAAGGTCGTATGCCCTCTAGGATTGGAGGTGCAGAAGATACATGCATGCCCTAATGACTGCATCCTCTACCGCGGTGCATACAACGATCTGAACGCATGCCCGGTATGCGGTGCGTTGCGGTATAAGATTAGACGAGATGACCCTGGTGATGTTGATGGCGAGCCCGCCAGGAAGAGGGTTCCTGCGAAGGTGATGTGGTATGCTCCTATAATACCATGGTTGAAACGTTTGTTTAGAAACAGAGAGCATGCCAAGTGTATGCGATGGCACAGTGAGGACCGTAAGAAAGACGGGAAGTTGAGAGCACCCGCTGACGGGTCGCAATGGAGAAAAATTGAGAGAAAGTACTGGGAGGAGTTTGCAAAGGACGCAAGGAACGTATGGTTTGCTCTAAGCGCGGATGGCATTAATCCTTTCGGGGAGCAGAGCAGCAATCACAGCACCTGGCCCGTGACTCTATGTATGTATAACCTTCCTCCTTGGATGTGCATGAAGCGGAAGTTCATTATGATGCCAGTTCTCATCCAAGGCCCTAAGCAACCCGGCAACGACATTGATGTGTACCTAAGGCCATTAGTTGAAGAACTTTTACAGCTGTGGAATGGAAACGGTGTACGTGCGTGGGATGAGCACAAACAGGAGGAATTTGACCTAAAGGCGTTGCTGTTCGTGACCATCAACGATTGGCCCGCTCTCAGTAACCTTTCAGGACAGACAAACAAAGGATACCACGCATGC
>LR738711.1:34897668-34936318 GCA_902687465.1 Secale cereale
TATAAACAAAATAAAATAAATAAAGCAACAAAGAAAATAAATAAATAAAGTAAAATAAATAAAGCAACTCTAAATACAGCAAAAAACAACTTAGAAATAAACAAAGAAAATAAAATAAATAAAGCAACTCTAAATACAGCAAAAAACAACTTAGAAATAAATAGCAACAATAAGTATTTTGTTGTAATTAATTATAAACAAAATAAAATAAATAAAGCAACAAAGAAAATAAATAAAGGAAGTAAAATAAATAAAGCAACTCTAAATACAGCAAAAAACTACTTAGAAATAAACAAAGAAAATAAAATAAATAAAGCAACTCTAAATACAGCAAAAAACAACTTAGAAATAAATAAAGCAAAAAAGGAAAAAAAATTGGGCGCTGCCCAGTGAGCCTGCAAGGCCTATAGCACAGGATCCACCTGTAATATAAGGCCCAGCAAGCTCACAGGGCAGCGCGCAGAGTTAGGCCCAGAAGCCTGCATTTGAGAGGAGCTCGAGATGGAGGGAGCAGCAGCCCTTATAAACCACTCTCGAGCTCCCTCATCTAGCGAGGTGGGACTAAACATCCCACCGCACCCGCGCCAGCACAGGGCCTTTGGTCCCGGTTGGTGGCACCAACCGGGACTAAAGGGTGGCATTAGTCCCGGTTGGTGGCTGAAACCGGGACTAATGCTCCCCTTTAGCCCCGGTTGCTGCCACCAACCGGGACTAAAGGCCCCACCTTCCCGCCCTTTGGGCTGCTGAAAAGGGACCTTTAGTCCCGGTTGGTGGCAGCAACCGGGACTAAAGGGGGGCATTAGTCCCGGTTTCAGCCACCAACCGGGACTAAAGCCCCTCCTATATAACCAGGACTTGCGAAATTTTCGTCAGTTTCCTTCTTCTCCCCGCCCCGACGCCTCCCTCGATCTGCTCCGTCCCCATCGCCGTCGCCGTCGCCCCCGTCGCCCCGTCGCCGTCGTCCCCGACGCCGCCTCGTCGCTCCGCCCCGCGCCGTCGCCGCGCCCCGCGCCGTCGCCCCGCCCCGCGCCGTCGCCGCGCCCCGGCCGGCCCGTCGCCCCGCGCCGCCGCGCGCCCCGCCCCGCCGCCGTCGCGCCGCCACGCCCCGACGCCGCCTCGTCGCCGCCCCGCCCCGCCGCCGTCGCGCCGCCCAGCCCTGCCGATGTGAGGGCCGGCTCCCTTTTTTTTATATGTTTAATATTGCTGTATATATATATATAGTTGCTGTGTATATATATGTATATATGTGTATATTTTTTTTATGTTTATATAAATTGCAGTATATATAGTTGCTGTATATATAGTTGCTGTATTTATATGTATGTGTATATCTTTTTTTTTCTTAGGAATTTGCTAAATATATATGTTAAATATATATTTATGTGTATATAAATATATTTTTTCTTAGGAAGTTGTTGTATATATGTGATGTGTGTATATGTGATGTATATATATGTGTATGTGGCTATATAGTTTTTTGTTTATATATGCTAAATATATATAGAAAGTTTTATATATATATGCAAAAGTTACAAATTTAGAAAAAGAAGGATAGGAAAGAAGAAAATAAGAAAGAGGAAAGAAAGAAGAAGAGGAGAGGAAGAAGAGAAGAAATAAATAAGAAGAAGAAAAAAAAGAAAAAGAAGGATAGGAAAGAAGAAAATAAGAAAGAGGAAAGAAAGAAGAAGAAGGAGAGGAAGAAGAGGAGAAATAAATAAGAAGAAGAAAAAAAGAAAAAAAGAGGAGAAGAAGAAAGGAATAGAGGATAAGAAGAGAAATTTTCTCTTCTTCTCCTCTATTCCTTTCTTCTTCTCCTTTTTTTTTCTTTTTTTTTCTTCGATCTTCTCCTCTAGCGGTTCCTTTTTTCTTCTTCTTCCTCTTTTTTTATCGGATATGTATACACCCTCTCCCCGATAACTTCGACATTAGGGGGGGCCGGGGTCGAGGGTCGTCGAGGGACCGAGGCCGAAGGTCGAGGGGTCGAGGGTCGTCGAGGGACCGATCGAGAGGCCGAAGGGCGAGGGGTCGAGAGGTTGCCTAGCAGTCGGGGGTCTAGGGTTGTCGATCGCCGAGCTGTCGGGGGTCAAAGTATTGAAGAATTCCATGACTTCATCATTAGCCAGAAGTAACCGGCGCATTTTGGTACAAAGTTATGCAAAGATATTTTGGAACGGAGTTCCTGATAGAATAATCCGTCTTTTGTTACGAATTATCCTATCGGGGACTCCGTTCCAAAATAACTTTGGAGAGCTTCGTACCATCATGCTACTGTTACTTTCGCCTAATGATGAAGTATTGGTTTTGTTGAATCCTTTGACACTCGACAAAATGTGACATGAGGGGGTCTAGGGTTGTGGATCGCCGAGCAGTCGGGGGTCGAGGGGTCGAGAGAGGTTGCCTAGCTAGTGTCAAAGTATTGAAGAATTCCATGACTTCATCATTAGCCAGAAGTAACCGGGGCATTTTGGTACAAAGTTATGCAAAGATATTTTGAAACGGAGTTCCTGATAGAATAATCCGTCTTTTGTTACGAATTATCCTATCGGGGACTCCGTTCCAAAATAACTTTGGAGAGCTTCGTACCATCATGCTACTGTTACTTTCGCCTAATGATGAAGTATTGGTTTTGTTGAATCCTTTGACACTATAGCTAGACAAAATGTGACATGAGGGGGTCTAGGGTTTGTGGATCGCCGAGCAGTCGGGGGTCGAGGGGTCGAGAGAGGTTGCCTAGCTAGTGTCAAAGTATTGAAAAATTCCATGACTTCATCATTTGCCAGAAGTAACCGGGGCATGTTGGTACGAAGTTATGCAAAGATGTTTTGGAACGGAGTTCCTGATAGGATAATCCGTCTTTTGTTACGGATTATCTTATCTGGGACTTCGTTCCAAAACAACTTTGGAGAGCTTCGTACCATCATGCTACTGTTACTTTCGCCTAATGATGAAGTATTGGTTCTGTTGAATCCTTTGACACTATAGCTAGACAAAATGTGACATGAGGGGGTCTAGGGTTTGTGGATCGCCGAGCAGTCGGGGGTCGAGGGGTCGAGAGAGGTTGCCTAGCTAGTGTCAAAGTATTGAAAAATTCCATGACTTCATCATTTGCCAGAAGTAACCGGGGCATGTTGGTACGAAGTTATGCAAAGATGTTTTGGAACGGAGTTCCTGATAGGTTAATCCGTCTTTTGTTACGGATTATCTTATCTGGGACTCCGTTCCAAAACAACTTTGGAGAGCTTCGTACCATCATTCTACTGTTACTTTTGCCTAGTGATGAAGTATTGGTTTTGTTGAATCCTTTGACACTAGCTAGACAAAATGTGACATGAGGGGGTCTAGGGTTTGTGGATCGTCGAGCAGTCGAGGGTTGAAGCTAGTTCTACGTTTGCCATTAATATATCCATCTGTCATGTTTGAATAATAATTGGCATGTTGTAAATATTTGTAGAAACAATGGACGACAACACCCGAGACCTAGCACAAGAAGCGATGTTGATGGACATAATCGCAGACGGACAAAATGCCGTCAGGTCGTTTCTCAACGACACCGATGAGCAGGTCGAACAAGAGCTGCGGCTGGAAGATCTAGGCTATGATATTGATGAATTCGGTGACCCAATGCACATGGAAGAAGTAGACCGTGAGGACGGCTCCGGTGACCAAATGCCGGTGCAAGAAGGAGACCGTGATGCTGGCTCCGGTGACCGAACCGAGTCCGGCCAGGAGGTATATATGTTAGTTAAGCATGTGCTGACTAGTTAATTGATTCATTCATTAACTCTCGTCTTTGTTCCTTTTCTAGCCCTCCGGATCGAGCAAATCTTCGGTAAAGAGACGAGGAGCGAAGAAAAAGTTGAGGCCGGATGAAAAGTTTGAGATCTCAGAAATCTCGCGCTCCGGCGAGCCGATTGCACCCATCCGCACAAAGAACGCATTTGTTAATCAGTGCGGGGTTCTGGTTAGGGACAAGATCCCGATCAGCATCCATCAATGGTTAAAGCCGGCTGCAAACGACGCTCAGGTGACTTATGTCACAGATATGCAGAAAGAAGATCTTTGGACTGAGCTGAAGTCAAACTTCGTCCTACCGCGAGAGGTTGATCCGGCGAAGCCAGTTAAAGAGGACTTAATCAAGTCTTATGCACTTTCGAAGATGGCAGACCAATTCAGGGCATGGAAGAAAAAACTGAATACGTTTGTCAGAGGGAAAACGACTCCAGAATTCGTGGGAATATATGAGAAGATCAAAGATGACTGGCCCGCATTTGTGGCCCATAAGAAGTCGGAAAAGAGTCAGAAGATGTCGGAGACAAACCGGATAAATGCTGCAAAGAAGATGCATCACCATCGCACGGGGTCGGGCGGCTACCTCGTAGCCCGGCCTAAGTGGGCCAGGGCTGAGAATGATCTGCTTCAGAAAGGGATCGAACCAGAGACAATGCACTGGCCAGAACGTTGCCGGACTTGATTCTTCGGGGCGGCGGATCCTTGGACCCTGTAACAGGGTGGTGCATTTGGACGGACAAGCAATTGGAAACACCACTCAGGAAGATGCGGCAGTATATCAAAGCAGCGCATGCAGGGACGTTCATCCCCGACAGAGAGAACGACGAGCTGACAATGGCCCTTGGGAATCCTGAGCACCCTGGACGGACACGAGGCACGCCAGGCTCCCTTCCGTGGCGTGCTGGGTTTCCGGACGCAGGAGGCTACAAATGCCACGACAGGAGGAAGAAAATGGAGATGACCGAAATCCAGGCGCTGCGGGCCAGAATACAAGCGATAGAGGAATGGGAAGCAGATCGGGAAAGAATTGCCGAAGCTTCCCCCGAAGCTACCCCGCCATCTCAGCGGAGAAGCAGCGTGGCTTCCATCGAGCTGCTTCAGCCAGAGCTTGCCTTGACGGCTACTGCCAGGAATCCTGTGGATGCTATCACGGAGGCACAAAATTGCCACCTTATGGCACAGTGGATGAATCTGAAGGTCAAGGCGGCTGCTGGCTCTGTTTATCCTTCTGGACCAGACGACACTTTTCACTGCCGGCCGATTCCAGAAGGATATGCTAGGGTGATGGTCGACGAAATAACGGAGGGATTTGAGGAGCTCCAGCTTGACCACCCTACCGGTGAAGGGGAGACTCGGCTGGGTTCTTCACTGAAGACTCCACGCCTATGGCGGAAGGACCTAATCAACATTCTGAACTGGACGCCTCCGCCTCCTCCTCCGACGACGACGAGTCAGGGCACTCCGCCTCCTCCACCGCCTCCTCCTCCGGCGAGTGACCATCAGGGCACTCCGGCTCCTTCTCCGGCGAGTGACCATCAGGGCACTCCGGCTCCTTCTCCGGCGCGTGGCGGCACACCGCCTCCTTCGCCGCCGGCGCGTGGCGGCACTCCGCCTCCTTCGCCGCCGGCGCGCCCGAGCAGACAGCCAGCTCCTCCTTCGCCTAATCAGCAAGGGCGGAAGAGACCTGCCGCCGCTCCGGCTGCTCCTGCTCTGGCGCCTAAGCAAGTAAAAAAGACAGCCGCTTCGTCTGGTCCGGCGACGTCTACCAGTACAGCCAGAGGCGGGAGGCGATGCAGATTCGGTCCTTCTCTCACGCCTCTAGAGAAGTTACCGTACGAGAGGTCCGACGAGGAAAACACGAAGATCGCTGAAGGCGAAGTGAAGGACTTTTTTGAAGGGTTGAAAGCACAGAGACATCCACCTCCAGAGGAGAAGATAGATGCGGTGAAAGCAAAGCGCACTCTTGCTGCCCTGAAGCAACCAGCGAAAAGTAAGCCGACGGGCAACTATGACCGCATTATTCAAAAGACATTTCAAGATGCCAAGCGGTCCGGAAGTACAAAAAGTGATCAGAGGTTAGCAGAAGGGCGAGCTGGGAAACAAATTGCCCAGCTCGGCGAACAAGCGAACCAATCGTGCCCCCCGCTCAAGGTGTCTAGCGACATGGTCGCTAATGATCCGAGGATGGTGCCCGGTTATACCAATCTTGCAGATTACGCGTCCGACGATGTACACTATGATTTCTTGGAAGTGCAGATACAAAGATACGAGTACGGGAAGCCTCTCGTCAAAAATGAAAGATCTCTATCAACGAATATGCGAAGATTGCATGATTGGTACTTGAAAATCTGCAGAGAGTCTGGGGGGAGGGATAACTTGTATTTGAGAGTTAAACCGGAGCATGACCTCGTTGGAATTGACCTGTTGCATGTTCCATTTGAGGAGTTCTATCAGTTTTTCAATCAATTGGCCCTCGATAAAACAACGGTCACCTGCTACTGTCTGTAAGTAGTACTACTTCTGTCATTAAGTCTCTCTATATAGCTGATCTTCATTGCATGTATTTATAATTATCCTCACTATATTATGCAGATTGAAGATCGTCGAATTGAAGAAAAGACAAGTAGGTGATATTGGGTTTATTAACACATACCTCATAGATGCAACCGAGGTTAAATTGCGTCCCGACGATACCGAGACCAACTTGCTACGATCGTTGGTGGTAAATGAAAACAAAGATATAATACTCTTTCCTTACAACTTCAAGTGAGTGTTACTGTCTTGTGCATATTTGGTTTCCCTTATATATCAGTCAAGGTTATAGTGATGTAATTGATGATCTCATGCATTCGTGCGCAGCTTCCACTATATTCTCTTAGAGATTAAGCTTGAGAAGGGAGTAGTAACTGTCTTGGACTCTAAACGTAAAGATAATGCTAGCCAGGTAAGTTAAATCGATCAATATTATCCACCATGCATATATATCAGCAACTTCATTTCTGATATCAACTAATTGTTTTCTTTGTCTGGCAGGGCTTGGAAAAAATTCACCAAAAAAGCTCCGGGACTGCCGAAGAAGCTACAATTTAGATACCCGAAAGTAAGTACTATATAGTAGCATGTTCCGCGCGCGCATCTCCTATATCTTGATTCAAGCGCTAGTTTCATCAATACCAATTTGGCATTCTTGCTTATCAGTTTGATTGACCTCTATTTCTTGTAAAGTGGTTGTGGCAGGAACCCGGGAATGATTATTGTGGATACTACATTTGCGAGTCCATCCGCCACACGACCTGTGAGCGGGGCTACACTGATGAACAATTTGAAGTGCGTAAGCAATCAATAATATTCACAAATTTATAGCATCATTTCATGTATTGACCCCCTACTTCAAATTAGATGTTTCGGATGCGGGATGAACTCCTAACACCAGATCGTCTGCGAGCAATTCAAGAGGAATTGGCGGCATTCTTCCTTGAACATGTGATCGCTGAAGACGGAGAATACTATATGGACCATGCATCCATGTGTTAGGAGATTATTTTTGTAAGAGATAATTATTGTATATATGTGCCCGGTAGTGTCGGATAGATATACGAGAACTTGTTGTTCGACCAATCTCTCGGAGAAGGAGAGGTGGTCGATATTACTTCTCTCTGTATGCATATATATATATGTTGATTATACGAGATCTTCTGTTCCTTCGTTTGCTTAGTAGCTAGCAGCTAGCTATAGCTAGCTAGCGTGACTCTAGTCCTCTCTATATACGTATGTGTAGTATGTAGCGTCGACCAAGCACGGACATAAGAGAGAACACTTCTCTCTATTAATTAGCTAGCTAACACAATATATGAAACACCTAAATTAACCCCCAAAACCTAAAACCCCCCTCCCCTTTCAAAAAAAAAAACAAAAACCACAGCCACAGAAATGCTGACGCGTGGATGCCTTTTGGTCCCGGTTGGTACCACCAACCGGGACTAAAGCCCCTCCTGCCTGGACTCGGTGCACAGGCCACGTGGACACCCTTTTGCCCCGGTTCTGGATTGAACCGGGACTAAAGGGTCAGAGCATTAGTACCGACCTTCTTGTCCCGGTTCCAGAACCGGGGCTAAAAGGCCCAAATGAACCGGGGCTAAAGACCCTTTATCTACTAGTGAAAGAATTGCCGAAGCTTCCCCCAAAGCTACCCCGCCATCTCAGCGGAGAAGCAGCGTGGCTTCCACCGAGCTGCTTCAGCCAGAGCTTGCCTTGACGGCTACTGCCAGGAATCCTGTGGATGCTATCACGCAGGCACAAAATTGCCACCTTATGGCACAGTGGATGAATCTGAAGGTCAAGGCGGCTGCTGGCTCTGTTTATCCTTCTGGACCAGACGACACTTTTCACTGCCGGCCGATTCCAGAAGGATATGCTAGGGTGATGGTCGACGAAATAACGGAGGGATTTGAGGAGCTCCAGCTTGACCACCCTACCGGTGAAGGGGAGACTCGGCTGGGTTCTTCACTGAAGACTCCATGCCTATGGCGGAAGGACCTAATCAACATTCTGAACTGGACGCCTCCGCCTCCTCCTCCTCCTCCGACGAGTCAGGGCACTCCGCCTCCTCCACCGCCTCCTCCTCCGGCGAGTGACCATCAGGGCACTCCGGCGAGTGACCATCAGGGCACTCCGGCTCCTTCTCCGGCGCGTGCCGGCACACCGCCTCCTTCGCCGCCGGCGCGTGGCGGCACTCCGCCTCCTTCGCCGCCGGCGCGCCCGAGCAGACAGCCAGCTCCTCCTTCGCCTAATCAGCAAGGGCGGAAGAGACCTGCCGCCGCTCCGGCTGCTCCTGCTCCGGCGCCTAAGCAAGTAAAAAAGACAGCCGCTTCGTCTGGTCCGGCGACGTCTACCAGTACAGCCAGAGGCGGGAGGCGATGCAGATTCGGTCCTTCTCTCACGCCCCTAGAGAAGTTACCGTACGAGAGGTCCGACGAGGAAAACACGAAGATCGCTGAAGGCGAAGTGAAGGACTTTTTTGAAGGGTTGAAAGCACAGAGACATCCACCTCCAGAGGAGAAGATAGATGCGGTGAAAGCAAAGCGCACTCTTGCTGCCCTGAAGCAACCAGCGAAAAGTAAGCCGAAGGGCAACTATGACCGCATTATTCAAAAGACATTTCAAGATGCCAAGCGGTCCGGAAGTACAAAAAGTGATCAGAGGTTAGCAGAAGGGCGAGCTGGGAAACAAATTGCCCAGCTCGGCGAACAAGCGAACCAATCGTGCCCCCCGCTCAAGGTGTCTAGCGACATGGTCGCTAATGATCCGAGGATGGTGCCCGGTTATACCAATCTTGCAGATTATGCGTCCGACGATGTACACTATGATTTCATGGACGTGCAGATAGAAAGATACGAGTACAAAAAGCCTCTCGTAAAAAATGAAATATCTCTATCAACGAATATGCGAAGATTGCATGATTGGTACATGAAAATCTGCAGAGAGTCTGGGGGAGGAATAACTTGTATTTGAGAGTTAAACCGGAGCATGACCTCGTTGGAATTGACCTGTTGCCTGTTCCATTTGAGGAGTTCTATCAATTTTTCAATCAATTGGCCCTCGATAAAACAACGATCACCTGCTACTGTCTGTAAGTAGTACTACTTCTGTCATTAAGTCTCTCTATATAGCTGATCTTCATTGCATGTATTTATAATTATCCTCACTATATTATGCAGATTGAAGATCGTCGAATTGAAGAAAAGACAAGTAGGTGATATTGAGTTTATTAACACATACCTCATAGATGCAACCGAGGTTAAATTGCGTCCCGGCGATACCGAGACCAACTTGCTACGATCGTTGGTGGTAAATGAAAACAAAGATATAATACTCTTTCCTTACAACTTCAAGTGAGTGTTAATGTCTTGTGCATATTTGGTTTCCCTTATATATATCAGTCAAGTTTATAGTGATGTAATTAATGATCTCATGCATTCGTGCGCAGCTTCCACTATATTCTCTAAGAGATTAAGCTTGAGAAGGGAATAGTAACTGTCTTCGACTCTAAACGTAAAGATCCCGAGGAGTATGCGGACATGACTCAAATGCTAGCCAGGTAAGTTAAATCGATCAATATTATCCACCATGCATATATATCAGCAACTTCATTTCTGATATCAACTAATTGTTTCCTTTGTCTGGCAGGGCTTGGAAAACATTCATCAAAAAAGCTCCGGGACTGCCGAAGAAGCTACAATTTAGATACCCGAAAGTAAGTACTATATAGTAGCATGTTCCGCGCGCGCATCTCCTATATCTTGATTCAAGCGCTAGCTAGTTTCATCAATACCAATTTGGCATTCTTGCTTATCAGTTTGATTGAGCTCTATTTCTTGTAAAGTGGTTGTGGCAGGAACCCGGGAATGATTATTGTGGATACTACATTTGCGAGTCCATCCGCCACACGACCTGTGAGCGGGGCTACACTGATGAACAATTTAAAGTGCGTAAGCAATCAATAATATTCACAAATTTATAGCATCATTTTATGTATTGACCCCCTACTTCAAATTAGATGTTTCGGATGCGGGATGAACTCCTAACACCAGATCGTCTGCGAGCAATTCAAGAGGAATTGGCGGCATTCTTCCTTGAACACGTGATCGCTGAAGACGGAGAATACTATGTGGACCCTGCATCCATGTGTTAGGAGATTATTTTTGTAAGAGATAATTATTGTATATATGTGCCCGGTAGTGTCGGATAGATATACGAGAACTTGTTGTTCGACCAATCTCTCGGAGAAGGAGAGGTGGTCGATATTATTACTTCTCTCTGTATGCATATATATATATATGTTGATTATATATACGAGATCTTCTGTTCCTTTGTTTGCTTAGTAGCTAGCAGCTAGCTAGCTAGCTAGCGTGACTCTAGTCCATATATATACGTATGTGTAGTATGTAGCGTCGACCAAAAGCACGGACATAAGAGAGAACACTTCTCTCTATTAATTAGCTAGCTAACACAATATATCAAACACCTAAATTAACCCCCAAAACCTAAAACCCCCCCTCCCCTTTCAAAAAAAAAAACAAAAACCACAGCTACAGAAATGCTGACACGTGGATGCCTTTTGGTCCCGGTTGGTACCACCAACCGGGACTAAAGCCCCTCCTGCCTGGACTCGGTGCACAGGCCACGTGGACACCCTTTTGCCCCGGTTCTGGATTGAACCGGGACTAAAGGGTCAGAGCATTAGTACCGACCATGTTGCCCCGGTTCCAGAACCGGGGCTAAAAGGCCAAATGAACCGGGGCTAAATCCCCTTTATCTACTAGTGACTGTGCTTGAGTGAGAGAATGCCCATCCATACATATTATTTGATCCCCTCCTAGTGTGTCCTTTCCATCCAGTCTACCCTTATGTCGCGATTCAGGAACACCAATCAGCTTAAGGTCATGAATAAAGTCAATACAAAACTCAATGACCTCCTCATTTTCATGGCCTTTGGAGATGCTTCCTTCTGGCCTAGCACGGTTATGAACATATTTTTTTAAGACTCCCATGAACTTCTCAAAGGGGAACATATTGTGTAGAAATATAGGACCCAAAACGTTAATCTCTTCGCATAGGTGAACTAGGACGTGTGTCATGATGTTGAAGAAGGATGGTGGGAACACCAACTCGAAACTGACAAGACATTGCACCAAATCATTCTGTAATGTTGGTATGATTTGTGGATCGATTACCTTCTGAGAGATTGGATTGAGGAATGCACATAGCTTCACAATGGCTAATTGAACGTTTTCCGGTAGAAGCCCCCTCAACGCAATCGGAAGCAGTTGCGTCATAATCATGTGGCAGTCATGAGATTTTAGGTTCTGGAACTTTTTCTCTGCCATATTTATTATTCCCTTTATATTCGACGAGAAGCCAGACGGTACCTTAATACTGAGCATGCATTCAAAGAAGATTTCCTTCTCTTCTTTGGTAAGAGCATAGCTGGCATGACCCTGATGTATGCCGTCTTTTCTATGCATGCGTTGCTGATCCTCCCATGCCTCCGGTGTATCTTTTCTCTTCCCATACACACCTAAGAAGCCAAGCAGGGTCATGCAAAGATTCTTCGTCACGTGCATCACGTCGATTGCGGAGCGGACCTCTAGGTCTTTCCAATAGGGCAGGTCCCAAAATATAGATTTCTTCTTCCACATGGGTGTGCGTCCGTCAACGTCAGTCGGAACAGGTTGTCCGCTAGGACCCTTTCGAAAGACTACCTTCAAATCCTTGACCATATCATGTACATTAGGACTAGTTCGGTGGCGAGGCTTTGTCCGGTGATCCGCCTCACCTTTGAAATGCTTGCCTTTCTTTCTTACGGGATGCCTGCTCGGAAGAAATCGACGATGTCCGAGGTACACATTCTTCCTACAATTATCCAAATATATACTATCGGTATCATCCAAACAATGCATGCATGCACGGTATCCCTTGTTTGTCTGTCCTGAAAGGCTACTGAGAGCAAGCCAATCATTGATGGTAACGAACAGCAACGCCTTTAGATCAAATTCTTCCTGTCTGTGCTCATCCCATGCACGTACACCTTTTCCATTCCACAGATGTAAGAGTTCTACAACTAATGGCCTTAGGTACACATCAATGTCGTTGCCAGGTTAATTAGGGCCTTGGATGAGCACTGGCATCATAATGAACTTGCGCTTCATGCACAAACAAGGAGGAAGATTATACATACATAGATTCACGGGCCAGGTGCTATGGTTGCTGCTCTGCTCCCCAAAAGGATTAATGCCGTCTGCGCTTAGACCAAACGATACGTCCCTTGCGTCACCTCCAAACTCCTCCCTGCTGTACTTTCTCTCGATTTTTCTCCACTGCGAACCGTCAGGGGGTACTCTCAACTTTCCGTCTTTCTTACAGTCTTCTTTGTGCTATCGCATCGCCTTGGCATGCTCTTTGTTTTGGAAGAAACGTTTCAACCGTGGTATAATAGGAGCATACCACATCACCTTGGCAGGAATCTTTTTCCTGGGGCGCTCGCCCTCGACATCACCTGGGTCATCGCGGGTGATCTTATAGCGCAATGCACCGCATATCGGTCACGCATTCAAATCCTCGTACTCACCCCGATAAAGGATGCAGTCATTAGGGCATGCATGTATCTTCTGCACCTCTAACCCTAGAGGGAAGACAACCTTCTTTGCTTCGTACGTACTCTCGGGCAATTCGTTGTCTTTTGGAAGCATCTTCTTTAACATTACCAGCAACTTCCCAAATCCCTTGTCAGATACACCATTCTCTGCCTTCCATTGCAGCAATTCCTGTGTGGTGCCCAGCTTTTTCTTGTCAGCTTCGCAGTTTGGGTACAACAATTTCTTGTGATCCTCTAACATTCACTGCAACTTTAGCCTCTCCTTTTCAGTTGTGCAGTTTCTCTTTGCATCGGCAATGGCCCGACCTAGATCATCACCGGGCTCATCCGATGCCTCTTCTTCAGCTTTTTGCCACATATCGTCGTCCTCTTCTTCTTCATTGTCTTCCATCATAACCCCTCTTTCTCCGTGCTTGGTCCAAACATTATAGTGGGGCATGAAACCGGACTCAAACAGGTGGACGTGAATGGTTCTTGAGTTAGAGTAATTGTGATCATTCTTACAGCCAACACATGGACAAGGCATAAAACCATCCGCCCGCTTGTTTGCCTCAGCCGCATTGAGAAAAGTATGCACACCATTAATGAACCCAGGAGAGCATCGGTCATCGTACATCCATTGCCGGCTCATCTTCATTACACAACACCGAAAATACCAAATCAATACAAGTTCATACAACACTTAAATGCAACATACAAATAACTCTCTAGCTAAAGCATTTAAATGCAACAACAAATGCGATCAATATCGCAACTAAGGTAACAATTGATCCAACATCATAATGATACCAAGCCTCATTATTAATGGCATATTTTCTTATCTTTCTAATCTTCAAGCGCGTTTTGTCCATCTCGATCTTGTGATCATCGACGACATCGGCAACATGCAACTCCAATTCCATCTTCTCCCCCTCAATCCTTTTCAATTTTTCTTTCAAATACTCATTTTCTCTTTCAACTAAATTTAACCTCTCGACGGATATCAAAACCATGGCACTATGTATAACAAACAACGTGCGGGTAAGATAATTATACCAGTAATTATATATCTAAATCACACAAACATGATTTTTTAATATATAAAAGATAAGAACAAGAGGCTCACCACAAGGTGGTGCCGGTGACAGGACGGTGCGGACGATCGATGGTGGTTAGGACGGAGACGGGAAGGCACTAAGTAAACCACACCTACAATTGCAAACTAAGTGTTATTTTGAGCTCAAATTGCATATAAATCAAATAAACTGCCACATATAATTCCTCCCAAATTACTAAAACCAACTAATTAATGACTATATAAAGCATTGCAAGAGCTAATCTAGCAATGAGAGATGAAAGGACAAAGTTGCTTACCTTTGTGATCACTTGGATGGATGGGGTGCCTCCTCGCTACTGCCATCAACGCCTGCAAGCCCAATTGGAAGAAAAGCGTGAACATCTCTTCTCCTCCTTTCTCTCCCTCAATTTTTTTTGATTGGCTTAATTTTGTGTTGTTAATTAGGATCACTGAAAAAAATAGCGCGTTGTAGCCTCGCTAATAGTACGCTATAGCGTATTGAGAATTGTCTCGCTAAATATATTAGTGTACAAATGTCTCGCTAATAGCATGCTATAGGGCGATATAGCACGCTAATAGCGTATTTTGAGGTCCACGCTAGTTTGCTGTAGCACGCTATTTTTTTCATTGATTAGGATTCCTACACTTCTCCCATGGTAGTCTTATTTGTTTATTTAGACAACAGGCACCAAGTTCCCAGGTTTTACTTAGGTATATACACTGTAGGATAAAGCCATCAGTGCATACAGAAAGTTCCAGCAATGAAAGCACTTGGACAGAAAAAGTTCAGCATGACAGGCATTACAAAGAAGCTGCATCAGCAAACATAAACATGAAAGGATAGCCAGCGAACAAAAGGCTTCCAACGCCACACAACTCACGAAGATGCTGCATCCCTATAGTCCTATCCATGTCTTGGCCAAGCTCAAGTTATATAATTGTTTGTTAGAGGTTTAAACTTGACATGATCAGGTAACTGTACGTCGTATTACATCTACATATAGAGCATTATTTATGTAGTTTGATATGGCTGTAAATCTTTGCATGTAAACAAAAGAGGGAAAATTAAACCGGTAACTACAGAGATATGCTTTAGTACCTTTGTATTCCGATCAATAAAATTTGTTTAGTCATCCATCAAGTTACTATGTTGCTGTTTTGAATTGGTTAGAAAACTGAACATATTGTGTATGCTGGATTGGAATTATATACATGCCATTTTGTGTAGTTTGCTCCTGCAATGAGTAGTAGCAAAAGGATAGAGGCTTCCTAGGTGTGCAACCTATTTCACGATCCCCTCTCTGTGCCAGGTTCTCCCAGATTTCTCCATTCCCAATCTTCATCTACCATATTATTTGTTTGGATTATTGAGTCAAATTGCTATCCTCCTTGATATGTCTATATTACTCAGAAATTCATCAACAAATCCCGCAGCAACGCGCGGGGCATCCTCTAGTTTTGTAGTTGACATGCGCATATAATAAGCACCGTAGACTTTGTACACCATTGTCTTCATTTTAATAATATATATTGTTTCTTCATCATTTCATCACGGATTCATTATTGAAAACTCAATGGACCCTAAAGTTAACCATTTATATGCCAGATTTTGTATCATAGTGGGCGAAATCATGCACGTGCTATCTCATTGTTATTGTTATGATAGCTATAACATTGTGTGTGCTCAAACATGATGATCGCATGTTTGTAAAGTTTGTGTATCCCTGTAGCCTTCTAGTAGTACAAACATATTCTATGCATTTGTATTTCTTACTACGAAAAAATATGCTAAAGCAATTGTTTCAAGTATCCAAACTTCCTATTTATAAAATTAAATTGTTTTAATTTCATATTAGTTCTAAATATTGGTTTAAACCCGAGCAAAAAATATTTATAGTTAGGAGTAATTTAATTTATATCTCATGAACTGATTAAAGATGTAACTATTAAAGTTTACAAGTTCTAGCCCGCGCATCGAGCGGCCACTTTGCTCGTTGGTATAAGGGTATTACCTCAAAGAACAAAGAAATAATGATAAATTTTGCATACAATCGACACATAGACACTACAGGAAACAGGAGATTTGCCGTCAGTACTGCTCTTTGCCGTCAGCATTTTGTCGGCGCAGACAGCAAAGACCACTTTTGCCGTCAGCTGCTGACGGCAAAGAATGACTGATGGCAAAGACGTACTTTGCCGTCTGCATTTTTTTTACAGACGGCAGAGACATACTTTGTCGTCTGCGTTTATTTTACACACGGCAAATACATACTTTGACGTCTGCTTTTTTTTTACAGACGGCAAAGACAATCTTTGCCGTCTGTAAAAAAAAGCAGACAGCAAAGTATGTCTACCATTAGAACTCATACACTCTGATCTTTGTGAGATGAATGGTGTGTTGACTAAAGGTGGAAAGAAATACTTCATGACATTGATAGATAATTCCACTAGATATTGCTATGTTTATCTATTAAATACTAAAGATGAGGCTCTACACTACTTTAAAATCTATAAGGCAGAAGTTGAGAAACAACTTGAAAAACAAATTAAATGAGTACGGTCAGATCGTGGTGGAGAGTACTTCTCGAGTGAGTTTGACTCCTTTTGTGCGGAACACGGCATTATTCATGAGAGGACGCCTCCCTATTCACCCCAGTCAAACGGGGTTGCCGAGCGGAAAAACCGTACTCTAACTGATTTGGTTAACGCCATGTTAGATACGTCGGGTTTATCCAAGGCATGGTGGGGGGAGGCTATATTGACGGCATGTCATGTCCTGAATAAAGTTCCGACAAAGGACAATGAGATCATTCCCTATGAGAAATGGGCGAAGAGAAGGACAACACTCTCGTACTTACGTACTTGGGGTTGTTTGGCGAAAGTCAATGTGCCGATCCCCAAAAAGCGCGAGCTTGGACCGAAGACCGTGTACTGAGTTAATTTGGGCTATGCTAAGAATAGTGTTGGATATAGATTTCTAGTAGTGAAATCTGAGGTACCTGACCAAAAGGTTGGTACAATTATGGAGTCTAAGGATGCTACATTCTTCGAGGATATATTTCCTATGAGAGATAGGCAAAGCATTTCTAGACAGGAATCTGAGGAGACTCATGAGCCTGCCATTCCTATAGAATACTATGAACGAACACATGATGAAGATCCTTAGGAGGATGACGAGGAAACCCTTGGTAGGGGAAAGAGACAAAGGACTGCAAAGACCTTTGGTGATGATTTCTTCGTGTACCTCGTGGATGATGCTCCCACTTCTATTTCAGAAGCGTATGCCTCTCCAGAATCTGACTACTGGAAGGAAGCGGTCCGTAGCGAGATGGATTCCATCATGGCTAACAGGACATGGGAGATTACTGAGCGTCCCTATGGTTGCAAACTATTGGGATGTAAGTGGGTGTTCAAAAAGAAGCTTAGGCCCGATGGTACGATTGAAAAGTACAAGGCTAGGCTTGTGGCCAAGGGCTATGACCAAAAGGAAGAGGAAGATTTCTTTGATACTTATTCACCTGTGGCCAGACTGACCACCATTCGAGTATTACTCTCGTTGGCGGCCTCGCATGGTCTTCTCGTCCACCAGATGGATGTTAAGACAGCTTTCCTGAATGGAGAGCTAAACGAGGAAATCTACATGCAACAGCCAGATGGCTTTGTGATAGATGGTCAGGAAGGAAAAGTTTGTAGGTTGATAAAATCTTTATATGGCCTGAAACAAGCACCTAAGCAATGGCATGATAAGTTTAATACAACACTGACATCTGTTGGCTTCGTTGTTAATGAAGCTGACAAATGTGTATACTATCGCCATGGTGGGGGCGAAGGAGTTATACTGTGCTTGTATGTTGATGACATACTGATATTCGGAACCAACCTCAAAGTAATTGAGGAGGTCAAGTCGTTTCTATCTCAGAACTTTGAGATGAAAGACCTTGGTGTGGCTGATGTTATCTTGAACATCAAGCTACTGAGAGATAATGAGGGTGGGATTACACTTTTGCAATCCCATTATGTTGAGAAGGTGTTGAGTCGTTTTGGATACTCGGACTGCACACCATCTCAAACACCATATGATCCTAGCGTGTTGATTCGAAAATCCAAAGGCACGGCTATAGATCAATTGAGATACTCTCAAATCATTGGTTCACTGATGTACCTAGCTAGCGCTACGAGGCCTGACATCGCTTTTGCTGTGAGCAAACTGAGTCGGTTTGTATCAAAACCGGGTGATGTACATTGGCATGTTGTTGAAAGAGTTATGCGTTATCTGAAGGGTACTATGAACTATGGACTTCACTATACCGGATACCCGTCGGTACTTGAAGGGTATAGTGATGCGAATTGGATCTCTGATGCTGATGAGATGAAGGCCACAACTGGGTATATGTTTACTCTTGGAGGTGGCGCTGTTTCCTGGAAGTCTTGCAAGCAAACGATCTTAACGAGATCGACAATGGTAGCAGAATTAACAGCATTAGACACATCTGGTGTCGAAGCGGGATGGCTTCGAGATCTCTTGATGGACTTGCCATTGGTTGATAAACCGGTTCCGGCTATCCTTATGAACTGTGACAATCAGACCATCATCACCAAGATGAAGAGTTCAAAGGACAACATGAAGTCCAACAAACACATAAGAATGAGATTAAAAGCTGTCAGAAAATTGTGAAACTCCGGAGTGATAGCATTGGAATATGTCCATACGGCTAAGAATCTGGCAGATCCCTTTACAAAAGGGCTATCACGTGTTGTGATAGATAATGCATCGAGGGAGATGGGCATGAGACCCACATAAGTTGCCATGGTGGTAACCCAACCTATGTGATCGGAGATCCCGTGAAGTAGGACCTGGGAAAACAAGCTAGTGGTGAACTGAGGAGAGTAACTATACTAACCCACTCCGCTGGAGATGCAATACTCTCAATACTGTATGGGAGGATGACTACTGTCTTAATGTGTTCCAAGGCTTATATGTATAAGCAAGATGCTATCCTACAGAGCGATCTTTGGAGGAACACACCTATATGAGCCCGACTGCTGGTCACAGTCTATGAGATTGGGGTGATCTCTAGTAAGCTCATGAACAAGCCAGGAGTGTGACTTATATGCTCCACCCGAGGGGTCAGCCTTCGGCAGCCTAGTATCAGTAAGACATGTGGTGAAACTTCTTTACGCCAAACTGACAATTCAAGGCTTAGTCCATTGTTCAGTTGTGAAGGAGTGTAGCTACTTGTTCTAGGTGAAGCTCAACCTTAACAGGTCTTCGCTGAAACACTGGTATATCGAAACAGTAATTGGAACAGAGGACACAATGGGCCCTCGAGATCTGGTGGGGGATTGTTGAAATCTGAGATGTGCCTAGAGCCCATATGACAATTTCAGATTTGATCTCTAAGGGCCCATGTAGGTGGCATGACAAAGTGGTGGGAAGTTTAGACCCACCTTGGAAGTGGAAGGAGAGTTGGAGTGGTTTATAAGGGATTCTCTCCCTCATGCTATTGGAGCTTGAGAAGAGATGAGGCCCTCGCGCACTCCTCCTCCTCCGCTCGCCTCGCCACGCCACGCCTCGCCTCGCCTCGCCTCGTCATGACGCGCCGCGGGTTGCGGGATTGAGCCGAGCCGAGCTCACTCCTATGCGCTTCTTTTTGCCGGTCAGAAACGGAGAGTCTTTGACAGGTAGGGCCACGATCTGAGACGTCGGATCGTGGGCTACCGACTTGGACGTGGGTTCGGCCCACGTTTCTCCACGCGCGGCCGCACATATATATGTGGGGCGCTACCAACCCTAGCGGCCGCAATACAGAACGCATCTGCCTCCACGCCCGCCGTCGTCCCTCTGCTGCTGCTGCCACCGGTGACTCCATCCCGTCCGCCGTTTACACGGTCGACGGGAGAGCAGGTCTCCGAAGCCTCGCCTCTCTGGATCCTGTACGGGAGAGGGGCGAATAGATTTTTGGGAAGCGACTACGCGACTGCTCGCCGTTCGTCTACTTCCTCTACGTCCGCGTCGCCCTCATCATCGTCATGGCCACCGACGCCGAACGTGCCGCCGCCGAGAAGATCGAAGCCGACAAGAAGGCAGCTGAGGACGCTGCTGTCGTCACCGCCGCCGCGGCCTCTGCATGGCCTACTGGAGGGTATAACTCGTTTATCCCGCTCCAACTATTTTCTATTTTAGGCATGCTAGCGTTATACGTAGATCTGTCTACAATTGGCGTAGTATGTGCTCACATGATTGAATATCAGTATGCTATTATTTGTGTCAATGCCATGCTAGTAGTTAATTTGTGGATTAAATTAATCGGAAAATTGCCTATTTACTCAGCAATCCAAAAACCTATTATGTGTAGGAATTTTTCGACAAGTGGCTTTGCCGCTGCACTGAAACCGGATAAGTTTACCGGTACATATTTTAAGCGTTGGCAGACTAAGACCACTTTATGGCTCACGGCTATGAACGTGTTCTGGGTCGCCGGTGTGCCCACGGGAACGATTGCTCCTGAACAGGAGAAGGCGTTCAGGGAGGCCACCGTCGTATTTCTCGGAGCACTTCTTAGCGTGATCAGAGATAAACTGGTCGACGCATATTTACATGTGCATGTCGCCAAGGACTTGTGGGAGGCGCTCGAATCTAAATTCGGGGCCACCGATGCTGGGAGTGAGATGTATATTATAGAGCAGTTCCATGATTACAAGATGGTTGAAAACCGTCCTGTGCTGAAACAGGCTCATGAGATAATATGCATTGTTAAGGAGCTTGAGCTTCTGAAGTGCGAGTTACCGGGCAAGTTTGTCGCGGGCTGCATAATCGCTAAGCTCCCTAATTCCTGGAGGAACTTTGCCACTACTCTGAAACATCAGAGGAGTGAATTCTCAGTGGAGGATGTCATTGGCCATCTGAGTGTTGAGCAGAACTCAAGGGCAAAGGACTCGAATGGGAAAGCGGTTGAGGGGACTTCTGTCGCCAACATGGTGAACCAGAGGAACTCCAACTCCCACAAGCCCAAGGGAAAGAACGGTGTCCAACATAATGCCGACTTTAAGAAGAAGGGTAAGAAGACCTTCAAGAAGAACAAGAAGGATGAGGGCTGCTTTACTTGTGGTTCGGCTGAACATTGGGCCAACAAGTGCCCAAACAAGTACAAGAAGCCAGGACAGGACTCCAAGTCTGTCAACATGATTGTGGGCAACAATGACAATGGTGCATCTGGGTACGGTAATTTATTTACTGTTTTTTCAGTGTTTCAGCCCAACGATTGGTGGGTGGACACAGGTGCAGGACTTCATGTGTGTGCTGACATTTCATTGTTCACTTCTTACCAGGTCACAGGCCACGGGTCCGTATTGATGGGGAATGGCGCGAGTGCTTCTGTTCATGGTGTTGCACGGTCGATCTGAAGTTTACTTCGGGAAGGATCGTGCAGCTGAAGAACGTGCAGCATGTCCCCGCCATCAAGAAGAACCTCGTTAGTGGCTCCCTTCTATGTAGAGAAGGGTTTAAGTTGGTTTTCGAGTCTAATAAATTAGTTGTTACGAAATATGGACTCTTTGTTGGAAAAGGTTATGAGAGCGGAGGAATGTTCCGCCTTTCCCTCACATATTTTTGTAATAAAGTCGTGAACCATATTCATTCGAATGTTAATGAATCAGAAGTTTGGCATTCACGTCTTTGTCACATTAGTTTCGGTGTTATGACGCGGCTAGCTAAGTTGGATTTAATCCCGAGTTTCACTTTAGCCAAAGGTTCTAAGTGCCTTTCATGTGTGCAAGCTAAGCAACCTCGCAAGCCTCACAAGGCCGCGGAGGAGAGACACTTGGCACCATTAGAACTCATACACTCTGATCTTTGTGAGATGAATGGTGTGTTGACTAAAGGTGGAAAGAAATACTTCATGACATTGATAGATGATTCCACTAGATATTGCTATGTTTATCTATTAAATACTAAAGATGAGGCTCTACACTACTTTAAAATCTATAAGGCAGAAGTTGAGAAACAACTTGAAAAACAAATTAAACGAGTACGGTCAGATCGTGGTGGAGAGTACTTCTCGAGTGAGTTTGACTCCTTTTGTGCGGAACACGGCATTATTCATGAGAGGACGCCTCCCTATTCACCCCAGTCAAACGGGGTTGCCGAGCGGAAAAACCGTACTCTAACTGATTTGGTTAATGCCATGTTAGATACGTCGGGTTTATCCAAGGCATGGTGGGGGGAGGCTATATTGACGGCATGTCATGTCCTGAATTAAGTTCCGACAAAGGACAATGAGATCACTCCCTATGAGAAATGGGCGAAGAGAAGGACGACACTCTCGTACTTACGTACTTGGGGTTGTTTGGCGAAAGTCAATGTGCCGATCCCCAAAAAGCGCAAGCTTGGACCGAAGACCGTGGACTGCGTTAATTTGGGCTATGCTGAGAATAGTGTTGGCTATAGATTTCTAGTAGTGAAATCTGAGGTACCTGACCAAAAGGTTGGTACAATTATGGAGTCTAAGGATGCTACATTCTTCGAGGATATATTTCCTATGAGAGATAGGCAAAGCATTTCTAGACAGGAATCTGAGGAGACTCATGAGCCTGCCATTCCTATGGAATACTATGAACGAACACATGATGAAGATCCTGAGGAGGATGACGAGGAAACCCTTGGTAGGGGAAAGAGACAAAGGACTGCAAAGACCTTTGGTGATGATTTCTTCGTGTACCTCGTGGGTGATGCTCCCACTTCTATTTCAGAAGCGTATGCCTCTCCAGAATCCGACTACTGGAAGGAAGCGGTCCGTAGCGAGATGGATTCCATCATGGCTAACGGGACATGGGAGATTACTAAGCGTCCCTATGGTTGCAAACCATTGGGATGTAAGTGGGTGTTCAAAAAGAAGCTTAGGCCCGATGGTACGATTGAAAAGTACAAGGCTAGGCTTGTGGCCAAGGGCTATGACCAAAAGGAAGAGGAAGATTTGATACTTATTCACCTGTGGCCAGACTAACCACCATTCGAGTATTACTCTCGTTGGCGGCCTCGCATGGTCTTCTCGTCCACCAGATGGATGTTAAGACAGCTTTCCTGAATGGAGAGCTAAACGAGGAAATCTACATGCAACAGCCAGATGGCTTTGTGATAGATGGTCAGGAAGGAAAAGTGTGTAGGTTGATAAAATCTTTATATGGCCTGAAACAAGCACCTAAGCAATGGCATGATAAGTTTAATACAACACTGACATCTGTTGGCTTCGTTGTTAATGAAGCTGACAAATGTGTATATTATCGCCATGGTGGGGGCGAAGGAGTTATACTGTGCTTGTATGTTGATGACATACTGATATTCGGAACCAACCTCAAAGTAATTGAGGAGGTCAAGTCGTTTCTATCTCAGAACTTTGAGATGAAAGACCTTGGTGTGGCTGATGTTATCTTTAACATCAAGCTACTGAGAGATAATGAGGGTGGGATTACACTTTTGCAATCCCATTATGTTGAGAAGGTGTTGAGTCGTTTTGGATACTCGGACTGCACACCATCTCAAACACCATATGATCCTAGCGTGTTGATTCGAAAATCCAAAGGCACGGCTATAGATCAATTGAGATACTCTCAAATCATTGGTTCACTGATGTACCTAGCTAGCGCTACGAGGCCAGACATCGCTTTTGCTATGAGCAAACTGAGTCGGTTTGTATCAAAACCGGGTGATGTACATTGGCATGCTGTTGAAAGAGTTATGCGTTATCTGAAGGGTACTATGAACTATGGACTTCACTATACCGGATACCCGTCGGTACTTGAAGGGTATAGTGATGCGAATTGGATCTCTGATGCTGATGAGATGAAGGCCACAACTGGGTATATGTTTACTCTTGGAGGTGGCGCTGTTTCCTGGAAGTCTTGCAAGCAAACGATCTTAAAGAGATCGACAATGGAAGCAGAATTAACAGCATTAGACACATCTGGTGTCGAAGCGGGATGGCTTCGAGATCTCTTGATGGACTTGCCATTGGTTGATAAACCGGTTCCGGCTATCCTTATGAACTGTGACAATCAGAACGTCATCACCAAGGTGAAGAGTTCAAAGGACAACATGAAGTCCAACAAACACATAAGAATGAGATTAAAAGCTGTCAGAAAATTGAGAAACTCCGGAGTGATAGCATTGGAATATGTCCATACGGCTAAGAATCTGGCAGATCCCTTTACAAAAGGGCTATCACGTGTTGTGATAGATAATGCATCGAGGGAGATGGGCATGAGACCCACATAAGTTGCCATGGTGGTAACCCAACCTATGTGATCGGAGATCCCGTGAAGTAGGACCTGGGAAAACAAGCCAGTGGTGAACTGAGGAGAGTAACTATACTAACCCACTCCGCTGGAGATGCAATACTCTCAATACTGTATGGGAGGATGACTACTGTCTTAATGTGTTCCAAGGCTTATATGTATAAGCAAGATGCTATCCTACAGAGCGATCTTTGGAGGAACACACCTATATGAGCCCGACTGCTGGTCACAGTCTATGAGATTGGGGTGATCTCTAGTAAGCTCATGAACAGGCCAGGAGTGTGACTTATATGCTCCACCCGAGGGGTCAGCCTTCGGCAGCCTAGTATCAGTAAGACATATGGTGAAACTTCTTTACGCCAAACTGACAATTCAAGGCTTAGTCCATTGTTCAGTTGTGAAGGAGTGTAGCTACTTGTTCTAGGTGAAGCTCAACCTTAACAGGTCTTCGCTGAAACACTGGTATATCGAAACAGTAATTGGAACAGAGGACACAATGGGCCCTCGAGATCTGGTGGGGGATTGTTGAAATCTGAGATGGGCCTAGAGCCCATATGACAATTTCAGATTTGATCTCTAAGGGCCCATGTAGGTGGCATGACAAAGTGGTGGGAAGTTTAGTCCCACCTTGGAAGTGGAAGGAGAGTTGGAGTGGTTTATAAGGGATTCTCTCCCTCATGTTATTGGAGCTTGAGAAGAGATGAGGCCCTCGCGCACTCCTCCTCCTCCGCTCGCCTCGCCACGCCACGCCTCGCCTCGTCACGACGCGCCGCGGGTTGCGAGATTGAGCCGAGCCGAGCTCACTCCTATGCGCTTCTTTTTGCCGGTCAGGAACGGAGAGTCTTTGACAGGTAGGGCCACGATCTGAGACGTCGAATCGTGGGCTACCGACTTGGACGTGGGTTCGGCCCATGTTTCTCCACGCGCGGCCGCACATATATATGTGGGGCGCTACCAACCCTAGCGGCCGCAATACAGAACGCATCTGCCTCCACGCCCGCCGTCGTCCCTCTGCTGCTGCTGCCACTGGTGACTCCATCCCGTCCGCCGCGTACACGGTCGACGGGAGAGCGGGTCTCTGAAGCCTCGCCTCTCTGGATCCTGTACGGGAGAGGGGCGAATAGGTTTTTGGGAAGCGACTACGCGACTGCTCGCCGTTCGTCTACTTCCTCTACGTCCGCGTCGCCCTCGTCATCGTCATGGCCACCGACGCCGAACGTGCCGCCGCCGAGAAGATCGAAGCCGACAAGAAGGCAGCTGAGGACGCTGCTGCCGTCACCGCCGCCGCGGCCTCTGCATGGCCTACTGGAGGGTATAACTCGTTTATCCCGCTCCTACTGTTTTCTATTTTAGGCATGCTAGCGTTATACGTAGATCTGTCTACAATTAGCGTAGTATGTGCTCACATGATTGAATATCAGTATGCTATTATTTGTGTCAATGCCATGCTAGTAGTTAATTCGTGGATTAAATTAATCGGAAAATTGCCTATTTACTCAGCAATCCAAAAACCTATTATGTGTAGGAATTTTTCGACAAGTGGCTTTGCCGCTGCACTGAAACCGGATAAGTTTACCGGTACATATTTTAAGCGTTGGCAGACTAAGACCACTTTATGGCTCACGGCTATGAACGTGTTCTGGGTCGCCGGTGTGCCCACGGGAACGATTGCTCCTGAACAGGAGAAGGCGTTTAGGGAGGCCACCGTCGTATTTCTCGGAGCACTTCTTAGCGTGATCAGAGATAAACTGGTCGACGCATATTTACATGTGCATGTCGCCAAGGACTTGTGGGAGGCGCTCGAATCTAAATTCGGGGCCACCGATGCTGGGAGTGAGATGTATATTATAGAGCAGTTCCATGATTACAAGATGGTTGAAAACCGTCCTGTGCTGAAACAGGCTCATGAGATAATATGCATTGTTAAGGAGCTTGAGCTTCTGAAGTGCGAGTTACCGGGCAAGTTTGTCGCGGGCTGCATAATCGCTAAGCTCCCTAATTCCTGGAGGAACTTTGCCACTACTCTGAAACATCAGAGGCGTGAATTCTCAGTGGAGGATGTCATTGGCCATCTGAGTGTTGAGCAGAACTCAAGGGCAAAGGACTCGAATGGGAAAGCGGTTGAGGGGACTTCTGTCGCCAACATGGTGAACCAGAGGAACTCCAACTCCCACAAGCCCAAGGGAAAGAACGGTGTCCAACATAATGCCGACTTTAAGAAGAAGGGTAAGAAGACCTTCAAGAAGAACAAGAAGGATGAGGGCTGCTTTACTTGTGGTTCGGCTGAACATTGGGCCAACAAGTGCCCAAACAAGTACAAGAAGCCAGGACAGGACTCCAAGTCTGTCAACATGATTGTGGGCAACAATGACAATGGTGCATCTGGGTACGGTAATTTATTTACTGTTTTTTCAGTGTTTCAGCCCAACGATTGGTGGATGGACACAGGTGCAGGAGTTCATGTGTGTGCTGACATTTCATTGTTCACTTCTTACCAGGTCACAGGCCACGGGTCCGTATTGATGGGGAATGGCGCGAGTGCTTCTGTTCATGGTGTTGGCACGGTCGATCTGAAGTTTACTTCGGGAAGGATCGTGCAGCTGAAGAACGTGCAGCATGTCCCCGCCATCAAGAAGAACCTCGTTAGTGGCTCCCTTCTATGTAGAGAAGGGTTTAAGTTGGTTTTCGATTCTAATAAATTAGTTGTTACAAAATATGGACTCTTTGTTGGAAAATGTTATGAGAGCGGAGGAATGTTCCGCCTTTCCCTCACAGATTTTTGTAATAAAGTCGTGAACCATATTCATTTGAATGTTAATGAATCAGAAGTTTGGCATTCACGTCTTTGTCACATTACTTTCGGTGTTATGACGCGGCTAGCTAAGTTGGATTTAATCCCGAGTTTCACTTTAGCCAAAGGTTCTAAGTGCCATTCATGTGTGCAAGCTAAGCAACCTCGCAAGCCTCCCAAGGCCGCGGAGGAGAGACACTTGGCACCATTAGAACTCATACACTCTGATCTTTGTGAGATGAATGGTGTGTTGACTAAAGGTGGAAAGAAATACTTCATGACATTGATAGATGATTCCACTAGATATTGCTATGTTTATCTATTAAATACTAAAGATGAGGCTCTACACTACTTTAAAATCTATAAGGCAGAAGTTGAGAAACAACTTGAAAAACAAATTAAACGAGTACGATCAGATCGTGGTGGAGAGTACTTCTCGAGTGAGTTTGACTCCTTTTGTGCGGAACACGGCATTATTCATGAGAGGACGCCTCCCTATTCACCCCAGTCAAACGGGGTTGCCGAGCGGAAAAACCGTACTCTAACTGATTTGGTTAACGCCATGTTAGATACGTCGGGTTTATCCAAGGCATGGTGGGGGGAGGCTATATTGACGGCATGTCATGTCCTGAATAAAGTTCCGACAAAGGACAATGAGATCACTCCCTATGAGAAATGGGCGAAGAGAAGGACGACACTCTCGTACTTACGTACTTGGGTTTGTTTGGCGAAAGTCAATGTGCCGATCCCCAAAAAGCGCAAGCTTGGACCGAAGACCGTGGACTGCGTTAATTTGGGCTATGCTAAGAATAGTGTTGGCTATAGATTTCTAGTAGTGCAATCTGAGGTACCTGACCAAAAGGTGGGTACAATTATGGAGTCTAAGGATGCTACATTCTTCGAGGATATATTTCCTATGAGAGATAGGCAAAGCATTTCTAGACAGGAATCTGAGAAGACTCCTGAGCCTGCCATTCCTATGGAATACTATGAACGAACACATGATGAAGATCCTGAGTAGGATGACAAGGAAACCCTTGGTAGGGGAAAGAGACAAAGGACTGCAAAGACCTTTGGTGATGATTTCTTCGTGTACCTCGTGGATGATGCTCCCACTTCTATTTCAGAAGCGTATGCCTCTCCAGAATCTGACTACTGGAAGGAAGCGGTCCGTAACGAGATGGATTCCATCATGGCTAACGGGACATGGGAGATTACTGAGCGTCCCTATGGTTGCAAACCATTGGGATGTAAGTGGGTGTTCAAAAAGAAGCTTAGGCCCGATGGTATGATTGAAAAGTACAAGGCTAGGCTTGTGGCCAAGGGCTATGACCAAAAGGAAGTGGAAGATTTCTTTGATACTTATTCACCTGTGGCCAGACTGACCACCATTCGAGTATTACTCTCGTTGGCGGCCTCGCATGGTCTTCTCGTCCACCAGATGGATGTTAAGATAGCTTTCCTGAATGGAGAGCTAAACGAGGAAATCTACATGCAACAGCCAGATGGCTTTGTGATAGATGGTCAGGAAGGAAAAGTGTGTAGGTTGATAAAATCTTTATATGGCCTGAAACAAGCACCTAAGCAATGGCATGATAAGTTTAATACAACACTGACATCTGTTGGCTTCGTTGTTAATGAAGCTGACAAATGTGTATACTATCGCCATGGTGGGGGCGAAGGAGTTATACTGTGCTTGTATGTTGATGACATACTGATATTCGGAACCAACCTCAAAGTAATTGAGGAGGTCAAGTCGTTTCTATCTCAGAACTTTGAGATGAAAGACCTTGGTGTGGCTGATGTTATCTTGAACATCAAGCTACTGAGAGATAATGAGGGTGGGATTATACTTTTGCAATCCCATTATGTTGAGAAGGTGTTGAGTCGTTTTGGATACTCGGACTGCACACCATCTCAAACACCATATGATCCTAGCGTGTTGATTCGAAAATCCAAAGGCACGGCTATAGATCAATTGAGATACTCTCAAATCATTGGTTCACTGATGTACCTAGCTAGCGCTACGAGGCCTGACATCGCTTTTGCTGTGAGCAAACTGAGTCGGTTTGTATCAAAACCGGGTGATGTACATTGGCATGCTGTTGAAAGAGTTATGCGTTATCTGAAGGGTACTATGAACTATGGACTTCACTATACCGGATACCCGTCGGTACTTGAAGGGTATAGTGATGCGAATTGGATCTCTGATGCTGATGAGATGAAGGCCACAACTGGGTATATGTTTACTCTTGGAGGTGGCGCTATTTCCTGGAAGTCTTGCAAGCAAACGATCTTAACGAGATCGACAATGGAAGCAGAATTAACAGCATTAGACACATCTGGTGTCGAAGCGGGATGGCTTCGAGATCTCTTGATGGACTTGCCATTGGTTGATAAACCGGTACCGGCTATCCTTATGAACTGTGACAATCAGACCGTCATCACCAAGGTGAAGTGTTCAAAGGACAACATGAAGTCCAACAAACACATAAGAATGAGATTAAAAGCTGTCAGAAAATTGAGAAACTCCGGAGTGATAGCATTGGAATATGTCCATACGGCTAAGAATCTGGCAGATCCCTTTACAAAAGGGCTATCACGTGTTGTGATAGATAATGCATCGAGGGAGATGGGCATGAGACCCACATAAGTTGCCATGGTGGTAACCCAACCTATGTGATCGGAGATCCCGTGAAGTAGGACCTGGGAAAACAAGCCAGTGGTAAACTGAGGAGAGTAACTATACTAACCCACTCCGCTGGAGATGCAATACTCTCAATACTGTATGGTAGGATGACTACTGTCTTAATGTGTTCCAAGGCTTATATATATAAGCAAGATGCTATCCTACAGAGCGATCTTTGGAGGAACACACCTATATGAGCCCGACTGCTGGTCACAGTCTATGAGATTGGGGTGATCTCTAGTAAGCTCATGAATAGGCCAGGAGTGTGACTTATATGCTCCACCCGAGGGGTCAGCCTTCGGCAGCCTAGTATCAGTAAGACATGTGGTGAAACTTCTTTACGCCAAACTGACAATTCAAGGCTTAGTCCATTGTTCAGTTGTGAAGGAGTGTAGCTACTTGTTCTAGGTGAAGCTCAACCTTAACAGGTCTTCGCTGAAACACTGGTATATCGAAACAGTAATTGGAACAGAGGACACAATGGGCCCTCGAGATCTGGTGGGGGATTGTTGAAATCTGAGATGGGCCTAGAGCCCATATGACAATTTCAGATTTGATCTCTAAGGGCCCATGTAGGTGGCATGACAAAGTGGTGGGAAGTTTAGTCCCACCTTTGAAGTGGAAGGAGAGTTGGAGTGGTTTATAAGGGATTCTCTCCCTCATGCTATTGGAGCTTGAGAAGAGATGAGGCCCTCGCGCACTCCTCCTCCTCCGCTCGCCTCGCCACGCCACGCCTCGTCACCACGCGCCGCGCCGCGCCGCGGGATTGAGCCGAGCCGAGCTCACTCCTATGCGCTTCTTTTTGCCGGTCAGAAACGGAGAGTCTTTGACAGGTAGGGCCACGATCTGAGACGTCGGATCGTGGGCTACCGACTTGGACGTGGGTTCGGCCCACGTTTCTCCACGCGCGGCCGCACATATATATGTGGGGCGCTACCAACCCTAGAGGCCGCAATACAGAACGCATCTGCCTCCGCGCCCGCCGTCGTCCCTCTGCTGCTGCTGCCACCGGTGACTCATCCCGTCCGCCGCGTACACGGTCGACGGGAGAGCAGGTCTCCAAAGCCTCGCCTCTCTGGATCCTGTACGGGAGAGGGGCGAATAGGTTTTTGGGAAGCGACTACGCGACTGCTCGCCGTTCGTCTACTTCCTCTACGTCCGCGTCGCCCTCGTCATCGTCATGGCCACCGACGCCGAACGTGCCGCCGCCGAGAAGATCGAAGCCGACAAGAAGGCAGCTGAGGACGCTGCTGCCGTCACCGCCGCCGCGGCCTTTGCATGGCCTACTGGAGGGTATAACTCGTTTATCCCGCTCCTACTGTTTTCTATTTTAGGCATGCTAGCGTTATACGTAGATCTATCTACAATTAGCGTAGTATGTGCTCACATGATTGAATATCAGTATGCTATTATTTGTGTCAATGCCATGCTAGTAGTTAATTCGTGGATTAAATTAATCGGAAAATTGCCTATTTACTCAGCAAATGTCATGTGCCAGTGGAAGAAGGAAGAGGAGAAGCACCCTTTGAGATAAGGAGTTGCTCAAACAATGTCCCGTGGAGGATGAATTTCACCTACATTCTCAACTCCTTCATCGCACATATATGTCGACCTCGGTGAGCCTCTCAAATTACTAGTGCGGATCATCTATCCTAGGCCGTATCTTGCTCATGGACATCATATAGTGCCGAGTAATCGTTGTTAGCCACGTGGAATGAAGAAGAAAGGGGAAAGAAGAAGGAAGACAAAGATGATTAGAGACTTCTTAGTGGGTCGAGTTGGTTTGGAGGGTTAAGTTTAGGAGATTTGCTAGTTGGATATTTTCTTTTTTTTGTAGATAGGAAAAAGGTAAGATCTGGAAAAAGGCGTTGAAAGATCAAGTCTAGGGGATCCGCAAGTGATCTCTTAGTCTCTTGTTATGTTATTAAAGGGGAGTTTGCTAGTTTCGATTTCATTGCTCCCACCGACTTTGTTCAAACTGACCCTCACCTCATCATTTCTCTGGGGGAAGAAATCCCTTGCAAGTAAACAACAAAATCAACTTACATAGTTGTGCATATACAATCTCAATCTCATCATATCTTTCATTATATTTGCCTATGAGTTCCCTTCGCACAACATATCTCTATCTCAACTCAATCGAAATTTTCCTTACTTTTAGGGAACTCAATAAAAAAAATCTACGTCAAACCACTAGAACAAAGTTGTTCCTAGTGCACACACCGGTATCTAACTAGTCTGTCTAAACTCTTTTTTTCATAACGTTTGTGTAAACTCTTAATTTTCTCAAGTCGGCACTATGGCCCAAATTGGCATCGTCCATTTCAGTAATCTGGTCAGAGCTTTCAGATATAGTGGAATATTGGTCTACTATTTGTCTTTTCATTCCACTTTTGAGCCTTATCCATGGTGGACTGGTGGTGTGTTGACAAGGCCTTTTTGAATAAAAGTATTTTTGATTGGGTATGCGTCCTTGTAACCCCCCCCAAAATGCATGCTCCTTTTCTACTCTGTCCGTTCCTAAATCTAAGACTTTCTAGAGATTCCAATAAGGGAGTATATACAAATGTATATAGATATATTTTAGAGTGTAGATTCACCAATTTTTATCCGTATATAGTCCATAGTGGAATCTCTAAAAAATACTTATATTTAAGAACGAGATGGTGTATTTGAGAAATTATAATTTACTTACCATTGCACATATGATTAACTTGAAAACATAAGTAAATAACCACTACACCTTTAAAAAGAAAAAAAGGATACATGCCTTACCATATTTGTCATAAGCGAAACTGAATTATTCCAAGAGCTTTGCCGCGGTGAGAATTCTTTTCCTTCGAGCAAAGTTTCCCATAGAAAAAAATTGCTAATAGAGCAATTTTATCTAATGTACAGAAACAAAATCTGAGGATTGAGATCCTACACAATTGTTTTGAAATTCGTTTGAGTAGAAAAGTTTCACACTTGTTTTGAATGGAAATAGTAGAACAAATCACCACTGCAAATTCTTAATATTTATGGCTGTGTGCCTAATATGATGCAGAGGCCGTTGTTATCCTCTTTTAAAAAATGTGCATATTTAAAAGAGCGATGTGTAACGGATAGATAAATTAAAATGGGAAATGGAAAACATGACATAAGAAGCTATGTTGTTTGTTAGGTAGCCATTCCTTCAAATTGATTGCATATTTTGCTCGGAGAAATCATTATCTCTGACTCAACCAAGTTGCACATTCAAAAATTAAATACCGCAAAATAAATGTGTGATCTCTCAGTTTGTACTTGACTTCTCCCAGCAAACAATGAAATTTGCATGTAATTTCGAAATTGTGCGATCTAGTGACAAATCAGGGCAGAGGAACTTCCTTTTGTATTGGATTCTGTTACCCTGCCAACTGTGCATGTTGTGCCTATATTAGAATCTAGCTAGATAGGTAACAAGAGCATGAAGTAGCTGGAACCCAAAGAACCAGCCTAAAGCTTACCAGTCACACCACGGAGCTCATAGTCATGGTTAAATAGTTAGCCCGGAAATATTAGAACCCATTGCCTTGGATAGGCATGGGTTCTCATGCACCGGAGACGATCGTATCTTTTTTGCTATTGCTACAATGGTTAATGTGGGCAACGGGCACACAACCAGATTCTGAAACTCACCTTGGTTAAACGGCTTGTGTCCCCGTGACTTAGCACCGGGCATCTTTGCCATTTCACGCAACAAGAATTCGTCCGTCCAACAAGCCCTCACCAACAACAATTGGATCTCTCTCATTGACACCTCTAATGGCATGTCGCTTGCACACGTCCAGCAGTTTGCTAACCTTTGGGAGAAGGTTTCCATGGCATGTTTGACTGATGACACAGAAAATTCCATCATTTGGAAGTTCACCAAGGATTGGGTGTACTCTACTTCCTCAGCCTACAGGCCTCAGTTTGAGGGACTCACTAGGTCGGTTCTTGTTCACTCAGTTTGGAAGGTTTGGGCACCCCCAAGGTGCAAGTTCTTTGTCTGGCTTGTCCTTCAATATAGGATTTGGACTTCGGATCGGCTGATACGCCGCGGCTGGCCAAACTGTGGCATCTGCCCTCTATGTCAGCAATGCCAAGAGTCGGCCGCCCATCTCCTTTTCCAATGTCGCTATACCACCCGCATTTTGAACAATATTCTTCCGTGGCTAGGAATGCATCACATCACTATGGCGGCTTGGCAGACAATGACTTCGGTGAGAGCATGGTGGAACGGCAACCTTCAGATTCTCCTTGGATCCCCTAAGGCGCTCGCCTCCCTGATGATGCTTATCTCATGAGAGATATGGACGGAGCGCAATGTCAGAGTCTTCAGAAACACGGCCATCCCTTCCACGGTTCTAATCAATAAGATCCAAGCGGAGGTGTCTCTTTGGGCGATGGCCGGCGCGAAGCACATGCGTATTGTAATGCCGCGAGAGTAGACCACTTATTGTTTTTTCTTTTAGCCGCTTTGCGGCTTTTGTCTGCAACTTCCTTCTTAATCAATGAAATGGCAAATCTTTTGCCTTGTGTAAAAAAAAATGCTTACCAGTCCAAGGGTCACTGGGTGGAAACTTTTGGGCAGTTATCTTGGGAGTGAATTGCAAAAAACCACCACATTTCAATTTCATATCCAGATTTTCTACCATATTCCTTGGACACCCCAAAAATCTACCAGTTTCCTTGCTAATTTTCTCAATAAACACCGATCACCAATTTAGGATGATTTAATCTAATTTCTCATAACCCGGACACGTTGTAAACGCTGACATGGCATAAAATTGTCAACTATCTTTGTTGACTGTTAGTTTTGACTGAGGGCCCATCCATCAGCCACCCAGTTTTTCAGCTGGCCCACTAAGCCAGCAGCCCACCTACCTCTTAACCGTAACCACAACCACTAGGAAGACCGCCGCAAGCACGCTCGACGGTGTCATGTGGACCTGACAGAGGGCCCAGTCTACCAAGAATCAGATTAAATCGTCCTAAATAGGTCATCGGTGTTTATCGAGAAAATTAGCAAGGAAACTGGTAGATTTTTGGGGCACCCAAGAAATATGGTAGCAAATCCATATATGAACTTGAAATGTGGTGGTTTTTTGCAATTCACTCTGATCTTGGCTTGATTTTTCGGTAAAATGTTCCCATCGATAGTACTCCGCTCGGCAGCCCACTATATATGGTTCCTGCTTCCACCATATGCTATTATCGCTTACATGTAGGTTCCCATTGCCCATGACATACAGATCCAGTCAGCCTTTTTTTTTTTTGAAAAGACGGATTAAACTCGGCCTCTGCATCAATCGGCCCTTTTTGCTCATTGCAATCTATCAAAATCTTCTGATGACATGTCTCTGAGCTGCCGGTTCTTTTGGGCCATATGGCTAGCACTGATGCTCACCATGGCTGCCAGGGGAAGGGTGCTTGGGGTCACCCAAGACATGCGGCAACCTGAGCATCTCCTACACATTCTGGCTCACCGACTGGGAGACAGGAGGAACATGCCCTTCCCTGGACTATGAGGTCACTTTCTACAACAACACTCCCTATGTACGGACCTCTACGCCCTTCGGATTAGGCTTTCCAATCATCAACATCTCTTACGAGGAAGACAGCTCGCGTGTCATTGATTATGGCACGCAGAAATTTTTGTTGGGCTCCAACAGCTACCATGTACCGATCTGGAACACGTCCGTCAAATTGGCCCCTGTTTTTAGAATCGACTTCGTCAACCTGAACCTCGTCGTGTAGAATTGCACAGAGGTGGCCACAACGGTGGATGCAGCACGCCGAGACAGAGAGCTAGTGCAGACGAGTCTGAGGTGTGGGAACGGGAGCAACATGTTTGCACGGGAGTGCGTTACGATGCGACCTGGAACTACTCCGACTATGGTTTGAAGGGTTGCGACACTGTCGTCATGCCGGTGATGGCCGCGTCGGTTGTGACAAATGCGACCGACTATGAGCAGCTCATCACCAATGGCTTCCACCTGACATGGGATCCGCCGCCACCTCTCCCTGCACCTGCATGTAAGTTCACCCGCCAAATCATCTTTTAAGCGTGTTTGTGGCTACTGCTTGGATTTCCCTAATAAAAAACAAACCGCTCAATGAAATATTGCACGCTATAATCGACGATATGGTTGAATTCATTGTGACTAATGTTGGCGGATGTTCACCGTAGCCGCGCAGCACCGCAGTTCCTCCTTTCTGATTGCCCTAGCCATGTGGCGACTCGCCCATAACCTACGAAAATCACATTTTCATAAAATTTCTACAAAATCTTCACATATATACTAGTTTATTTGGATTGGCTACTACTCTATTGATTTCAGCTAACCGTATGTAACCATTTTATGAAGTTCGTACATATGAGTAAGCATTGCTCCGTAATTGAAACGTGGTGACATGTTTGTTTTTTAAGAAACACAACATGCCTTTATATTAAGGAGTGAATTGAAAAGGTTATCGGAAATCACGTTAATGAAATGATACTTTAGAAATCATTGTAAAAAGAGCAACAAATGATTTGTCCAATTTTTAATTAGTTCTACGAACCAGGGAATTTTTTTGCAGGTTAAAAGTTTAGGAAGTCCTATGATTTGTTGCCTTGTTAAATTGTACGGTACTAATAATGCAAAATAAAATTGTGAACTTTACGAGTTTGAACCGAACTTATCTCATGCAAATAAATAAGCATTTAGGTTTGAATCTAGTAGGCGGATAGACAGCCCAATTAAGCATCTTGGTTCCTGTCACATCACGTGCACACAAAGGTCACGTTGATGACTAAGAGCATCTCCAGCCGCACCCCCAACAGGCCCCCAGGCCACTTTTTCGGCGCCGGCGCCTAAAAAACGGCTCAGTCGCGCTCCCAGGACGCCGAAAATCGCTGGTTCGGACCTTTTTTTCGCCCGGCGGTCACATGCCGAACCCGGCGCGCTGGGGAGCAGTTGGGGGCTCCGGCGCTAGGGAAAAGCACGCCTGGCCCACACCGACAGGGGAAAAGTCAAGGTTTTCTTCCCCCGACTCGCCTCGCACCCCCCGCGCCCTCGGCCACCACTAGCTATATCCCGGCGACGGCCGTCGCCCTACTCCGCTAGATAGCCATTCCCCGTCGGAAAATAGCAGCGCTCCGCCGCGGCAGCCCTTCCCACAGCAGCTGGGCGTTTCCGGTAGCGGAGGCGCAGTTTAGCGGCGGGTACACGCCCACCGAGCGCAAGGTGTTCGGCATTTTGCCTGTCTCGGCGATGGGCTCGGATGACGAGGAAGAGCTCGCCGCGCTGCTGGAGGAGGAAGCCGCGGCCGACGTCCAGGAAGAAGAGCATCTCATGGTGCTCGCCGCCCTCGCCCAGCTGCTGGCGAGCCATGAAAAGCCGCGGCGAGGTGGCTCGGCGCCAGGGCGGTTGAAAGCAAAGAACCGGCTTCGTCTTGAAGGCTACTGCATGCTCTACTCCGACTACTTCGCCGATGCTCCACTTCACAGCGAGAAAACATTTCGGCGTCGTTATCGGATGAGTCGAAAGCTCTTCCTCAGGATTGTGAATTCCATCCGGGAGTTCGACAACTACTTTAAGTGCAAGATGGATTGCACTGGCGCTCTTAGATTCACCTCTATCCAGAAGTGCACGACAGCGATGAGGATGCTTGCATATGGAGCTCCCGGTGATTCACTCGACGACTATGGGCGCATGTCCGAGTCCACCAGCATAGAGTGTTTCTACAAGTTCTGTCGGGCAGTGGTGACAGTGTTTGGGCCACAATACTTGAGAACACCCAATGCGGAAGACACTGCTCGGATCCTAGCCCAGAATGCAGCAAGAGGATTTCCTGGGATGCTTGGAAGCATCGACTGCATGCATTGGAAATGGAAGAATTGCCCATTTGGTTGGCAGGGGATGTACAAAGACGCCAAAGACGATTGCAGTGTGGTGCTTGAGGCGGTAGCCACACAGGACCTCTGGATTTGACACTCCTTCTTTGGTATGCCAGGAACTCACAATGACATCAACGTGCTGCAGTGCTCTCCTGTTTTTGCCAAGCTCGTTGAGGGTCATTCTTCTCCGGTGAACTTCGAGATCAATGGGCACCAATACAACAAGGGGTACTACCTAGCAGATGGCATCTATCCGAGATGGTCGACATTTGTGAAGACGATCTCAAACCCTTCGGCAGGAGGCAAGAACGCCTGGTTTGCGAAAATTCAGAAGGCTTGCAGGAAGGATGTCGAGCGGGCATTTGGTGTGCTCCAATCTCGATTCGCTGTTGTTCGGTACCCCACTCAGACCTGGTCCAAAGATCAAATGTGGGAGATTATGACTTGCTGTGTCATCTTGCACAACATGATCATCGAGAGCGAGCAAGAAGACCCAGTGTTTGACACTGAACCATACTACAGGTAGGGTCCTCTAGCCGAAGTTGATCACCATCTACCGGCAACTTGGACTGCCTATCTCAGTATGCGTCAGGAGATCCGAGACCCACAGGTGCATCATCAACTGCAGAAAGATCTGATTGAGCACCTATGGAGGCTCAAGGGGGACGCCGTGTGATGAAATATGAGTTTTTATTTGTTGAAATATATAATTTGTATTGAACTATTTGTTGTTGTACTTTTTTGTTGAAGTATTTGATTTTTCTGTGATGAAATATGTGATAAGAAATAATTGTTTTGATAATTGAACGCGGAGGCACGACGAAACCACGCCGAATATGGGCTTATTCTCGCCCATATGGACCCTTTATTCGCTGAAATTGGGCCGCAAAGTGGACCAATTTCGGCCCCTGGGGGCGACGACTGGACGCAAAACCGCCCCAGCGCCGATTGTATCGCCGGCTCGTCCCCAGGAGGCGATTTTTAAGGGGGGG
>LR738711.1:34936430-34972850 GCA_902687465.1 Secale cereale
TTTAAGGGGGGGAGGGGGGGGGGGCAACGGGTGGAGATGCTCCAACCCGTCAATGGGGTTAGAAATTCAGAGGCCACGCTTCCCAATCCCACGTCCAAGGGGTGGTCCAGGGAATTCGTGGACGCTGCGGTAGCTTTGCCCCGATTTTTCCAGTCAAATATTGCGACCATTTATTTGTACTCCACTCGCTCGCCCGTCAACATATATCATTCTTCCACCACGGTAATCCTCTCATGCGTCTCCTTCACCTCGCCACCGCCAAATCTTTCTCTTCCGATGGCTACTACTAGCGGCTGCTTCTTAGTGTTCGTCTTGGTAAAATGGTGGCTGCCATCGATGCTCGCCGGGCCTGAGGAGGAGCAGCGAGCTGCTCGGCCAAGAACTGCGGGAACCTCAGCATCTCTGGCCCATTCTGGCTATCCGACTGGAAGACGGGAAGATCGTGTGGTTCCTTGGATTTCGTGGTCGATTGCAATAAAACTGAAAGTATCCCATCCCAGTTCTTCGAAGCTCTCGATTAGCTGGATTTGCAATTCTCAACATCTCCTGCGAGAATCGCAGCTTGCGTGTCGTTGATGTATACAAAGAGGAGGACCTCAACGTCTCCAAGACCTGCAACTTCCCGAGATGGAACACCTCGGGCGAACTGGCACCTCCGTTTAAGGTCAGCCACGCCAATCTGAATCTCATCTTCTACCACTGAACAAAGCCACCGGGCACCGGCACATCAGGACACGGCACTGGCGAAGGTGCGATGCGTGAACGCGAGCAACATGTTTGTTCTTGCGGGAGTGCTCCACGACCCGGCCGGGAACTACTCCGGCTACGCTTTGGAGGGTTGCGATGCGACCGTCGTCCCGGTGATGAACTCGACGAGCAAGGCGAACGCGAGCGACTACGCGACTACGAGCATCTCATCAGCGCTGGTTTCCTCTTGACATGGGAACCTCCATCTCTCCCTACGCCTGCGCCTGCACGAAGTTTACCAGCCGAAACATCTTTTTAATCAAGTTTGTAGATAAGCTAGGACGTTCATTCCTTAGAGCATCTTCAACAGCCGCGTCAAAAGACACACGCTCATGGTAAAATGGCCATTTAGCGCACGCGGAAAGTTTTCGCGCGTTACAGTAGAGTCAGAAAACTAGCGCTCGGTAAACATTTGCGCACGCGGGGGAGAAAGCTGGCGGTCACGCGGTAGATTTGGCGCACCGCTTCCGGCGCGCCTATAAATTGTGGCGCTCGTCACGCGGCTATCCATACTGCCACGCGCGCTCTCCACTGCTTCCGCGCCGCTTCCTCTACTTCCTCGCCGCTTCCTCTACTTCCTCGCCGCTTCAGCGTCCCGCCACCGATGCGCCACCACCACGCCATCATGCCGCCGCGCTGCCGGGCATCTTCGGGCTACCACGGCGTCCGCGAGCGCCGCGCGTACTACGCTGAGATCTGGTCCGGTGACGTCCGCCTCGGCCTCGGCACGTTCGAGACCACGCACGAGGCCGCCCGCGCGTACGACGCGGCGGCGTGGAGCCTAGAGAGGCCTCGCGCGCAGCTGAACTTCCACGACGTCAACACGCGCGAGCAGGCACAGGCCGTCGCCCCTCCGCCTCGTCTGATAACCCACCAGGACCGTGAGGAACACCGTCGGCGGCAGTGCCGCCTCCTCATCGCCGAGGAGGAAGAGTGAGCCATGACATATTGGCGTCGGCGCCACCCGGAGGACGTCGCTAACGAGCACGCCTTCTGGGCGGAGAGGACGGCAAGGCACCGTGCGGAGCGGGCGGATCAACGTCGGCGGAAGGCGCTGGCCATATCATAGTGCGATCTCATTAACGCCGGTGGGAAGTCGTTCTTCTCGTCAGACGATGATCGTTGGGATGACGTGTGACTCTTTACCTCGGACAACACCAACGAGGGTGATGAGGACGACTCGGAGTAGGTTCTAGTTGCACCGTAGTTTTTATCTAGTTGCACCGTAGTTTTTATTGTTGCACCGTGGTTCTTTTATCTATCTATGCTATAAACTATGTAAAATATCTATGTATCGTTTTTATCTATGCTGAACTATGTATCGTTTTATATCTATGCACTGTTGTCCAGAGTGTTTGTGCGAGAGAGCGCGTGCTGCATTTTAGCGCGCCTGCTGAAGCTACACGCACGCTAAATTTACCGCGGCAGCTGAAGCCAGCGCTCCCCGCCGCGCCAAACCAGGCGACCGGGCGCCGCGCGTTGGCGGCTGTTGAAGATGCTCTTATTGCATAGTATGATGTTCTGACGTGCCAGAAACTTTGATTGTTGCAAGCATGCAAACTAGCGCCTCTCAGTAGACATCGTTAGAAGTCGAGTAAATTGCAAAAAAAAAAAAAACCATCATAATTAGAGATCTTAATTCAAAAAACCACACCCATTCCTTTTTTTCTTTCAAAAAATCGTCGACATTGTGATGACAGTGTTCAAAAAACGATGATCTTTCAGATAAGCACTTGCTGATGGTAAAACTGACAGATAGGTCCCATCGTAAGCGTTGATGTGGCAACCAAACTAACAATGTTTGAGTGAAGTTTGGTAGACCGTCAAAATAGACATGGCCCGCATGTCAGTGTGTTCCTTCTCCAATCTTTACCTAATAATAATAAAGCAAATTGGGTTTCTTCCTGTCCGTCATGGCATTTTTCAGAAAAGTCCCTCTACTTCCGAGAATTCTACCCGCAGTTCTGTTTTAAGTTAAAATGAATCGTTTTTCGTATTTTACACAAAAGTCCATGTGTTTTCTTAAAATCAACTCACAGTCCAGATTTAAGTCATACTCAAACCGTTATTTTACATGTTTCGAGAACCTCCCTGATGTTTTAGGTAATTCATCCGCGAATCATATTTAAGTCAAATAAATGTTTTTTTAAATCATCCGTATCTTTTAAACCGTAACTCCGATTTGAACATGTTATATATGAAATTTGATTAGAAAAATATGTAGAATATGAATATGAGATTATTTTACCTGTTAAGTATTTTTAAATATTATTTTGGAATATATTTAAGTCAAACAAATAATTTTCTAAATTATACGTATCTTTTAAACCATAACTTCGGTTTTAACATATTCTATATGAAATTTTATTACAAAAATGTGTAGAATCTAAATACGATGTTAATTTTACATGTTAAATATTTTTAAAATATTTTTTTGGAAGCAAACTTATAATTTATTGGGCAAGATCAGTTTTTCTTTCGTACCAATGGCGATCCGGATTGCAAATAAACACCCCACTATAACCATATACGAAAAAGAAAACATCGATAACTACACATGCATACCTCAAAAATAACTAATTTCTCATCGCGAGAGTGGGAGAAAGCAACAGAGAGAGAGAGGGAGAGAGAGACACCTTAGGATTAAACATATTCAAACACGTTTTTTATTTGTTTCGTGTCAACACCGAGACCATCGTCGACGAGGGTGAGAAGGAGGATAAACGGCAACACAAATATGATGCCTCGCAAAAATAAAGGAGATGGACCTATTGTGGTCTTGAGTGATGGTTGTTGGGTTAAGAGCATGTGTTATGTTTTCTCTTCCGTTGCAACGCACGGACTCTTTTGCTAGTAAAACTAACATGGCATTATCCTCCTCCTGTCGATCCAGTTTGCCAGTCGTTGGCGCCTCGATCCACTATGCCAGCCGCAGCCCAACCGGACCGCGGGTCGCCGCCGCCCCGATCCACTGTGCCAGGCGCCATCACCGCCCCGCCCCGCCCCGCCGGCGAGCCCAGCTCCCCATGCCTCCCTTGTTGGGCGAGCGTAGCCATGGCGGTTCCCGTGCTCCCCTCTCTCCCCTTCCTAAGCTAGCAGCCATGGTTGTGACTGTGCTCCCCGATGAAGGCAGGGAAGGCTGGACGGAGTAGGTGGGATGGAAGAGCTAGAGCAGGTTCGGGTTGGTGATGGGCTGGGCGAGCTTGACCAGCGGCGGGTGGCTCAGCCAGGAACAGGTGGTGGTGGCAGCGGGTGGCTCGGCGGGCGGCTTGGCCAGAAGTAGGAAGCGGCGGCATGCCTCAGGGGAAGGGAAGCGGCGGCGGCGGGTGGCTCTGCTCGGCCAGGAGGAGCGGCGACGGCGGCGATGGGCGGCTCGGCCAGGAGGAGGCAGCGGCGGCGGCAACGGCGTCGCCGGGCACATCATGGGCATGGCCACCTCGCGACGGCTGCGGCCAGCCACCTCCAGCTCCTCCTGCACGCTTCCTCTCCTCCTTCCGTATCGTGCTCCACGCCGCGCTCGCCGCCGGCTGCTGACGGAGCCGCGTGCAGGGCCTGGCTCGGCCACGGCCTGCCACTTCGCCGGCTGCGGCCATGGCTGCGCCACCACCTCACGCCGGGTCCAACACCATGAGCCGACACCGCCTTTGCTCGAACCCCTGGATGAGAAGCTCGAGCTCCGTGATGGAGACATCGAAGGTGGCGCACGGAAGGTGTTTCTATAAATGTATGAGGAAGAGAGAGGAGCAAACACACTGCTGTGTGGGTCCTACTTCTAGTTTAACATGGAGTCAAACTTTTTAACGACGTGCGACGAGAACCGTCTTTACTCAAGCCACGTGGCACCTGACAGTGGGCCCCACTGGTCAGAAATCCACTCAAACGATGCAAATCACACTATCGGTGTTTTTTGAAAACTGTCACCATAATGTTGGTGGTTTTTAAAACCAAATGGTGGCGGTTTTATGAATTAGGGTCCCCAACTGTAAACAAGTGGCTTCTATATATGGCGAAAATCGATTATAGACAGAACTCTGAGCTTCTCAACTCTGTGTAGTCAGAACTCTGAACTCTGCTTCTCAACTTTGCCTAGTCTGAACTCTGCTTTTCTCATCTTCTTCTTTTTTGAATGAACTCTGAACTTTTGCCTTGTCTGAAGTCTGCATTTCTCCCTCTCCCTCTCCCTCTCTCTCTCTCTGAGTGAGTGAACTCCAAACTTCCCAAGCCTCCATTAAGGCCAAATTAGATTTTATTTTATTTTGACAACGAGAGCTCCCTCTTAGATTTCCATTAAAAGAAACCACAATATGTTTTTACAGAAGGCAACTAAAAAGGCTACGAAAAGCCGGGAACTACGCAAAAGGCAAAGAGATCCCGCAAGAAAGGAGCCATCCCTCCATCCCCTCCCTGGCACCCCTTCTAGACAGACCTACCTCTCCAGACACAGACGCCCGGAGATAGCTATAGCCTGGAACAGACAAGCTGCCACATCAGCAAAACACACTAAACACATAAAGATCAGACTAGACAACTAAGAGAGAAACATCCACATAACAGCCAAATTAGAATCATGGACTTGTTTACCGATACACAGACAGCAATTTTTTTAAAATTCTGCCTTATGGGCCTACGTTCAATTTACGGTGGCATTTTTAAACTAATGACATTGCTTTCGGAACTGCTCCATGCACGATATTGCTGCCCGATGTGCGCAGTGGTTTTGGGCCAGATGGGGTATTAAGTAATGCAGACCCACAAGAACACCCTTATAGAAATTGAAAAGTACATCTGAAACCTTGAGGGTGTCAAAGTCTTCTTCCTCCTGTATCTGCCGATAACCCAATAGTACATACTGTTCAATTATTTTTGAAAAAAATACTGTTGGAATTATTTTGAATGAGATGCTATAAAGAAATTTATTTTAATATGTCAAGAAAAACTTTATTGTCCTTGTAAACAAATGTTATTTAAGTGAGCCTTTCTTTTGTACAAATTTAAGAATGTGAAGAGATTTTTAAAAGAATTGGTCACATAATAGACATATGTTCATGTATCTCAAAAGAGATGTTTATGTATTTCATAAAAAGATATTCATGTATTTGAAACCACATGGTCATGTCTTCTAAAAGAAGTGTGCATGTACATTAGAAAAAAACGATCATATATTTACCACAAAAGTAAAGTAAATAAAATAAATAACTAGAGTTTCTAAAATATGGTTGTAGTTCTTTAAAAATAAAAAATAAAAAGTAAAATAACCATACAAAAATAAGACGCCGACATCACTCGACTGGGAATTCGTTAAGTCTCAGCCGACTGAGTACTAAACAGACCCAATCTTTAAATTCAAACATGTTCTATAGAAAGAGTTATATAGACCAAAATCCTACAAAATTTGTTGTAATTCATTTGAATAAGAAAATCTAATCATTCTACGGGATTTGCTATTTTCTAAGTTGGTTGCGAAGTTTTGTTTTTTCAAATTCAAATGTTATGGTTACAAAAACTAAATCTAATGCCTAGATGTAGGAATGCGCAAACGAAGGCTAGATGGCTTTCTTGTATGCCCGTTGGATACTGTTACCTGCCAAGTGTGAATGTTGCACAAATATCAGAATCTATTCAGTAAACAAGAGCACAAAGTAGGCTGAACTTAAATGATCAGGCTAAGCATTCTGGTTCCAAGTCACATCACTAGTCCACGGGGTCATTAATTGTCATGGCTTACTCGGTCAAAGTCGCCACAAGCAAATTTTAGAAGCCATGGTTTATTAGTCCATGGCGTCATTATTGTGAAACTTCCTAGACAGTGATCGTTTGGCCCCATTGCTCGCCGTCCCCATATATGTGGTTCCATCTCGACCACGGTATCATTTCTTCCGTGTAGTCTTACCTTCCTTCCATAGCCCATGACCACTGAATCCCCAGCTACCACCCACCCTTTGTTCTTCTCCACAATCTCTCCAAATCTTCTGCTCCGCCGCCGATGTCTCCCAGCTGCTGCTGGTTCTTGGTCTTCCTCGGGTTGTGGTGGCTGCCACTGATGATGCTCGTGGTGGCCGAGGAGCAGCAGGGCGGAGACTGCTCGTCCATGAAGTGCGGCAACGTCAACATCTCCGATCCCTTCTGGCTCACCGACAAAGATACCGGGAGATCATGCAGTTCTGATCCCTACCAGGACTTCGATGTCGGCTGTACCAACAACATTTCCAACATTTATCCATCTCTGAGGAGCACCATACCCTTCAACAAGGGGTTCAAAATCCTCAACATCTCCTACGAGAAACGCAGCTTCTACGCGGTGGATCTGGGCAAGCTGGAAGTGCTGCGCGCTACCGACAAGTGCCATGCGCCGTTCTACAACACCTCTATCAAGCTGAACCGGCCGTTTAGGATCGACCCTGTCAACCTGAACCTCATCCTGTACAACTGCACGGAGAAGAACGGAGCGGCTGCAGCGGCACGTCGGCACAAAGAGCTGGTGCAGACGAGCGTGAGCTGCGGGAACCAGTGGGCGGTCCTTGCCCGCGCGGGAGTGCCCCATGACGCGACCGGGAACTACGCCGCCTACACTTTGAAGGGCTGCGCCGCCGTCGTGGTGCCGGTGCCGAGCTCGTCGGCCAGGGCGAACGCCAGCCACTACGAGCAGCTCTTCAAGGATGGCTTCCTCTTGACATGGGATCCCCCGCATCATCCATGTAAGTTCACTCGTGAAATCATCTTTTAATCATCAAGTTCGTAGCCAAGCTAGGACGCGCAGTGCCGAATTTGCTTGGATTTCCCGTAGCGAACCAATCAATCATGTTAGTCACCAGACGAGGATAATGTTGAGTTGATCGTGCCCGGTGTCCTGCTTGCCTAAGGCGTGGGGCGACTTGCCTGTACTAGTCAAATTGTGACATGCTTGTTTTTATTAGATATTTTTTCCGGATCACTTATAATAGCATATCATGGCAGTGCGGTGGCATGCAAACCCTGTGCTAGTTAGTTACACCTGTCCAGTAAGTGCGTGTGGTCGTCTCCTTTCTCCGTCCCAAGGCAGAGTACTCAGAGTTGGGAATGAGTGGCCTCTGCATAGTTTAGTCTGAACTCTGAACTTCTGAAGTCTATGGCCAAAATTGGCTACGTTCACTTCTTCAGGAGTTTAATCCAGTGAGAGCCATATAGAGTTGTGGGCTAATGTTTATTTCTCGAAACTTACGGCCGAATTGCACCGCGTTGGCCCACATCCGTTTTGTAATGGATAGTCCGTATAACGTGCTCAGCCCATGTCAGGGCCCGTCCCATCAGAAGAAAAATCGGCGAGTTCCCAGCTACTTCTTCCTCTATGTCTAAAAAAAGCTACTTCTCCCTCTGTAGAAAACCGGTTATTGCGTACTATTTTGTTTTTAGATTCGAATTGTTTATTCATTATTTCTAAAAATGTTCCCAAAATTTATTATATATTTTATAAATTTTAAAATTCTCACAAAATTATAAAAATATTCATGGATTTAGAAATCTCATGATTTTTTTTAAGTTTATTGAATTAATGTAATGCTCATGTCTTTTAAAACTCATGGATTTTTAAAATTTTTGTGATATTTTAGCGGTTCATGAATTTAAGAATATTCTTGTTTTAGAAAAAAAGAAAAAGAGAAAACCATAGATTGGAAAAGCAACAAACACAAATAAAAAAAATGAAAGAAAAAATGGAAGGAAACCAATGTTAATCATAGAAAAGACAATGACTTGAAAAACCCACCAAGAACCACCCGTGACTCGTGGCGAAGTTGGGTCTGGCCCATCACGCTTGCTCCCATGCGATTTAGCGACAATCTGTTGCAATGAGTGGTGAATTAGAATGTTCTACAATGATGTAGTCCGGCCAGCTATCCCGCTATCCGGGTTTTGAACCTGAGCCCTTGGCTGTTGCCTTCCAATGCCTCTGAATAGAAATGATTTTCCATAAACTGGCCAGTCTAAACTGCATATCTATCTGAATAAAATCGTTCCCCAAAAAATCTGAATAAAGTATGTGAACTCCAACGCAAATTCTAAAAAATAAGCACCGCACTGACTGATCATGCTATAGGACATTCTTTTCTATGTGATACAGTGAGAACTAATCTTGCTAGTAGAAGACAAGAGCACAAAGATGCCGGAACCAGAATGACCAGGCTAAGCATCTTGGTTTAAGTCACATCACGGGGCCACGATGGCCTTTTGTCATGGCTTACCCCGTCAAAGGAGGACCCTGAAATTTTGCAAGGCATGGCTTACCAGTCAATGGGATCACTCGGCGCATTTGTGGACGACCAGTTTTCTATTCAAATTTGAACCACTCACTCTGCCGTCCGTCCCCATGTATCGTTCCTGGTTACTGGTTAGAGCACACCGTATTGTCTCATACCTGTAGCCAATCCCCCTTTGTTGTTTCACTGCAATCTTTCCAAGTCTTCTGCTCATATGGCTCCGGGCTGCTGTTTCTTCCGGGCCCGTGGCTATCACTGATGCTCGCCGTGGTTGCGGCCGATGAACATGTGGAAGCCTGCTCGGCCAACAAGTGCGGCAACACCACCATCTCTCACCCGTTCTGGCTCCCCAACTGGGAGACGGGAAGATCATGTGGTTCCCCGGAATTCGAGGTCAGTTGCCGTGACAACGGTACTATTCCAGTTATACTCAACTCTGCAGCCATCAGCTTGGGCTTTGCAATCGTCAATATCTCCTACGGGGACGATAGCTTGCATGTCGTTGATCGTGGCAAGCTGGAACTGCTGCACGCTTCCAGCAGCTGCGGATTACCGATGTGGAACACCTCCGTCAAGCTGGGTCCCCGGTTTAGGATCGCGCCCGTCAACCTGAACCTCATCTTGTACAATTGCACCAAGGCGGCCGGGGCAGCGGCTCTGGCACAGGACAGAGATCTGGTGCAGACGAGGATGAGGTGCGGGGACGAGAGCGAGGTGTTTGTCCGCGCCGGAGGAAGTGACTATGAGTCGATCGATTATGCCGGCCACGAGGGCTGTGACGCGGCCGTCACGCCGGTGCTGGGGACGTGGTCAGGCGAGGTGAACGCGAGCGACTACCAGCGTCTCATCAGCGATGGCTTCCTCTTGACATGGGAGAGCCCCTCTACAGGTAAGTTCATCCATCAAATCAAATTATCTTTTCATGAACACCCCTGGCTAACTAGGACACGTAGGGCCTTTGCTTGGATTTCCCTTATCCGACCGAGCGATCAATCATGGCTCACTTATTGAGGATTAGGCCGTAGACCCAAAGTCGTCCTTAGAGCAAGTACAATAAGGTGATGTAGGCGGGCTGTAAGACATTAAATATTATATTTTTCTTACTTGGAAGAGAGAGAATAGGAGAGAGAAGATAAGCGGGCTACTAGTTAACAGCCGGCTGCAGCACGTGCTCCTAGGTACTTTGTGAGAGAGTGGGGTGGGTCATGTATCAACAAAGTAGTACATATTTATATCTAGCTATTGTACTTGTTGACTATAAGTTTGGCTATATGTGACATGGCAACATCATATAGCCAGCAGCTGGCTATATTATTAACCATGCTCTTAGTCGTGGCCGATCAACGTTAGCTGCAGCCGGCCCGACAAGTGCGACACCTGCACCCTCTGGCTCGCAATGGTGGAGCCTGGTTAGAAGTCCGGGTTTTGAACCCATTTTTTTTTTTTTTGCGGGATGTGGGTTTTGAACCTTACCCCTTGGCCCTAGTCTTCCAATGCGTCGGAATAAATATGTGAACTCCAAAGTTTAAAGTATGGTCTGTCTATATCACATCTAGATGTGAGATATTATCTCACATCTAACTCCCTCATTCTTAAAATTCATGGGAGATTTTAGAAAAAAAAACAAGTTTGAGAGAGTTAGATGTGAGATATTAAATGTGAAATAGCAAACCTGTTAAAGTATTATAAACAATTTTAGAAACATTTACAAAATCTAAACTTTGTGTCTATCCCAATAAAATTAGTTCCCTAAAAATAATCGGAACAAAATGTGTGATCTCGGTTTGAACTGGAATTCTCCCTTGCAAAGAAAAACATTAACGCAATTTCTAAAAACGCAACCCAGATCGAAGCAGACGAGACGCCTCCCGGGTCGCTCTCCTCGGGCGACTCCGGAGGCCGCCGCCGCCACCTACCCTCCGCCCTTCTCCACCACTCCCTTCCCTCGCCGTCGCCGGAGGAGGCCGCGGGGCGAAGCCTAGCGGCGGACGGCGGCGGCGAGGTGCCTCCCGTCTAGACCACACCCACCTGCTCCTTCAAATCCAACCCAAAAGCTCCGTCATCGTGGCCATGGCGGGCGCTCTGAGCCGGTCTCTCCCACCCTCTTCCATGAAGGATCTGGCATGCCAGCCTCCGGATCCGCCCCTCCTCCTGCTCGGGGGTGCTGTCCCTGGCCGGATTCGGACCCGACGCCCACCCGCCGCTTGGCTGTTGGTTGCCTCTGCTCCGGCATGCTCCCTGGCTGGCTCTTGTCCATCTCCACCGTCGGCTTCGACCCCCTCCCCATACTGCTCTGCGATCTGGCTCCAGCAGCGCCCAAGACTGATGGTTATCCCCTCCGTGTTCGAGCCCTGCCGTGTTGGATCTGCCATGGCAGGTCCGGTCTGGATCTTCGCCCGTGCGCCCCGTCCCGTGCTCTGCCACGGGCCTCCTCCGTCATCCATCGCCGTCGCCCGTTCTGTTGTCGTCGTGCTCCTCCGCGCTCGCCAAACGAAGGTGGCGTCGTGGCTCCTGCTTCTTGGGAGCCCTCCACCTCCCAGATCCCCCGGTGGGTTGTCGCTGTCTCGTGGCTTCACCTGCAGGGGGCGCCGCACCAGTGGTCCTCGCTGGTGGCCTCGGCGTCGAGGGTGCCTGCCGGCGTCGCTGCCGGTTGGATTCGCCTGGATCTGGGGCCGTCCATCCCAGCGCCGCCCGGCGCTACTGGCGGTTGCTCTGCGTCGCGTCATGGGGAGGATGTGATCGGGGTTTGGGAGAAATCCATGGTCGGCCAGCTGCTGCTGGTCGAGACAGCGGCGACGCTTCCCGTCGTTTCCATCTTGATGGCGCTGTCTTCATCCCCCGGTCTTGTGATGTTTTGGGTGTGCTCTGTGGAGTTCGATGCTTGGTGATGTCCTTCGACTACGCCGGTGGCACACAGGCGCCGTGGCGTCGTCTCGGCCCGGCGTGACCGTTCGAATGTACCCCATGACACAGGTGGTGTCGCGGCGTTGTGCAGTCTTGGTTGCCCGGTGCTTTTCGATTGCGTCGACGGTGCAGTGTCATGGCTTAGTCTCGGCTCGCCGCTGCAGTTCGAGCGCCCGTAGTGCCCCTTGTTGTGTTGTGTCCCCCCTCGCCATGTGTTGTTTGTGTGTTGTTTTGCTTTAATTCTCCTCTCTGTGGCCCCTGTACTTCTGGTTCACTTGAGCCCTATCTTGTATTAGGCTGCAAAGCCTATAGACAACAAATGAATACAATTCAGGTGGGGAGGATTTCTTCTCCCCCCTTGACATTCAAAAAAAAAAAAAACGCAACCCAGTGACCGATCATGTTATAGAAACTTCTTTTTAATGAGATAGAGTAACCAGTAACCTGCCAAGTGTGAAGGTTGTAGCGAGATTAGAGTCTAGCTAGATAGAAGACAAGAGCACAAAGATGGCGGAACCGAAATGATCCGAGGCTAACTATCTTGGTTCCAAGTCGCATCACGGGGCCATGGAGGTCACGGTCACGGCTTACCCCGTCAAAGGGGAACCCTGGAATTTTATAAGTCATGGCTTACCAGTCAAAGGGGTCACTCGGGGAATTAGTGGACGGTGATCGTTTGCCCCAGTTTTCCAGTCAAATTTGAACCACTCACTCTGCCGTCCGTCCCCATATATCGTTCGTGCTTAGATAGACTACCGTATTCTCTCGTACCTGTAGTCTGTGACCACCCTTCCAGCCACGCCCCCTCTTGCTCCAGGCTGGTATTCACTGTAATCTTTTCAAATCTTCCACACCTATGGGCTATGGCCCCAGCTGCTCGTTCTTCTGCGATATGTGTCTTCCACTGAAGCTCGCGGTGGCTGAGGAGCAAATAAAAGGCGGCTCCGAGTCGGCCAAGAGATGCGGCAACATGACCATCTCTTACCCATTTTGGCTCAGGGATAGCGTGTAAACGTGCACGTACCGTCGCATGTCTCCCTTCCTTGTTGGCTTCAAAGGCAGAGTGGCTGTTAGCTCTAAGTTTCTGAGTTGGGTGGCAGTGCTTGTCTATCTTTCTACCTATCCTGTTTGGACCCAGTAACTAAATGCTAAATTTTGACTGTTGAAATGCGACACCTGGTTTCCACCAAGAGAAAACTCCGGCTAACTTTTTACCTGTGCGGTCTTTACAGTATCCGTGTGTCTGCCCATGCAATTAAGTCAAAAACTGGGGTGATCAAGTGGAAAGGAAGGTGCGTACTCCATGCAATTTTGACTGTACGTACCCAACTTTCAAAAAAAAAAAAAGTACTGTACGTACCCAACTAACTCACCCATATGGCCGACAATGGCGTGCCCTACCCGGCACCGATCGGGACGACGAGCCAGGACTCGCATCCTGGCCGGTCCGGTCGCATCACTGCTCGACCATGACCGGGGATCATGGAGGCCTCGTGTGTGGACGCTGCCTACCCCCGCAGTCAAACTTTCCGGCACGCGCACTTTGCCAACAAGAAGAAAATGACTCGTCACTCACTGACTCCCTCGCATGACATATCCCCTTGCTCGTACCATGAATATCGCAGTTCATAGTGCTATTCACCTCTATCCAGTTGGTGGCAAAGAAATATCCCCTACTTCGTCATCGTAGTATCGTACAGGTCACTGGTTGCCCACTGTCATCCTCGCCCGGAATCATCCTCCTCCCTTTCGTATATGGCGCCATGGATGGGGCCTCGCCTCCTCCTTTTGGCCGTCGTCGTCTCTGCGATGCGGGCGCCGGTGCTCACGGGGGCGGCGCACGGCGGCTGCACGCCCACGGAATGCGGCAACCTGATCGTCTCCATCCCCTTTGGAGTCGTCTCGGGCTCTGAGGAGAACCGGTGCGCGCAGCTCGGGTTCCAGGTCCACTGCACCGACGGCGTCCCCTACCTCGGGTACTACGAGCTCGGGTTCGGGCTGCAGATTCTCGACATCTTCTACAGCAACGGCTCCCTGCTCGTCTCCGACGTCCACAAGCTCGGCGACTTCTCCAATGCTTCGAGCTGCCATGTCCCCACGGCCAACACCGCCACCAAAGTCGCGCATCCGTTCTCCATCAGCCCCCTGAATCAGAACCTCGTCTTCTACAACTGCTCTAAGCCGCGGGCGGCGCGCCGAGCGGGGCTGGTGGACACGGTGTGCCGGAACAACACGTTTGTCCGCGCGGGAGGGTGGTACAAATACAACGCGACGGGCGGGATCAACGGCAGCTATGCTCTGGACGGCTGCAACGCCACCGCCGTGCCGGTGCTCCAGGCGTCCGGCGAGGTGAATGCCAGAGACTACGAGGAGCTTATCAGCGACGGCTTCCTCCTGACATGGCAGCTGCCGACGCCGAGTGCCGGTAGTGGTGAGTTCACTCGTTGAATTAACCTTTTTTTTTCAATCAAGTTCCTATGAAACAATCTGGCCTCTGCTTTCTTATCCATGGAGCCATGCCAAATTAATGGCGGGTTTGCAAACCGTCGCCGTCGCCGTCCCCAGCCGTGGCGGCATTGCCGCTTGGGAACGGCTTGGGTAGTGGGTACACGTTTATATTAATAGATACAGCGGAAATGGATAACCAATAGCACGTTGACTCTTGACCGGTCAAGCCGCCATGGCCACCGTCCTTTTTCTTCAAGTCGCACATCCCACCCTCCGTTCTGTCCCCTTAACTAGACCTCGCCCGCTCCGTTTGGTCAGCCACTCCGCTCCCCATCGCCGGCACAATGCAATCCATGCCGCCGCTCCTCCTCCTGCTGCTCTCCGCTTCCTTTCTCCGGCTGCTGGCGCCGGCCGGCGCCGCCTGCTCGCCCAAGACTTGCGGCGACCTGAACATCACCTACCCGTTCTGGCTGGAGGAGGGCGCCGGCCGGCCGCCGTGCGGGTCCCCGTCCTTCCAGCTCAAGTGCAACAGCGGCCGGGCGTTCCTCGCTCGCTCCATGCTCGGGCGCTACCAGGTCGCCCGGGTCTTCCCCGAGAACAACTCCCTCGTCGCCGTGAACCACAACCTCCTCGTCCCGCCACAGGCCGGCTGCCCGCCGTGGTGGTTCAACATCTCGCTGGGCCTCGGGCTGGGGCCGTACACCATCAGCGACAAGAACAGGGAGGTTCTCGTCCTGTACAGCTGCACCGAGCAGCAGCAGCGGCGGCAGGTGGCGCCGCCGGGGTTCAACCGCACGAGCTGCGCCGACGGGTCTTTCTACCGCCTCGGCGGGGAGTATGGCAGCCACCGTGAGCTGGGCGATCTCCCGCCGGCCTGCCGCCTCTCCGTCGTGCCGGTTCTTGGTTTCCCGGACGGCGACGATGACTATGTCCAGAGCATGAGGCAAGGGTTCCTGCTTGAGTGGGCGGTGCCGTCAGACAACTGCCCCAAGTGCGAGGCAAGCGGCGGGCAGTGCAGGTACGCCAGCGACGGCACCGGATTTTCCTGCAATTGCTCCGGCGTCGCCCACCGCGACAAGTGCGGTGAGTTGACGACGAAATTAACTGACACTCAGCGCCACCATGATTTTGCCTAGTCAATCGCTAGTTCTTTGATCAAGCTAATCCGTTGCTGGTATTCATCCCCCTCAAAATTTCAAGTGCCAGCGACCGATTCAGTGACCCCAAAAACGCCTCACGTAGGTAGCAATTTTGACAAGCAAAGCTAATGCTGGTATTCAGAAGTGTATGATTTTAGTGAATTGAGAAGTGCCAACGTAGGTAGCAATTTTGATACTGCATGATCTGACATAGAATCGCTGTCAGCAACAGATTTACTGCGTTTTAGGTCGCTGTTGCTAGAAAGAATATAGAATGCTGATTGGAGACGGATATTGTGGTTTCAACTCTTGGGTGCTTGCTTGGTTTCTAGGAGCTCCTGCAGATTATTGTTTTGTTTTTGGTAGTTAGTGAAGTCAGTCCACTGATTGAGGCATTTATTAAGCCCATATCGATTCCTAGTCAAAATACATTTGTTGAATTAGTCAAGAACGCTATTCTACAAAGATGCCGTGCCGACGGTAACGTGTTCTTCGTTTCGTTCCAAGTAAACTATTCCGGGAAGGAATTGCCGATCAATGCGCTTTGTACTTCTCTACGCCCTGGTTCGAGTTTCGAAACTCAAACATGTGGAAGTCAATATATTGCAACTGTTCGTTGTTAAATCAGCTAGGGGTGTAAAGTTGAATTGGACGCTGTAGTTAGTTTCAGTGGGTACTTAGAGGTGCTGATGCACTTGGTAATTGAGTGTTGCACTGCTTAAGCAGTGCAGAAGAGTGGCGTGATCATACCGGTATTACCAAGCATTATGAAAGCTTACGGCCCATAAGTTAGTAATTGTCTATTTTTTTTCCCTGGAGAGATGACCAAAGGAACCAAATTGGGTACCAGGCACCAAGCTGCTTCAACGCAGCCATCTTATCAGCTCTGTTCATTTTCAGGAAAACTATGATATAACAGTTACATTGCTGTTAGATTTTGACTTAGATTTTGATAATTTCTCCTGAATCAATGCAAAATGTATGAATCCATTATTTCTGGCAGCACTTTTACGATGTGAATGCCTTGATTGTGGCTTCTATGAGTTTATTTTCTAACTATATATTACCACCTTGAATTGAAAATCTGAAATTCAGCTGTTGCTGGATTTTCCACATTAACCAGTCAGAGGAAAGGGAGTTCGGCTTTACATAGAAGCTGGCAAAGTTATCATGACAACGCCAATTCATACTACAAAAAGTTCCTTTCATTTGTCAATGGACTAATACTTGTTTATTTACTTCATAATGTTTAAAATATTTACAGACTCTTCTTATGAAGGGAGCCGTAAAATGACAACAGGGACTATTCTTAAAATAGGTGAGTGTCAATCAAATCTCAAGCTGCTCGGCCCATCTATTCCTTCGGTTCTTATTTCCTGAGGTCCCTTGGTTGCTTCATATTGCTAATGTGTTATATTGTTTTTGTGGACAGTTGGAGCAGGACTAGGTGGTGCTGTACTCATGGCGTGTCTCGGCTGTTTTGTCTGGTACAAACGCAAGATGAGGAAACAAGCTGTAGCTTCAAATGAGTTCATGAGAAGTGGATCTTCAATGACATCATACAGTAAAGATCTTGAGTTGGATGGTTCGCCACATATCTTCACTTTCGAGGAACTTGAAGTAGCTACTGATGGGTTTAGTGCCTCAAGGGAGCTTGGTGATGGTGGTTTTGGAACTGTCTACAAAGGTAAAACACATGTTTGCTGAACCTGTTGCTTGTGAATCGTAACACATCAAACTGGAGATAAATTACAACTTTGAACATTTGAACTGTATGCTTTGATAAATTACAACTTTGAACACTTTTTCATTCAGGAAAACTCAAGGATGGGAGAGTAGTTGCGGTGAAACGCCTTTACAAGAACAACTACAGACGGGTCGAGCAGTTCCTAAACGAGGTAGACATCTTGTCACGCCTGCTCCACCAGAATCTCGTCATCCTATATGGTTGCACGTCTCGGATGAGCCGTGACCTTCTCCTGGTGTATGAGTTCATTGCAAATGGGACGGTTGCAGACCATCTTCATGGACCCCGTGCGGCGGAACGGGGCCTCACATGGCCTCTAAGGCTGAACATTGCCATAGAGACGGCTGAAGCACTGGCCTACCTCCATGCCGTGGAGATCATACACCGAGATGTGAAGACAACCAACATATTGCTCGACAACAGCTTCCATGTCAAAGTTGCAGACTTCGGGTTGTCACGCCTTTTCCCACTTGAGGTAACCCATGTCTCGACTGTACCACAGGGCACACCGGGCTACGTCGACCCGGTGTACCACCAGTGCTACAAGCTGACCGACAAGAGCGACGTCTATAGCTTCGGCGTCGTGTTGGTGGAGCTAATATCATCGAAACCTGCTGTGGACATGAGCAGGAGCCATAGTGAGATCAACCTCGCGAACATGGCTCTCAACAGGATTCAGAACCATGAAGTTGTTCAGCTAGTTGATCCGGAGCTCGGCTACGACACCGATCCCAAAACGAAGGGGGCGATCGACCGCGTGGCCGAGGTGGCCTTCCAGTGCCTGCAAATGGAGAGGGATCTAAGGCCGTCGATCAAGGAGGTGGTGGAGATCCTGACTTGCGTCAGGGACGAGGACTGTCAGGCTAAGAGCATGACGAAGAAGGCGTCTCAGAAAGAGGACGCGTGCTTGCTCAAAGATGGCATTCAGTTCTCGCCCGACACGGTTATACATAGATTCCATAGCCAGTCAACCAACCACTCTGTAGCATCAAATGCTAGCGGATTATCTAACAACAAATGCTGAAAAGAATGCCACATAGGCCCTTTTCGGCACTCTTTGACAACGACAAAACAAAACAAAAAGCTCGGTGAAATGGAATATTGGTTGTGATGCAATGTTTTGACTGCGGAGGTTGCATACGACTTCGGATGGAGATGATACAAAAGTCGAAGTTCTATAACTTTTTTCCTCGAGCAGTTAGGGTTAGCCAGGCAAACATGAGGCTAGTGGGTCCCTTTGCGTGCCGCCGGTGTCGCCACTAGTTCCATATCCTTCTGTCGGCTGCTCCGCTGGCGGGAGGGAGGGGGAACCTCGGATTTGCCGTTGGGTGTGTTCTTAGTACGGTTAGGGTTGAGGGAGGCGTTGTTCATGTCATCAAGGCGGTGTCACATCTGAATATGTTTCCCTGGGCTCCGTTCACGGTCGGGTGGGACTCTTGCCTTCGTCTAGGAGCCAATGGGGTGGAGGATCCCCGGATCTCGTTGGGGTCGTGGGCTATGGTGTCTAGAGGTTGATGATATTGGCCAGGTTGGTTCTCGGTTGGGTGGTGGTTGTGTGGATGTTCTTCTTCCTCATCGTCGACGCAATTTTTGCTGTTGTTATTCCTCCTTCTTTGTGCTGCTACTGGAAGGATGTCCTGCTTTGCACGAGCGGTTGGTTCGGCCACTGCGCAGGAACCGGATCCTAGTTCTCTTCCATCTGGAAGGGGCACATATAGTGGTATCCAAAGCCACATATGGTACGAAAGCTAGTGCAGGTGTGTTTGATGCACATGTGTGGCCTTGTCTTTTCGGTGCCGGAGCAAAGAAAAGGGGGACCAGCGTAGCGGCGTTTATGCCATGGTTGAAGATGATGACCCGCAAAAAAAAATAAGATGATGACCCGCTTGGGTCTAGTTGCAGATTCTTGTGTCGTAGCCTTGTAGGGGTCAAGGTTCAAGGATGATGACACATAGCTTTGGAGAGATCTTCGTGTTTTATTAGATATTTTAGGGTGATCTTTGTTATTTTGGTTCATTGTGTGTGTGCTAGGGTGTGCTAGTACGGATTAATGACTTTGTATTATTTCATGATTTGAATATAAGCATACTTTCCCAAAAAAAAACATCTTGACGAGAAGGATAATTTTCATGTTGAGCACTTCTTCATTTTAGACCATCTAAATTATATTTTTTGCCATCCCAAAATATGATGTGAACACATGCCCCTGCAAGCGTAAACAAAGTCCAAAATGCATGAAATCTGCCATGGTGCCCTCATATGACACCTACGGATGGTGGTAAAAATTAGAAAAAGTTCCGCGCAAGTTGGGACATGCACTTCTACAAATCGGACCATCTCTGGAAAAAAAATATCATGATTTCGTGAGGGAATGTGTCAATTTTGCAAGCGAAGCGATCGCTGCTTCATCTGTTGGCCTTGAGAAGAAATCTATACTAAATATGCACCATTACATGGCCAATGTAAAAATTTGGCATCTTTCAGGGTATGTTTGCTATATTTAAGTCAATTAGTGCACTTCTAGTCATTTGCTGCATATAATTAATTTTTTAACTACAATTGCATGAAAAATTGTCAAAATGGGGTTGAAACAACATATTTGTGTTCTCGACTCCATGTGTACCCTTGGCCAAGAAAAGAAAAAGGAATTTCAATCATGAGGGTGCCAAGACTCAACACCAAACATGGTGTTTATTGGTTTTTAATTTAAAAAAATTCAAACAATTTAGAAAAAGCATGAAACTTGTCATGATGCCCTCATATGGCACCTACGGAATATGATAAAAATCAAGAAGGTCCCGTAAAAGTAGAATCGTAAATGCTACCGTATTATCTAACATTAAATGCTAAAAAGAATGTCGATGAGGACATTTTTGATGGAAATATGCCCTAGAGGCAATAATAAAATGGTAATTATTATATATTTTCTTAATCATGATAAAGGTTTATTATTCATGCTAGAATTATACTGTCCGGAAACCTAAATACATCTGTGAATACATAAACAAATACAATGTTCCTAGTAACACTAGTAGAAAACAGGGCTTTGGTCTAGGCCTGTCCAGCCCATTAGCCCCGGTTCAATCAAGAACCGGAACCAATGGGGGCATTGGACCCGGTTCGTGAGCACAGGGGGCCGGCCGGGCCACGTGGGCCATTGGTCCCGGTGTAGGGTAACGCAGCAGAAAACAAAAAATTTCCGACCTACGCACCAGCCCAGGACCACTATGAAGACTGCATACAAGGTTTTGATCATTTTCGTTACCGACTCGTAGCGCAGCGGAAGTAGAGTCGATGACGATCGTCGGTGCAGATCCCCGCAGCTAGGATTTACAACCTCCCAACCGCGAGGATGTATACCCTCATCTTCTCCTCGGACAGCCCTCCGGGAGACGGTCGAACAGTCCCCCGGACGGTGTCGCGGACAGCCCTCCGGGAGGACCTTCGAAACTCGAACGGTCACCCGGACAGCCCTTCGGGAGGACTCACAGAACTCGGACCGTCACTTGGACAGCCCTTCGGGAGGCACTCACGAACAGCCCCTCAGGGCACTAAGATCGAAACTACGACCTCTCTACAGAGTTGCACACATACGGTGTCATCTATTCGGCAGGGCTTCGCCGTCCAGAACTAGTTCCTGCCGGAACCCAGACAGCCTTTCGGCTCTACGAAACTCTTTTCGTGGGAGGGAGAGAAGAATGCCAGATCATGCATGGCTTGTGTGAGAGAGCAAGGGGTGAAGGAGATGGCAGCCCCAACTCCTCCTTTTATAGGAAATCCCAAGGGGTAGGGTGGTTTTACAATAAAACCCAAAAGTACATGAATGAAGTCCTTCCACCAAGGGTATAAGGGTGAAACCATGGAACAAGAGGGGCTCCAAGGAGGAGCCACCATCTTGGCCGGCCACACCCCTTGGGGGGCCCCCATGAGGGCCTCCCAATCCATCCATGTCATCCCTAGATCTTTTAAGCAAAAGCCTAAAAGAATGGCTTTCCAAAAAGCAACCATAAAGCTGATTTTCACTATTCACGACGACATTTTTCAGCGTCTGATCGAACTGAAAAAATTCATGTGGGCTTAGAACATTTCCAGTACCCACCATAATTATTTTCAACGCGTTCTGGAACAATTCCAGTTTAGTGATTTTCATCTGCCAAAAGCATCTGAAGCGGTTCCGGCAGCTCCGGGACATTCCCGGTTTTCATCTCCGAAAATTCCAGAAGGTTTCCAGAACGATTCTGGCATCCTCCAAGAATTATCAGGCATGTGCCAAAACCAATTTGACTTTATGGTATCCTCTGAAACAACTTTTCAGTTTCACCGGAACTCATCCGGTGACCTCTCTCTGCGGAACTTTTCCGCTGTCCGAAACTTTTTCGGTGTCCGAAACTTTTTCGGTGATTTTCTCTCAGACTCCCTGTCTAGTATTCAGCAGATAGATGACCCTTAAGCGTGTGACCCTATAGGTTCGGTGAAGTATAGACATGACCCGGAACCCCTTCCGATCAATGATCAACATCGGAGCCGTGGACACCCATATTGACCCCTATACCCACACGAATGAATATTCGAGTGAACCTCCAGTTGCTGTGAGCTATTCCTTTTTGCTTCATGATATGTCACAAACACCCGAGGTGAGATTTATTGCATCCCCGTGGGCAAACACTTTGTCCACTATGCAAGTTACCTCGTTACCGGTTTTGTTCTCTTTTCTCGTTTTCGTGTTTCGGCATCCCAGTGATCAAATCACCCTGTGTCTGGCCAGACGATGATGGATACCGTTACACCGAGAGGGCCCGAGTATATCTCTCCATCGTCGGAGGAGCAAATCCCAATCTTGAGCTATCTCGTTACTTGCCATACTTTTCCATGAACCCGTAAGCCGCCGTAATAGCCACCCATTTACGGATGACGTTTAACAAACCCCAAAGTTCATGAAGCAAGCATGAAGAAACTCGATACTCTCATGGTCTAAGGAATTATGCAAACATTAACTTCCTGTGTTATTAACCATAAACTTGTGACGAATGTATCTCATAGCATAACATCAATTTCGGGTCGATTCAACACAAATGTTCCTATAACATTGTGCCCTCAAAGTTGCTGGCATAGACATGCCCATGATTGGGAAAACATAATCATCATGCAACACTTGAGCTAGTCTTAGAGGCATGACTAGGAATACTTTTTACCGTTTATTATTCCACACGTGCACATGGGTTTTCCCCAGAGCCTTTATGGATATACGGGCTCGGGAACCATAGCAGTTATAGCATGGAACATAAACCTAATTATGAACAGTGAGATAAATAATAGAATTTATTATTGCCTCTAGGGCATATCTCCTACAGACTCCCACTTGTACTAGAGTCAATAATCTAGTCAATGCTAATGCACATTACACCTATGACACATTGGTGTAAATATGCTTCGCTTGTGGTATAGCCTGATGTCCAACGGATCTGATGACTTCAGCTCCGTGTGTATCTTTGCATATCGTCCGCGTTTTCACGCCTTCACAAAATTCATATTTTGTGTGGATTTCGCTTTGTATGTATGCGAATCACAGGTCGAACCTGGATTCCTCAGACTGAGTTATGGAGCAACTACCTCAGTAGTGTCCCATTGACAAAAGCCATCTTGGAACCATACTAAGTTCATGAATGAACTATATGATTCAACATCTTCTTTGTCGCTTCAAAAGCGGCAACATACTTCGCCTTTGTTATAGAATTCGCCACAGTAACTTGTTTGGAACATTTTCCAACTAACTGTGCCACCACATTGTGTGTTACACAAAACCCTTAATTTAAATCGAAAATCGCACGGGGAAAAGATGAAGACTGTATCGATGTAACATTTTACAACGAACTCTTCATGATCTCCGCCTGCGAGAAAACATGTCATCAGTACTTACTCTAGTACTCAAAGACATCTTTCACTGTTGTCCTATGATCAGTACTTTGATCACTTTGGTATCCATACTCGCAACACCTTGGGAGTATCGGACATATCTGGTTGTTTTACATACCATGGAATACATGATTAATCCAAACACGAAGGTGTGTGGAATCTCCATCATGTATTTTGCTCATCAGTGTTTTGCGACACCGAGTCTTGCAAAAAACTCTTTCCATGTGACTTCGGCAAGAATCACTCCTTGGCGTTTTATATGCTAAAAGGTTTTTAGCATCTTGTCAATATGTATTCATAGCTTAGCCCCATTAGGTAAATCTATCTCCATAGATCATCATGCCTAATATCAAGGCTATTTAGCCTAAGCACTTCATCGAAAAACTATTTTCAAATGAAGTCCTAATTCGTGTCAAGAAATTTATTTCCAATTACCAATGTGTTAAGTACACAAGGTTTTTAGAAATATTAATATGCTCCCACTTACTTTCTTGAATTACAAGCATCTTCGTTACCCATTGATGACGTCAAAACCCCTTCTGACCATTTCATCAAAACACGAAGATTCCAACTCCATTTTGCTCTCTTCTGTCCATTGCTGGAACTCTGAAGTTTGCACACTTACTAGCATCCTCTGGATCGACAAATTACTTTGGACTGTATCACATACAAGTCCTAGGTTTCATTTCCATCAGATGGAAATACTTTTGTCATCCATGTTTCATATCTCAAGATTGAAATATTTATTAATTGCTAGTTCAACCCGAACCGACTTTAAGCATCGCTACGGTGAGACAATCTCATCGTAGTCAACTCCTTGAATTTGTTTATTGCAACAAGTCAAGCTTTATGGATAAAACATTTTATCCGTATCAGTTTTAAGTTCCATAAATATTCGTCAGACTCTAAGTCTTCCGAAAGGTGTATCAAGGTTTTAATCTTGAATCACTTATATGGAAACTAACTCGGGTTGTATTGGCATTCAGCCAATTCCGGAGTCAGGGCCCATCAACGCTTCCTTTGTGTATCATAGGTATACTGTTGTCCAACAACAATATCTCGTCTGCGCACCTAAGAGGTTTGCACGAGCCTTGCCTACGTGGTTTAGCTGCAAGTTCGACCGAAGTCCATACATTTTATTGTAGAGACTTCCGTATCAGTCGTAGTAGAAAACTCTGGAATTACTTCCAAGGTTCCTTTCCTTTGACCTGATGACGAAGATACTGTTATCTCGTCGAGTTTGCACTGTCCTCCCACTCACCTTTTTGAAAGAACTATTCTCTTTAAAAGCATACCGTTTCGTGGCAAAACTATTTGCCTCGGTATAGTGAGGGAGGAATACCCAATCTTGGGTTAACCTACAAAGTAGCACTTGTCTGATTTGGAATAGGTTTGTAACCTTTTACACAAGCCCCATATTCCAAATGTTAAGAAAAGATATAACATGGTTGGGCGTACCATACCATGGTTTCATTTCAACAGACCCGATGAAGCTCTTTTCAGTGTAAAAGCCGCAGTCTCTAAAGCATCACTCTTTTAAAAGGGATAATGGCAAATTTATTTATGTCATCTTTGATCTCACCATGTCATAAATGGTTTGATTACATCTTCACAGACTTTTCACTTTGCAGTGGTGTTCCGGGAAGTGCAAGTTATGAAACCCCTTTCACAACTCATCAGACATTCGCTAAACTTGTAACTCAAATATTCCTTTCTGCAATCGAATTGTAGAAACATAATTTTCTTGTTACAATAACTTCTACTTCATTTTTGAAAACCTTTCGAATGATTTCAAAAGATCTAGACTTACGTCTCATCAAGTAAATATCCATATATCTACTTGAGTCATTTCTGAAGATAGATAAAACCACTACTAACAACATTTATCGGACTACACACATCAAATGTATGATCACCAATAAGTTTGTTACTCGTTCCTTGTGGCCTGTGAACGGTATTTCAGTCACTTCACTTTTCGGAGGAAATTTGCAAGTGTCAGATGATTCAAAAATCAAATGACTTCAAAATCCATCATAATGGAATTTTCCATGCGGGTTTCTCCAATGCGACCAAGTGTAGTGCCACACTTTGTGCGGTATTCTTTTAGTCTTGCGACATTTAGCGTCAGTGTTATGGATGTATCATATTACCATCAATATTCATAACATACATCCCATCTAGGATGGAAGCATGGCCCTTCATGTTATTCATAATACTAAACAACAATTGTTGTTTTATGAACAACTCCTTTGCAACAAACATTGTGCAATGGGCTAGAGTGTATGAAACTCTAAAATGAATTATGAAAGTAAACACAGAGGTAATATATTATTATCAACATTCATAACATACATCTCATTCATAATGAAAGTATGGCCCTTATGTGATTCATAACACCGAACATCAGAAGTTCTCTTATGAACAACCTTCTTGCAAGATACCTTATGCAATGGGCTAGAGTGTGTAAAACTCTAAATGAATTATGAAAATAAATACAGACGGTAATACACCGATGGAAGGTATAGTAACATTTACTATGTTCCCTGTGTATACCTAAACCTCATTCCTGGCTAGTGTCTTAGGCCATAGTAGTTCTTACATCGAGTTGCATCAGAATGCAATCGAGCGGGTATCTTTGTGATTAACTCACAATACCCAAGAATTAGTGATCAACAAATTAATCATAATTCCCAAGGACTATATCTTTGACCAGCCTTCTATACATCAAAAACTTGTATGACATTCATACATGAGCTGGATATTCCAGTCTTCTTTCTTTTTACCATTATACTTCTAACAGTTTAACTTTTAGTATTTCTCCTACTCTCAGAAGAAGCACCCAACTTAAGAGTGGCGTTAGCCCCGGACTTCTTAGGCGTGAAAGTCTTACTAACACCCTTCGGACACTTCCTTTCTCTTTAAGTTGTTGTTTTATTCACCTTTCATCATATGATAGGCGTTCTACTGGATCCCTCTCTTATCAGTCTAATGCATAGTAAACTCCTTTACTAATAGTTTGCAAACAAACACTGCTTTGGATATCTCATATCTTTCAGCCTTTGTCTGTCTCTGAAAATGATTTTCAGATTCCATGAATATCACATAACTATCCAAACTTTCGAAGTTCGGGTCTCATGGAAGCAAACATATTGCACTTGACTAAAAACGGAATTCTAGCTTTTGGATCGAAGGACGAGAGTCACATGATCCATAGCATTAGCGGGAGAATACCGAAAGTATGCGATATGACAAAGTCCTTCTCGGCACTCTTGAGGACAATCCTCACATTACGTTACCAACCGTAAAGATTTAACCAGATATTTAACAGCTATTCAATTTTAATAGGGAAGGTGGAAACGCGAGCCATTATTCTATAACTATTATGCAAACCACACTTAGACAGTGTTCAAAATTAATTGCACTGAGAATTAAACAAGTTAATTCATCAGTGCGCTCCCACTCAAATCAATATCTCTCATAATTGATTGTGAGTGATTCAAGATCCACATTTCAATTCAACGCCATTGATGGTAGCATCACTGATGACGAGAATCTCAATCGGTAGGCAAACTTACCAATCACATCTCTATGTGACTCTTGTTCATCTTTCGATGCGTGTGTTCCGAGCTCATGACTTTCATGCCTGAACGTCAAGACAACCAAGTGATCTCGCTGCGAGGTCTCAACTCACCCGCCTCACACATCCCTAATCGTTCGTACCCATGTTAGCATGTGATACCCCGAAAAGTTAGGTGCCGTGACGGTGCTACACTTGGGAGAACACTAACTACTTGATATTTTTGTGAGAGATCACCCTAATAAAAGCGACTACCGCGCAATCAAGAAGGGTGCATCATAAGGGATAAACATCTCAGGCAATTCATAATTAGCATGATATGGTATAGCCCTTTCTGACGGAGAAGTCTTTCATTTCTTCGTCTTCGGCATTCGCGTCGGTGTTCACCTTCGCGAAGATTGCCACCACCTTGTCGATGCACCAGATAATATTGCTATCTCTATAGCTAATAAAATAATGCATTACAACAAGGTTGACACGCAGGTCATTTAAAGTGCAATCATATGGCTCCAGCCATCATGCCGAATCATGACACGCAGGTCATGTTAATCGATTTACATTATATAGCCATCTCATACATAATCAAATTATTATGAGCACTGCTATACCACATCATATGCACATGCAAACCCTCCTGCAAAACCAAGTTAGACGCTTCTAATCGGTTCATGCAAAAGTTTATCTTACGTGGCTTCTAAGGTTTCGAAACAAACCGAAGCTACCAACGTCCATCATCAAGTATGATAATTCAAGTTGCTAGATTAACTTTCCAGGGTGTATGAAACACGAGATAATAAAATCTCGAGCCCCATACTAAACTTCGTCATACGCATGACCCCCGTGCAGATCATATCTTCATTGCCCTTTCGTCTGCGAAACATCCATCTTTCTTTGACTAAAGTGGAACCCAAAGAACTGTTAGCACTTCGTTGATCTGTCAATCAGCATACTCAGGAGCAGCATGAAAGGATCGCGGATTGCCAGAACTTTGTCAGATTCCACAATGCTGTCAAGATCAGGACTACGCAAATTTAAGGGAAGCAATAAGAACATCGGGTAACAGATTTCATCTGCTATCCGCACAAATAATTTTCAGTAATAGATCTTATCTACTACCTAATTATATTGTGCAACACCCATACATCTCCATGTATTCTAGATCGCAACCTGCATCTACGCATAGCACGGCTCTTGATGCCACTGTAGGGTAACGCAGCAGAAAACAAAAAATTTCCGACCTACGCACCAGCCCAGGACCACTATGAAGACTGCATACAAGGTTTTGATCATTTTCGTTACCGACTCGTAGCGCAGCGGAAGTAGAGTCGATGACGATCGTCGGTGCAGATCCCCGCAGCTAGGATTTACAACCTCCCAACCGCGAGGATGTATACCCTTATCTTCTCCTCGGACAGCCCTCCGGGAGACGGTCGAACAGTCCCCCGGACGGTGTCGCGGACAGCCCTCCGGGAGGACCTTCGAAACTCGAACGGTCACCCGGACAGCCCTTCGGGAGGACTCACAGAACTCGGACCGTCACTTGGACAGCCCTTCGGGAGGCACTCACGAACAGCCCCTCAGGGCACTAAGATCGAAACTACGACCTCTCTACAGAGTTGCACACATACGGTGTCATCTATCCGGCAGGGCTTCGCCGTCCAGAACTAGTTCCTGCCGGAACCCAGACAGCCTTTCGGCTCTACGAAACTCTTTTCGTGGGAGGGAGAGAAGAATGCCAGATCATGCATGGCTTGTGTGAGAGAGCAAGGGGTGAAGGAGATGGCAGCCCCAACTCCTCCTTTTATAGGAAATCCCAAGGGGTAGGGTGGTTTTACAATAAAACCCAAAAGTACATGAATGAAGTCCTTCCACCAAGGGTATAAGGGTGAAACCATGGAACAAGAGGGGCTCCAAGGAGGAGCCACCATCTTGGCCGGCCACACCCCTTGGGGGGCCCCCATGAGGGCCTCCCAATCCATCCATGTCATCCCTAGATCTTTTAAGCAAAAGCCTAAAAGAATGGCTTTCCAAAAAGCAACCATAAAGCTGATTTTCACTATTCACGACGACATTTTTCAGCGTCTGATCGAACTGAAAAAATTCATGTGGGCTTAGAACATTTCCAGTACCCACCATAATTATTTTCAACGCGTTCTGGAACAATTCCAGTTTAGTGATTTTCATCTGCCAAAAGCATCTGAAGCGGTTCCGGCAGCTCCGGGACATTCCCGGTTTTCATCTCCGAAAATTCCAGAAGGTTTCCAGAACGATTCTGGCATCCTCCAAGAATTATCAGGCATGTGCCAAAACCAATTTGACTTTATGGTATCCTCTGAAACAACTTTTCAGTTTCACCGGAACTCATCCGGTGACCTCTCTCTGCGGAACTTTTCCGCTGTCCGAAACTTTTTCGGTGTCCGAAACTTTTTCGGTGATTTTCTCTCAGACTCCCTGTCTAGTATTCAGCAGATAGATGACCCTTAAGCGTGTGACCCTATAGGTTCGGTGAAGTATAGACATGACCCGGAACCCCTTCCGATCAATGATCAACATCGGAGCCGTGGACACCCATATTGACCCCTATACCCACACGAATGAATATTCGAGTGAACCTCCAGTTGCTGTGAGCTATTCCTTTTTGCTTCATGATATGTCACAAACACCCGAGGTGAGATTTATTGCATCCCCGTGGGCAAACACTTTGTCCACTATGCAAGTTACCTCGTTACCGGTTTTGTTCTCTTTTCTCGTTTTCGTGTTTCGGCATCCCAGTGATCAAATCACCCTGTGTCTGGCCAGACGATGATGGATACCGTTACACCGAGAGGGCCCGAGTATATCTCTCCATCGTCGGAGGAGCAAATCCCAATCTTGAGCTATCTCGTTACTTGCCATACTTTTCCATGAACCCGTAAGCCGCCGTAATAGCCACCCATTTACGGATGACGTTTAACAAACCCCAAAGTTCATGAAGCAAGCATGAAGAAACTCGATACTCTCATGGTCTAAGGAATTATGCAAACATTAACTTCCTGTGTTATTAACCATAAACTTGTGACGAATGTATCTCATAGCATAACATCAATTTCGGGTCGATTCAACACAAATGTTCCTATAACATTGTGCCCTCAAAGTTGCTGGCATAGACATGCCCATGATTGGGAAAACATAATCATCATGCAACACTTGAGCTAGTCTTAGAGGCATGACTAGGAATACTTTTTACCGTTTATTATTCCACACGTGCACATGGGTTTTCCCCAGAGCCTTTATGGATATACGGGCTCGGGAACCATAGCAGTTATAGCATGGAACATAAACCTAATTATGAACAGTGAGATAAATAATAGAATTTATTATTGCCTCTAGGGCATATCTCCTACACCCGGTTCGTCTGGACCTTTTGGTCCCGGTTGGTGCGACGAACCGGGACCAATGGGTCTTGCTCCTGGCCCACCATCATTGGTCCCGGTTGGTGACATGAACCGGGACCAAAGGCTCCCCTTTAGCCCCGGTTCGTATCACCAACCAGGACCAATGAGGTGCCTATATATACCCCCTCGCGCAAGAGCAGAGCACACTGCTCTGTTTTTTCTAGCCGAGGGGGAGAGGGCTTGGTGGTGCTCTAGCTCACCTCCTATGCACACAACGTGTTCGATGGAATGCCCGAGCCACACTAGTTAAGCTTTTGTCCTCTCGAAGCTCTATTTTCTCCGAGATTTGTCTAGGTTTAGCGGTCCGTCACGTCCCGTCCCCATCTTCGCCGCCGTCGATCGCCCCCGTCGATCTCGTCACCGGCACCACCGTGGTGAGCCTCTTGCTATGTCCATGCTTTTCTTACTTTTATTATTGCTTGTTATTATTGCTTTAGATAGATATTTGTCTAATTTTCTTACATTTATTATTGCTTGTTATTATATACTGCAATGGTTTTGATATCCGCCCACGTGGGCGCTCGTCCTGTCTACGATTCGGATGTGGTATATTATCTTTAATTTATAACTATTTGTTTTAGTGTTTATGACAATTATGCCGACCAACCTGACATGCATAGATGTTTTTATATATCTAGGAGGTAGTTGAACCAGAAATTCCAACCGACCCTCTTGTGGAGAGGTTAAATTTAGTTGAAGAGGAAAACATTTCCCTAAAGAAAAAATTGGAAAAAAATGGAGGAGGAGAAGATGGAATTGGAGTTGCATGTTGCGGAAGTCGTCGATGATCACAAGATCAAGATGGACCCTATTGTCGAGAGGTTAAATTTAGTTGAAGAAGAAAACAATTTATTGAAGGAAAAAATAAAAAAAAATTGAGGACGAGAAGATGATATTGGAGTTGCATGTTGCGGATGTCGTCGATGATCACAAGATCAAGATGGATGCAATGCGGTTGAAGATTAGAAAGATTAGAAAATATGCCATTCATACCGAGGCTTGGTATCATTATGCCGTTGGATCAATTGTTACCTTGGTTGCGATTATGATCGCATTTGTTTTCGCATTGAAATGTTTTACATAGTTTCGATGTGTATGGAGAGCTATATGTTGTTAGATGAGAAATATGTATGTACTTTGGTTTTAATGTGATGATGAACTTCTATTAATTTGGTCACTTAATTATCTATTTATGATGTTCTGTAATGGTTTTTGACACACTTAATTATATATAATGCACGCAGATGAACCGGCAATGGATGTACGGTGACAGACACACCTCCGAGTACATTAAGGGCGTGCATGAGTTTCTAAATGCAGCTGAGGCAAACAAGCAGAATGGTTTTATGTGTTGTCCATGCACTAAATGTGGGAATACGATGTCTTACTCTAACCGGAAAATCCTTCACTCCCACCTGCTTTACAAGGGTTTCATGCCACACTATAATGTTTGGACGAGGCACGGAGAAATAGGGGTTATGATGGAAGACGGCGAAGAAGAAGAGTACGATGACAACTATGTGCCCCCTGAATACGGTGATGCTGCAATGGGGGGAGCTGGTGAAGATTAAGAGGAACCAGACGATGTGCCCAATGATGCTGCAATGGGTGAAGCTGCTGAAGATCAAGAGGAACCAGATGATGATCTCCGCCGGGTCATTGTCGATGCAAGGACGCAATGCGAAAGTCAAAAGGAGAAGCTGAAGTTCGATCGCATGTTAGAGGATCACAAAAAAGGGTTGTACCCCAATTGCGAAGATGGCAACACAAAGCTCGGTACCGTACTGGAATTGCTGCAGTGAAAGACAGAGAATGCTGTGGCTGACAAAGGATTTGAGAAGCTACTGAAAATATTGAAGAAGAAGCTTCCGAAGGATAACGAATTGCCCGACAGTACATACGCAGCAAAGAAGGTCGTATGCCCTCTAGGATTGGAGGTGCAGAAGATACATGCATGCCCTAATGACTGCATCCTCTACCGCGGTGCATACAAGGATCTGAACGCATGCCCGGTATGCGGTGCATTGCGGTATAAGATGAGACGAGATGACCCTGGTGATGTTGACGGCGAGCCCGCCAGGAAGAGGGTTCCTGCGAAGGTGATGTGGTATGCTCCTATAATACCACGGTTGAAACGTTTGTTCAGAAACGGAGAGCATGCCAAGTTGATGCGATGGCATAGTGAGGACCGTAAGAAAGACGGGAAGTTGAGAGCACCCGCTGACGGGTCACAGTGGAGAAAAATCGAGAGAAAGTACTGGAAGGAGTTTGCAAAGGACCCAAGGAATGTATGGTTTGCTTTAAGCGCGGATGGCATTAATCCTTTCGGGGAGCAGAGCAGCAATCACAGCACCTGGCCCGTGATTCTATGTATGTATAACCTTCCTCCTTGGATGTGCATGAAGCGGAAGTTCATTATGATGCCAGTTCTCATCCAAGGCGCTAATCAACCCGGCAACGACATTGATGTGTACCTAAGGCCATTAGTTGAAGAACTTTTACAGCTGTGGAATGGAAACGGTGTACGTGCGTGGGATGAGCACAGACAGGAGGAATTTGACCTAAAGGCGTTGCTGTTCATGACCATCAACGATTGGCCCGCTCTCAGTAACCTTTCAGGACAGACAAACAAAGGATACCACGCATGCACGCACTGTTTAGATGACACTGAAAGTATATACCTGGACAAATGCAGGAAGAATGTGTACCTGGGCCATCGTCGATTTCTTCCGACCAACCATCAATGTCGAAAGAAAGGCAAGCATTTCAAAGGCGAGGCAGATCACCGGAAGAAGCCCGCCATGCGTACCGGTGATAACGTACTTGCTATGGTCAATGATTTACACGTAATCTTTGGAAAGGGCCCCGGCGCACTAGCTATTCCGAATGACGCTGAGGGACACGCACCCATGTGGAAGAAGAAATCTATATTTTGGGACCTACCCTACTGGAAAGACCTAGAGGTCCGCTCTTCAATCGACGTGATGCACGTGACGAAGAACCTTTGCGTGAACCTGCTAGGCTTCTTGGGCGTGTATGGAAAGACTAAAGATACAGCTGAGGCACGGGAGGACCTGCAACGTTTGCACGAAAAAGACGGCATTGCCTCCGAAGCAGTATGAAGGTCCTGCCAGCTATGCTCTTACAAAAGAAGAGAAATAAATCTTCTTTGAATGCCTGCTCAGTATGAAGGTCCCGACTGGCTTCTCGTCGAATATAAAGGGAATAATAAATATGCCAGAGAAAAAGTTCCAGAACCTAAAGTCTCATGACTGCCACGTGATTATGACGCAACTGCTTCCGGTTGCATTGTGGGGGCTTCTACCGGAAAACGTCCGATTAGCCATTGTGAAGCTATGTGCATTCCTCAATGCAATCTCTCAGAAGGTGATCGATCCAGAAATCGTACCAAGGCTAAGGAGTGATGTGGCGCAATGTCTTGTCAGTTTCGAGCTGGTGTTCCCATCATCCTTCTTCAATATCATGACACACGTCCTAGTTCATCTAGTCGATGAGATTGTCATTCTGGGGCCCGTATTTCTACACAATATGTTCCCCTTTGAGAGGTTCATGGGAGTCCTAAAGAAATATGTCCGTAACCGCGCTAGGCCAGAAGGAAGCATCTCCATGGGCCATCAAACAGAGGATGTCATCGGGTTTTGTGTTGACTTCATTCCTGGCCTTAATAAGATAGGTCTCCCTAAATCGCGGTACGAGGGGAGACTGACTGGAAAAGGCATGCTTGGAAGGGACTCAATAATAACCAGGGACGAATATTCTTGGTCTCAAGCACACTACACAGTTCTACAGAACTCTACCTTGGTGACCCCGTATGTCGATGAACACAAGAACAGTCTGCGCTCCAAACACCCGGAGCAGTGCGACGACTGGATTACATGTGAACACTTCAGGACTTTCAGCAGTTGGTTGGAAACACGTCTCAGAGGTGACAACACTGTTTGTGATGAGTTGTACTTGTTGTCCAGGGGACCATCTTTGACTGTATTGATTTACAAAGGATACGAGATAAATGTGAATACATTTTACACGATTGTCCAAGATCAAAAGAGCACCAACCAAAACAGCGGTGTCCGCTTTGATGCAACAACCGAGAGGGGAAAGGACACATATTATGGTTACATAGTGGGCATATGGGAACTTGACTACGAACATGATTTTAAGGTCCCTTTGTTTAAGTGTAAATGGGTCAATCTGTCAGGAGGCGGGGTACAGGTAGACCCACAGTACGGAATGACAACAGTGGATATGAAAAATCTTGGGTACACTGATGAACCGTTCGTCCTAGCCAATGATGTGGCACAGGTTATTTATGTGAAGGACATGTCTACCAGACCGAGAAAAAGAAAAGATAAGGAAGCGAATACATCATACGATGAGCCAAAGCGCCACATAGTTCTTTCAGGAAAAAGGGACATCCTGGGAGTGGAGGGCAAGATAGACATATCTGAAGATTATGAAAAGTTTCATGAAATTCCTCCCTTCAAAGTCAAGGCTGACCCAAACATCCTAATAAACGATGAAGATTATCCATGGTTACGGCGCAATAAGCAAATGACACAAGCGAATAAAAAGTGAACACTTTTTTCTGCAACTATTATGATGATACCATGCCAACTTTGTAACAGACGAGTATGATACCATTGTCCGTTTTGTACATGCACATGCTATGCCAACTTTTTCAGAGTTCATTTGAAAACTCTGAATTTAGGTCGAATTTTCTCTATAGGTGCATATATGTTCATTTTTTAGTAAAGTTACCCACAAACTTGTGATTCACACAAATTTCAAAGAATTCAAATTTTAATTATTCAAATCTGAAAACTAATGGCACTAACAAAAAGTTTATAATTTTTCTAAAACTAATGGCACTAACAAAAAGAATTAAAAAATAAAGCAAAAAACAAAAGAAAATAAATAATGCAGAAAACAAAACAAAAAAAACTTGCAAATAAATAAAAATAGCAACAATAAGTATTTTGTTGTAAGTAGAAACAAAATAAAATAAATAAAGCAACAAAGAAAACAAATAATTTCAAATTTAAACTATTCAAATTTGAATACTACTGGCACTAACAGAAAGTTTGTAATTGGTTTTACCTAAAGCATCAATATTCACAAAGAAACTCTAAATACAACAAAAAATAACTTAGAAATAAATAAAGCAGAAAAGGAAAAAAAAAAAAGGGCGCTGCCCAGTGAGCCTGCAAGGCCTACGGCCCAGGATGCAGCTGGACTATAAGGCCCAGCAGACTCACAAGGCAGCGCGCAGAGTTAGGCCGAGAAGCCTGCAATAGAGAGGAGTTCAATAGAGCCACCACAGTGGGGCTTATAAACCACTCGGAGCCCCTATCAACTAGCGAGGTGGGACTAAAGATTTTCGCCGCGGGGCAGGACAAGGGCTTTGGTCCCGGTTGGTGGCAACAACCGGGGCTAAAGGGGGGGCATTGGTCCCGGTTCGTGGCACGAACCGGGACCAATGCCCTGTCTATATAAGTAGCACTTGTGAAAATTCGTTTCAGTTATCTCTTCCCCGCCCCCGACGCCGCCAAGCTCGAGCTCACCGTCGCCCCGTCGCTCCTCGTCGCCGGCGCCCTCTGCCCCCGCGCTCCTCGTCGCCGGCGCCCTCTGCCTGCCCCTGCGCTGTGAGCCGCCGCGCCCCTGCCCGGCTCTGTTATATGCAATATATATGTTTTTTTTCATATGTGATATGATATGTATATATATGTGTATGTGTATATATATAGTTGCTTATGTGTATATGTATATGTGTATATAGTTGCTGTATGTGGCTATAATGTATATGTGTATGTGGCTATAATTTTTTTTATTTTTCTTAGGAATTTGCTAGATATATATGTTAAAAATGGTTTTTTGTTCATAGAAAGTTTTTTGTTCATATATAGAAAGTCACAGTTGTAGAAAAGTTTTATATATGCAAAAGTTAAAAATTTAGAAAAAGAAGGACTGGAAAGAAGAAAATAAGAAGAGGAAAGAAAGAAGAAGAGGAGAGGAAGAAGAGGAGAAATAAATAAGAAGAACAAAAAAGAAGAAAAATAAGAGGAGAAGAAGAAAGGAATAGAGGAGAAGAAGAAAAATTTTCTCTTCTTCTCCTCTATTCCTTTCTTCTTCCCCTTTTTTTTTCTTTTTTTCTTTGATCTTCTCCTCTAGCTGTTCCTTTCTTCTTCTCCTCTTTTTTTCTTCTTCTTCCTGTTCTTCTTTTTTATCGGGTATGTCGTTGTCGATATACCCCCTCCCCGAT
>LR738711.1:34979376-35007005 GCA_902687465.1 Secale cereale
GGGGGGGGGGGGGGGGAGCAGGGAGCGGCGGCGGTCGGGGCGACAGAGGCGAGGAGCGACGGCGGCTAAGTGTGTGCGCGGGATGCGGCCAAGCAGCAGCAGTAGCAGCTGCAGCAATGGGGGAGCAAGCAGCAAGGCGCGGCGCCGGTAGCAACAGTAGGGGAAGGTCCGGGCCGGGCGGGCGGCGTGCATGACGGCGATGGCGAGCAGTCGAGGTGGTGTGGAAGAACGACGACGCGGCTGCGGGCGCGCGGGCGCGAGCGCGAGTGGGGGGAGGCAGGGCGCGGTGAGCTCGCAACAGGCGCGATGACGGGGCGAGTACACACGGGCAAAGGAAGCGGGGGAAGGAGAGGGAGGCGCTCAGCCCCGATGCAGGGGTACGGCGGCGAGGCTCGGGTTTGGTCGTCGGGGAAGTAGCCGGCGACGGTGGGCGAAGGACGAGGTGGTCCATCTGGGAGGTGACACCGGTGAGGTGGTGGCGGGTCAAGGCGACGGTGGTGAGGGTCAGCAACATCGACGGAGACCTCGGGCAACGGTGGTCGGCAACGGGGACTCCGGGCGGCGGCGGGATCGGGCGGTGAGCGCTAGGCCGCTCCCGATCCAGATCGCGCGAGCTGGGGGGGAGTGGGTCTCGTGGGGAAACGATTAGGGTTTGGTGGGAGGGAAGGGCCTAAGTAGGCCAGTAGGTGGACTGGCCTGGCTGGGCCGTTTGGCCCAGTTAGCCAGGGTCTTTCTTGCTTCTTTTATTTTAGTTTAGTTTTATCTTTTTCTAATTGTTCTATTTTCTTTTTAGTTTCCGTTTACTCTTAGTTTTGTAAATTATGAACTTAGTCATTAATTTAGAATTATTAGTTAGGACACTGTCACAATTAACTTGGCACCTAAAATAAAACAGTTTGTAATTGTTTATTACTTTTAAAAGCATTTAAACGATTGTTTTGCTATTGTTTTATTCATTTTAGAGTATTAAGACATTTTATAAAAGTGTGGTTTGTCCTCCGTAATTACTTATGGTTTATTGGCCTACTTTAGAACATTTTAGTTTGACATTTAAAAACTTTCATATTTTGACTTTATTTTGAATTTGAAATTTGAATTGGTTTTGAACCAACACGAGTTTGTCAACAGTAATCGAGGTGATGTGGCATCATTAGTAGAGGGTTACTGTAGCTTAATTATCCGGGCATCACAATTCTCCTCCACTACAAGAAATCTCGTCCCGAGATTTAAGAGCTGGAGTAAAGGGGAAAGTTCTGGTTACGAAATTCTAACGGATCTTCTCGGTCTTGGTTGCTCTTCTCGACTAGGTCGGTCCATTACGAGTCTTCATCCCTCTGCTTCAAGTCATCGTGATCAAGTCGTCATCCTTTCTTCGGGATCTCCATCGTCCTACGAACGCGACCAGGGGGGAAAACCTCCGGAAGAACGCATCTCCACAAAGCTGGGCATTTGACGGTGAACTCAATGGGAAATACACAAGGTACCCCACGAGTTATATTTCAGTGAATTCGCTGAGTGCAATATACGATGGTACCAAAGTTTCAAATGGGTAGGCAATCATTTGATGCCTAGACAGAAGCTGGAATGGGGGGCTTGAACAACGAGAATAATATTGTGTTTGATACCAGGATGAAACATGGTAGAATTTAGCTCGTAAATTACACACGAAGCCAAGTGCAAAGAATATATTAGAATCAGGGTTTTACAGGAGAGTCAGGTTTCGATCCCGTGGACCTGTGGGTTATGGGCCCACCATGTGGGTTAAGAGTAGGAAGGGTGATGACATCTTGCACAGAAAGCAAGGCATGTCAGAGGATAGTCTGTCAGCTAAGTTGGCAACAATGTCGGTACCAAGGACGGGGGACCAAGAGAACCATTTTCTTGCTCATTGAAACGAAGGCGGACTGGTAGAGAAAGTTTTGTTCCATCGGTGGTTACCGGAATGTTACCATCCATAGTAACAGGGTCTTACCGACAGAGTTGTACAACGAGGTGTTTACATAAGCAGAGAATTATTACTGCTTCGATTATATGTATATCAAAGAAAGGTTAAACAAACAAATGGAAAGGAAATTGTGTTTAAACACAATGAATAGGAGTATATCATTTCCAAGATTAAACAGGGCATGATATACGTGCCAGGAGATCAAAGTCATGACCATATATATAAAAGGGGGCAGGAATTAGGATATGTACCCACACAACGATGTTGGATAGTTGATCAAGAAACACTTAGCATTGGGCTTCAAATGCTCTTGTTGAAAACCGGAGTACCGCAGACATGCTTCGAGATAGCATTGGCATGGTCTTGAAGCAAAGGTCGGACTTGGATACACGAAGGATTCATCAGGAACAACTTATAGAATAAGTCTTATAATTTCCTCCTGGAAGAATGGTTATCCTTGCAAAAGAGATTATAATGATAGGTCCTCCAGCCAGGGGTGCTAGACATGACATCGTATTACCGAGTCATAAAAGGACCAATATTATAACTCCTGGAATGTTGTCCCAGCCATCTTATCTGACCGAGATTCAGATCTGATTAGTGTCATGATACCTCAGACTCGGGATGTTCGAGAAGAAACGGTGCAACATTAATTGACGAAATGACATTGCAAGATTCTCGGGAAATGAACTATGGGAGCGGGTTCCCGAAACAATAGTTCATCATTAAACCAAGGAGAGGATGAGGAGGTGGCTGATGGGCTCAGCGACAATTCATCGAGAATTCCAAACGGAGGGATTTCCGCAATAATGTGAACAACAAGATGACACTTCTCAATGCAAATGATATAATCTTGTATGCTCGAGGAAAACATACACCATTAATCATTAGTTGAATGGTGTGCCCGAAATATGACCTTAGGCAGCAAGATCAATGTTAGAGTGATGATTCAATAACCAACAGTCTAAGAACGAACTGTCGATCGTTAACTACAAAGCAATAGGGTTGCTAGAAGTACAGAACTCAAGCAACATCGTTAGCATATTGGTATCCTGGTTAAAAACAACACGGGGACCAAGGAAGAATGGTGATGGTGATAAGTATCATCATACCGAGAATTTCTAAGAGGTGGAGCTATCCCCACGACGTTCTCGACATAAAAGACAGTAAAACTTCAATGCAGAACACAACACTAGCTGGAGAGCAAGTTGTATTCATAATGTGGACAAGTTCGCAATGAAAGGAAGTCAAGGTTGTTGCTAATGATAATAAAAATCATCGAGGGCAAGGATGGTATTTCTCATCATGAACACAGTTGACATCTCGGAAGAAGTGAGAGTGTTAAAGGTGATCTGACACATTTGTCGAGGTTTCAAGAGGATGCAATCAAACAACAATGGCAGCAAGGGAATGACGAAGTGGTAAGTTATAGTATCAATATATAAGATGCAAGCTCGGAACCAACGTTGCCTTTCAAGACAAGCAACATGATGTTGAAAGCTTGACGTAGGTCGTGCTCACACACTGAAGAATTCGTGCACCATAGAAGGACGAGGTAGCACAATCAAAGATAGCAAGACCAGGATGCATCCGATAGTCTAGGAATGAACATATTGAGTTCAGAATTTCCCAGTAAAATACTAGGGGTATTTGAATTGTAGTGCGAAATAATTTCACTAGTCGGTGTCCTCGGTTGACACCAACCCAAAACCCGTAGAGTGATTACGACAAGGAAAGACATTACTTCAACAAAGTTAGTAAGATGTGGTGCAATGGCAAGACATCTTCGAGATACCAGGGGGTAATACTCGAGGACATAACATGATAGAAGTAGAAGAGGGTCATTGACCTATGACAGTAGATACTTCAACCTTGCCAAAAATAGACGAGGCACTTGAATGAATTCCAATCAGATATATCAGATCAGGACATCATGGTCGTAACCATAACTATAAGGAATCAATTCAAGAATACCGAAAGAATCATACAGCTGGATAATCATTTTGCAAAAAGCTTCCGAGACGGTCTACATCATATTCATGGGCATGAACACAAAGTTCAAGGTCGACTCCCACTTCTTTAATGCATATCATTTCATTCACCTCTCGCTTTGATAAAACTGTAGTGTTGGTATTTTATGTTGTAGAACACTGGAAGAGTATGACTTGTGAAAACTTTCAGGTTCTCACGGATTAGAGGAAGGCATAGGTTCAACCCATCGGGCATCTCAGTAACATATACCAAAAGTTTCAAAAGTAAAAACACAAGCTCGAAAGCAGAGCATGGTTGGCCAAGCAGAGGATACAATTTACCAAAGGCATTATGTATCAGGGAAGAACTCACAAGGTGGAATATGAAGGACACTGTCGGATAACAATCCAACAACGGATCGGGAGATCCACAACGGAGCTGATGTGAGTATCGGTACTCACTCAGAGGAAGAAAGAGTGCAGAGGCATCAGATTCAAGAATCACCTGATTAGTCTGACGCTTAAATAGAAAGAAATTATGGTTTCCAAAATGAAGGATCAGAAGCAGGCGCTCTGATCAAGGATGGATAAGTTGAAAACACTTAGTTGGACAATCAATAAAGGTTTGAATTGCTGAGAACCAACCCATGTCCGGAATGACGTCTGAGCCGGAAAGATAATTTTAAAATGGATATCCTGATGACTGCGCGCATACGCACACATTGAATCAATAGGCTCAAAATGGCTAAGACAATGGATGTTAACAAAGACTACTAGTCATATGGAATTACCCATAATGCAAGCATGCAAGAATTTCAAGAGTAACATGCTGCAGAGGATTTTCGAAAGATCGAAAAGTATTCCGAAGAATTTTGTTAGACACATGAACAATTGAGAAGAAAAGGTCATCGATAATTGTGAGGAAATAACCGTAAGGGTTTTCATGCGAAATAAAACTGCAAGACAGTAAACTCAAAGGATTCTCGAGACAACGAAGAATATTTTGAGGCATATTGTAAGAACTAGAGCGACGAGGAACGATTATGAGAATGACAAATGCACACAGATATCCGTAGGGATATATCGGTGGCAGTGAATTGCAAAGGCGATGATCATAAGGGTTTCGGGAAAATATCGAGGGATATCCTCAGAATCTTCTGACGAAGCAGGTGATCTTCCGGAATGAGGGCTCTTTGGGAGAAATAGTTACGAGAACCTAGAGTCAGAATTAGTAAAATCTTTTAACCCGAACAGAAGAGAGATCAGAATCCCAGAGCATAGAAGAGGAATAAAAGATCCTAACACCACCCAATGGCGACGTGGGCCCGTGAGCCACACAGCCAAGTTAGTAAAAGTTTTTCAATGACTAGACTCAACTTCGGCCAAGGAGTTGGAAAGGGGGATTCTTACAGGCAGTCGGCTCTGATACCAACTTGTGACACCCCCGATTTGACCGTACACTAATCATGCACGCAAATGTGTACGACCAAGATCAGGGACTCACTGGAAGATATCACAACACAACTCTAGACACAAATTAAAAAAATACAAGCTTTATATTACAAGCTAGGGGCCTCCAGGGCTCGGATACATAAGCTCGAAAACACAAGAGTCAGTGGAAGCAATAATATCTGAGTACAGACATGAGTTAAACAAGTCTGCCTTAAGAAGGCTATCACAAAACATCAATGATCGAAAAGGCAAGGCCTCCTGCCTGGGACCTCCTAACTACTCCTCGAAGCCGAACTCCACATAGAAACATCATCGGGATCTTCTGGCTCCTGGACTCCATCAATCTGGTTGCATCATCCGAGAAGAAGGAACAAAAGGGGGAAAAGGGGGGAGCAAAGCAACCGTGAGTACTCATCCAAAGTACTCGCAAGCAAGGATCTACACTACATATGCAATGATATATGTGTAAAGGGGTAATATCTGTGAGTTAAACTGCAAAATGCCAGAATCAGAGAGGGGGATAGCTAATCCAATCGAAGACTACGCTTCTTGCCACCTCCATCTTGCAGCAGTAGATGAGCGTAGCTGGAAAGTAACAAGTAACCCCGCTTCTCGCAGCCTCCGTCTTGCAGCAATAGAATAGAATAGATGGCAAGTTCACCAAGTAACATCGTCACTACAACAAAACAGATGTTAAGTAACACAATGATGTAACAAATGACAAGATGTGTTACAAGCAAAACTGCAGTAACATATGATTTGTGTTGCAAGTTTGACGGTAACACATACTCGGACACATCTGAAATGGTGTTACAAGGATACTACACCAGTAACATATAGGTTTGTGTTACTGCTGATGTGTTACGTTATGTGATTAAGTAACACATAATTATATGTAAGCTAGCGTTACAAATTCTGAAGGAAACAAGCATAGAATTTGATGAAGTGCATTAATAAATCTTCATCATCATAACACATAGGCACTGCTTGTCAGCATTAAATTATTTATTTATATTTTTTATAAATTCATCAACTTGAACCCATATGGGACCAACAGGACAGGTAATAGGGCAGAAAAAATGATGCCAATAGGAATCGAAACAGAGATCTATAGCTCAGCAACTGACAGACTAACAATTAGGCCAGTAAATGGTTGCTGTTCAAATCACATGTTATTACGGTGTATATACTATTCAAAGTACGGTAGTTGACCCATCTGCATTTTTTCTTCCGCGGATGGGCCAGCGCCTAAAAGCTAAGTGGTCGGACTAGTTTGGCCCGGCCCAGTTCGGGACTTGGCACAAAATAGCACGCCCACTCATCCCCCGCGCGCGTTTTAGGCCGGCCCTGTGCGTGGAGACACGTTCTTTTTTGTTCCTTCATTTCTTTTTCTCTTTTCCTTTTCCTTTTTTGACCTTTTAATTTCAGAAGGAATTCAAAATATATTTGGGAAACTTTGCAAAATCTTCTCAAATTCAAAAATATATTTGCAAAGTCAAAAATCTGAGAAATAGTTTGTGATTTCAAAACAATCTTTGCAAATTCGAAAAATGTTCAAGAATTTGAAAACACAGTTCACAAATGAAAAACATGTGTGTCCATTCAAAAATGTTTCACAAATGCAATAAATATAATGAATAGAAATAAATGCTATTGAGTTGAAAAAACGCTCGCAACTTAAAAAAATTGTTTGTTAATTTAAAAAATATATGAAGGTTAAAAATTATTCATGTGTTCCAAAAATGTTTACTAATTTCTAAAATATGTTCATGAATTTGACAAAATGGTCACAAGTTTCTTAAAATATTCTTTCACTAACAAATGTCCACAAATTTTGAAAATGTTTGTGACTGTAAAAAAATCATCGATTCAAAAATTGTTTATTATTTGGAAAACGACTTTATGAGTTTTAAAATATATGTGTATTTAAAAAGGAAAATATAAAATGCAAAAGATAAAATAAAAGAGAAAAAATAAAATACAAAAAAAAAGGATAACACAAACCGACGAACCGCTGAACAGATTAACGGGACAACCCATTCGCGTTGGATCCTCATATGAAAATGGTCCTTGTAGAGTGTTTAAAACATCCTCACCATTACCACACCTTTATATGCGTGATTGCTTTATGTGACCTTTCATGTATACATCACCATACATACTTTTATTCCCTTCTTAAAATAGAAAAATTGGTTAGTATCATTTAGTTCTGATGGCCATTTTTTCGCGTGACCTCCTATTGATACGCCAAAGTTAGTTGAACATTTCAATTATTTTGTTAGTGCAATGGTGAACTTGATTTTGCATCATTTTGATTAAATAAAATAATATGTAAATATTGTCAAAAACTCAAGGATATTGACATGTATTCATATTATTGGTACACAGTGTCACCATAAAGAATTATAATATTTTTCCATAAGTTGGAACATACATTGTTTACAAATGGGAACATGTTTGAATAAGTACTTAGAATTCAACACAAACTAATAAGTTTGTACTACAGGATTTTTATTATTATTTTCACTTCAAACTTGAACTGCACCTTTCTTTCACCTTATTTTTATTGATAAATATGAATTTAAATTGCCACGGGATTATGACCTGTGGCCTTCTACCAAGCCTCCCTCGACATTATCTCAATATAGGACCAAGTAGCGATCCAACGAGGTGGCGAAACATATGGAAAAAAGAAAAATCCTTGTATCAATGCTTGTTAGTTTACGACCTTCTCTATAAGGTCAAGAGAAGGTCGGCATACACACCATCTACTCATATTATGTTGCTGTTTCGATGTTTCTTGGTAGAACAAAAGCAATATATATCTCAATAATATTTAAAAATACATTTAGGACCTATGTACAAGCTTAGGTCATAAGCACAATTAGTTGGAAAAATTAATTGTTTGTGAACGCAAAAATACCGACTCTAATTTTTTTTATGGTTTTCCAAGGTTCATTTAAGTGTTTTGTTTTGACTATAAGTAATCAAATATTGCACGGATTATGTCACGTCAGGCCAGCAGACGCTAGTGGCGGACAAAATGTCAACGCGAAAGATGTGCTGAGAGCCGAGGAGGAATAAAATTTAGTCTCATACATGGAGTGTCAAATTACCAATCGATTTTTGTATGTGACATAAAAAAAAATCATGTATTTAATCGCACATTGGACGCCAAGACCTAACCCGTCCTGTCCCCCACACCATGCGCCGCACCTCCCATCGTTGCCGCTCCGCATCCTCACTCCCCTACTCCTCACCGAGCCTTCAGCATCGTCGCCGCCCCGCATGTTGCCGTCCGGATCCGTCAAAGATGGTGAGTCACGCTTCTCTCATAGAGCACAACACCATCATTCTCTTCTTCCTCGTTCTCAATTGACCTGACCTAGATCTCCAAAGATGGCGCACCGGTGACGCGGGTCTCGGCGAGGAAGGCAACATCTGCTTTTTGATCTCTGTTTTCCTCCGATGTTGCTGATGCTGGGCTTGTCCTTGGTTTGGGTGCGCTCTTCGGACCAGCAATGCGAGATCGTTGAAATATAGGGAGTAGGTCACCGCTCTGCCTCCGTTCTCGCGTTCTCGACATGGATGCCAAGATGAGTCTGCACCTAAGCCACTACTGAGTATCTCTATTAATTGTCGGCTGCTTTCATTTCTAATAGAAGATATGAATAGGGTTGAGCATAAAAACGAATCAACCAAAAACCAAACCAAATAAACCAAATTTTTGGCTTAAGAAAATTCGGTTAGCTGGGCTGCTAAGGCCTTGTACAATTTTAGGTGCTTAGAAATGTGCTTAGAGTGCCTCAAAAAAAATGTGCTTAGAGAAATATACCGGATTTCTAAAACACCATTGCATATTTCTACAGGAGAGGTACCTAATTAAGTGTCTATCCACTATAAATAACCATCGATGTTTAAAAACATATTAATCTTTTAGGGGATTTTTTAAAACACCTTTCCTTTTTTGAGAAATTTTAAACACCTTTCCTAAGTATCTGCATTGCACTAGGCCTAGCTGGGCCAGATTCGTTCGAACCGAAATGGTCGAAATCATCCCAGCCCAAACTCTCGCTGCCTTTGGCCCAGTACTAGCCCACCCAACCCCATGCGGCCTAGACCTAGCCAGCACCCCACGCCCATAGCCCCGCACCGCACTCATGAAGACCTAACCACCGCCTGCCCTACCACCCCCGACTCAGCCGCCGCCGCTACTCATCTGAGACGCCGTCAGTGCCACTACCATCTTCATCTTTTCCCCCTCCCCGCCACACACGACACCGACTTCCGCGGCGACTAGCATCTCCGCCCTCGCCTTCTCACTGACCGCCGGCCGCCGCGCCGTCGTTGGACTCATTGCACACAAGGGAAGGAGTGGACCAGAGGAGGAAAAGGACCCGCCGTCGACCAGCGCCCACACACCTTTGTTTCGACCTTCGAGCCTTCGACATAGTCCCAACACTCCACATCGGCAACTCATCGGCGACCTCGGTCCACCTCGGCATCTCGGCAGCGTCTTCTCCACTTCGCCACCACATCTTCCATGGTAGAAACTGAGCCATCAGTCAACGTAATAAGCCCCCTGTAATGCCCAGGATGGAGTTATACCTCCTACGGGTCGAGGCCCGACTTAAAGGCATAAGTCCATCCTAGAATGATCGCAAGTTTGGTAATCTTTGCACAACTCATGTAAAAGAGGGATGGTAAACTTAAAATAGTCGGCTTACAATCGCCACGTCACAGAATAACAGTACAAGACTCAAACATCATACAATAAGATCACTACAACCCTCTAAGGGCAAAATCCAAATGTCAAAGTACCAAACTTAGATAAAAAAACAACCACAGGCGGATCGAATCCTAGTAAGAGTCTCCACTACTGATCGTCCGGGTAGCGCACGTAGTAACGACTACGCTCCTCGTCGTACTCCCAATCCAGCTCAGTGCCATCGCCTGGATAGCTCACGGCTGGACCTGCATCTGGTGTGTGAAGCAACTGTGAGCCACAGAGGACTCAGCAATCCCGTTCCCGGGTAACAGAACTATCAAAGCCTTTAGGTGAGGAAAGGCTGAAGAAAGAAATGAGGTGAAGGAACAACAAAGAGTCTGCAGCAGCAACTAGCATCTAGCTTACGCAAGAGAGAGCGAGAAGAGAAGGCTTACGGCGAGAAGTGATCACTAAGTGATCCTAGCTACAAGCTCACAAACATAACCCCTCCGTGTTCAACTCCCGAATCCCGATTCGGAAATTGACAATCACGGAACACACGCTGGTAGTGTATTAGCATCATTGTGTCAAGTTATCTACAACCGGAATTAACAAGCTCCCATCTGCCACATAACCGCGGGCACGGCTTTCGAAAGTTCAAACCCTGCAGGGGTGTTCCAACTTGACCCATTACAAGCCCACGATCCGCGGAGTCGCAACTCCAAAGTGGGAAGACCCGAGTATCCTCGGAATCCCGTGCTCAAGTTAAACCGAACTAAGGTAAGGCTAATCCAGCAAATCCTCCCGGCGTGTCGACACCCTGATAGTAGCCGCGCGTATCTAGGTCTCAGGACACGTCCGGCTGAGTCATCCTACAGGTGTATGCCAAATACCTCAGGTTGCCCCGAGGCGGCCCCGCAGTCTGCTCGTTTTGGACCAACACTCAAGTCGAGCACTGGCCCAGGGGGTTGAATTAATTAAGCCTCGGGTTAATTACTCCCTCGGAAAGGTTTAAGTTGTTTAGGCAAATAGTACCAATGTTGGGATTTGCTGGAAAAGACTTAGCACTTAGCGGTTTATCAAGGGGGTCCCATACACCCCAACCGTGTTAGGAACGCATAATCAAGGAACATAAAACCGGCTTATACGGATCCTAACGGCATGAGTGGAACAAAACACCAAGCAAAAGGCTTAGCCTTCCACCCTTGCCAATATATAGATGATTTCAATTAAAGCATTTATATAGTGTGATATAACCCAACCAAACTTCAACATGGAGCAAGCATCTTCACTTCACCTGCAACTAGCAACGCTATAAGAAGGGCTGAGCGAAGCGTACTTAGCCAAGCAACGGTTTGCATAGGTAGGGTGGTTAAACATGACAATTGGTTACAAGTAGGAGGCTGACAAGAAGAACATGGGCATCGAGGCAAAACTATAGATCGAGACTACTAGCAATAGACAAAGATAGTAATGTTATCGGGGTTCGGTCATCTTGCCTGAAGAGACGAAGTTCGGATCAAAAGAAGGGTCCTCTTGCTCAAACTCGTTGGAAACCTCGTGCTCAACCTCGTTGGAAAACTCGTGCTCAACTTCCGGGTCTAAACAAGACAAACACACCAGCACCAATCAACACAATGCAATGCGCACTCGAAAAACATGTATGCATGATGGATGCACTAGTGAAGCACAAGGAGCACGTAAAACATCACTCAAGCAAAACACCTCAAAACAAGATAACAACCTGATAATATTAATCTACACAGAAAAACACCCAAGTTTGATATAAAGATCGCTGAAATCGGAGTTACGGGCTAAAAGTTATGCCCGAAACAAGATTTGAGCGAAAACTGCAAATTACAGCAACATGGCATCTTGGGAGCACAAAATAAATAATCTACAGCACCCAAAAGGCATGGCAAAGGACTTGAACATAAACTAGATATAATGTACAGCAACTAGGTCCAAAGTGCACCCCAAAAGGAGTCACGGATCACTAGCAATGATCTTGGACATATTGAACTTTGAAATAAAATTCTGGCAGCAGAATTTTATTGAAAGTTTAGAGCAAAAGATAAACATGCTACAGCACCTCAAATGGACATGTGAGGACATGGATGGAAAGACAACAATATATACTTCATGGAACAATCAAAATCCACCCCAAAACTATCATGCTTTGTCCTACAACATCACACGAACATGGCATCGGAACGTTACAGATTTCAGACTTAGTGAAATTTCACTAAGTCCCAAAACAGCAACATCACCATAGCATCAAAAAGAGCATGTTTAAGACACATCTAAACTAAACATGGCAAAGGGTAAGCACCTCATCAAAGTACATATGACGGTGATCCCGAAACACACAAGCATGCATCAATGTGGTGAACACACCGATTACAACGAGCTCAACAACATGGCATTTCATAACAAGTAAAAACACAACATTTGAACATGGCATCTTACAACGAAGATAACAAGGAAACAATACAACTACCATGCAACCTATCACACACAACACGTAGTTCGTGTCAAGACGAACACGTGGACATGTCATTTGCTTCGTTTGGACAAACGAGCTAAAAGATATCACATGTCAAAGGTGGCACAAAAATAACACATAGCAGCAGTTTATATCATCATACACTCTTGCAACAGCAAAACATGCCCCTAGATGATCTCTAACATGCATGACAACAACAGGTAAAACGTAGAGGGCGTCGCCACGAACATCTGGACATATCACACGCTCAAAACGGAGCAACAGGTAAAAAGATACAGCAGTTTAAAGATTGCATTCTCAGATAACAGAAAAACTGGACTTAGGGGATAAAAAGTCAACCTCAGGGATCTGGAACAGTGACGGGCTGATAACAGTGCGGCCGCGGCCCAGAGGAACAGTGACGGGCCTGCGCGCGGTGGAAGGCGGTGGAAGGCGGTGGCCTGGCCCGAGGCAAGGCGCGGCCTCGGTGGATCGGCCCACGCGGAGGCGCTCGCGGGCCGGGGAAGGCAGAGGCGGCCCAGCCGCGCTGGCTGGCGAGCGACGGCGAGGCCCGCAAGGCCTGCGGTGGCGCGGGAGGGAGCCGCGGCCCGGCGCAGGGTGGCGGAGCAGGCCGGCTCGGGGGCGGAGGCGAGGCCCGTGTGGCGAGAAGAGCCTGCGGCGATCTGGTCCCCGCGACCTGGGGCGGCGTACGGGCCCAGCCCGGAGGAGGCGACGCGGGAGTGCGGGGGAACCGCCGGATCGGTCGGTCGATGCGGCCCGGCTCGCCCGACGCGGAGCGACGCGGCCAGCTGGCGAGCGGCCCGGCGAAGCGGTCGGAGCGACCGGATCGGTGCTCGCTCGACCCGAACGCTGCGGCGGCGCGGCTGCGGAGGGATCCACCGGATCTGGAACAGTGCGAAAATGGATCTGAGATCTAAAAAGAAAAAAAAGAAAAGGGGAGAGGAGGAAGAAGAAGGAAAGTCCAAATAGACCTAGGGTCTATATAGCAGATTTAGACTAGGGTTAGGAGATAGGGGTGTTTAGGAGCCCTCCGATCGGGATCCAACGGACCCGATCGCGGGGACGATTTTTAAAAGGACCAGACGGAGTTAAAAGAATACCACAGGGGTATTTCCGGGACACGAAGTAAGGGCACTTCGGACCCACACGGACAACGGAGGGAAAAGTCAACGGAGTCCAAACGAGACGAGATTTGAGAGGCGGGTTGCACACAACAAAACAACAACACACGACACAACCTCACGGCACACCGGTAACGAAAAACGCCCGAACAACAAAGAAGGCCTACGGGTCGTCACGGACACGTGAGGGAGCTCCGGAACACGAAACGGACAACGGGAAGAAACGCCACGAACCGGATGCAACCCACAACACAAACAAAATGCAATGCACATGTCTACATGATATGAATGAATGCCACACTCTCACACAACAAAACGACGAAAGCCCGAAAGACAAAGAACCCGAAATGGAAATAGATGAAGCCGGAGATATATTATAAGCCCAAAAGGGAAAGTATTACATCCGGGGCATTACAAACTCTCCTCTACTACAAAAAGATCTCGTCCCGAGATCTAGGACTGGAAAAAGGAAGGGTACTCGGAACGAAGATGATCTTCTCGTTCCCAGGTAGCTTCTCGGTCTGTGTGATGTGACCACTTGACTTTCAGAAACTTGATGGACTTGTTACGAGTCTTGCGTTCAGTTTCTTCGAGAATTGCAACTGGATGCTCTCGGTAGGAAAGGTCTTGTTGAAGATCAATCTCCTCAAACGGGATCATCCGCTCAGGTGCCTTGAAGCATTTGCGAAGCTGAGACACATGGAAGACATCATGAACATTTGCAAAGTTGGAAGGGAGCTCGAGCTGATAGGCTAGATCGCCTCTTTTGCCAAGAATTCTGAAAGGACCGACGTATCTAGGAGCAAGCTTTCCTTTGATACCGAACCTTTGGGTTCCTTTCATCGGAGACACTCGGAGATAGACATGATCACCGATGTCGAAAGCCAAATCACGATGCTTTCCGTCATAGTAACTCTTCTGACGCGACTGAGCGGCCTTGAGATTCTCACGTATGACTTTGCACATTTCTTCGGCTTCAGAGATCAAATCATTGCCAAGAAGTTGGCGTTCGCCTGTTTCAGACCAGTTGAGAGGGGTACGGCACTTTCTGCCATAGAGAATTTCAAACGGTGCTTTGCCTGCACTTGCTTGAAAGCTGTTGTTGTAAGAGAATTCTGCAAATGGAAGACAGTCCTCCCATTTCATGCCGAAGGAGATGACACAGGCTCTGAGCATATCTTCAAGGATCTGATTCACACGCTCGACTTGACCACTAGTCTGAGGGTGAAAGGCAGTGCTGAACCTGATCTTCGTGCCCATGGCGGACTGAAAGGATTCCCAGAACTTTGATGTGAACAAGCTGCCACGGTCTGAGGATATCACTTGAGGAATGCCATGTAGGGACACAATTCTGGAAGTGTACAGCTCTGCAAGTTGAGCTGCACTGATTGATTCTTTGACTGGAAGAAAGTGAGCAACTTTGGTAAGCTTGTCAATCACCACAAAGATGGCATCATTGCCTCGCTTGGATTTAGGAAAACCAGTGACGAAGTCCATTTCAATGTGGTCGAACTTCCACTCAGGAATAGGAAGAGGTTGGAGAAGACCGGCTGGACGTTGATGTTCTGCTTTCACTCTTCTGCATACATCACATTCGTTCACGAACTGGGCAATTTCCCTTTTCATGCGTGTCCACCAGTAAGATTGCTTGAGGTCTTGATACATCTTGGAACTGCCAGGATGAATGGAAAGGAGAGAGTCATGAGCTTCTTCCATTATGAGCTTCCTGAGATCACCTTTGGGAACAACGAGTCTGTCCTCGAAGAACAAGGTATCTCTCTCATCAACACGGAAGCACTTATATTTTGGAGTGCCCTTTGCAATCCCATGTTTCACCTTCTTCACCATGGTATCACTGAGCTGAGCCTCACGGACTTGATCTTCCAAGGTAGGAGCAATCTGGAGATTAGCAAGAAAACCCTGCGGAACAACCTGAAGGTTGAGCTTCCTGAAAGCTTCACAAAGCTCAGGCTGGTGTGGCTTGATGAGAAGGCTGTTGCAATATGCCTTTCTGCTCAAAGCATCTGCAATCACATTCGCCTTGCCTGGAGTGTACTCAATGCTGGGGTTGTACTCTTGGATCATCTCGACCCAACGAGTCTGGCGGAGGTTCAGATGCGGCTGTGTGAAGATGTACTTCAAGCTCTTGTGATCGGTGAAGATGTCGACCTTTCTGCCCAACAACAGATGCCTCCACGTAATCAGAGCATGTACCACAGCTGCTAGCTCGAGATCATGTGTGGGATAGTTCTTCTCAGCTGGCTTGAGCTGACGTGAAGTATATGCCACAATTCTCTTCTCTTGCATAAGCACACCACCAAGGCCTTGAAGAGAAGCGTCACAGAACACTTCATAGGGCTTGGATTCATCTGGAGGAATCAGAACTGGAGCTGAGACAAGCTTCTCTTTGAGGGTTTTGAAAGCCACTTCACACTCGGGAGACCAAAAGTATTTGACATTCTTCTGGAGGAGGTTGGAAAGAGGCTTGGCAATCTTGGAGAAGTTCTCCACAAACCTTCTGCAATAGCTGGCAAGACCCAGAAAACTGCGGAGCTGCTTGACGTTCTGAGGAGCTTCCCAGTTGACAATTGCTTCAACTTTCTCGGGATTAACCGCAATACCGTCAGCTGAGATAATGTGGCCCAGGTAGAGAACTTTATCGAGCCAAAACTCGCACTTTGAGAACTTGGCATAGAATTTGTGCTCTCGGAGTCGATCAAGAACCAGACGCAAGTGCTTTTCGTGATCTTCTTCATTCTTGGAAAACACCAAAATATCATCCAGATACACTAGCACAAACTCGCCTGTATAGGGGTTGAAGATGTAATGCATCATCCTTGAAAAGGTAGGAGGAGCATTGGCGAGCCCGAAGGACATGACGGTATACTCATATGAACCGTAGCTCGTTCTGAACGCCGTCTTGGGAATGTCTTCCTCGCGAATGCGAATTTGATGGTAGCCCATTCGGAGGTCAAGCTTAGAGAATACTTTAGCTCCTTTGAGCTGCTCAAAGAGTTCATTGATGTTGGGGAGTGGATACTTGTTCTTAATCGTCTTCTTGTTCAGTGGCCGGTAGTCAACACATAGACGCTCCGTGCCATCTTTCTTCTTGACAAATAAGACTCCACAGCCCCACGGAGATGTACTCGGTCTGATGAGACCCATACGCTCCTGTTCATCCAACTGTTTCTTCAATTCCTTCAATTCATCTGAAGAGAGCTTGTATGGACGCCGACAAACAGGTTCGGTGCCCGGCTCGAGTTCAATGACAAACTCCACCTGACGGTGTGGAGGCATTCCTGGAAGTTCTTCTGGAAAGACGTCTTGATATTCATTCACCACTGGAATTTGCTCTATGGCATTAATTTCACCCTTATCATTAAGAGAGAAAAGCCGAATAGTATTATCCCTGGAGGCGAAGATAATCACATCTTCATCAGAATGAGTCAATTTGACTTCCTTTTGAGCGCAATCAATGTGAGCATCGTGCTGAGAAAGCCAATCCATTCCGAGAATGAGGTCGATGTCAGAATGACCAAGAATCACCGGTTTAGCCAGAAAACGATAATCTCCCATGCGAATAGAAACATCCGGAGCAAATATGTTGGAAGTCATGCACTTGCCCGGAGAAATTACTTGCAACCTCTGAGGCAGACTTTGGATGCCAATATTATGCTTGGATGCAAAAGGTTGAGACATGAAAGAGCATGATGCACCCGAATCAAATAACACTTTAGCTGGAAAAGAGTTCACTGGAAGGTTACCCAGAATGACATCAGAAGAAGCCTCTGCTTGTGCTGCATTCATCAGATTGACCCTTGCAGACTTTGGATCATGCTTGACAATAGCTGAACTCATAGGAGGAGGAGGTGGAAGGCGCTTCGGATTCGGACATCTGTTGGCATAGTGACCCTTCTGGCCACACTTGTTGCACACCACTTCAGAGAGAGGACGGAACTGAGAGCCACTGGACTTAGAGCCTTGAGACTGAAACTGCTTCTTCGACTGGTTGCTTGGGTTGGGTGGGTGGGAGAAACCACGGCCACTAGAGTTCTTGTTGTTGGAGTTGTTGAAGTTGCTGGAGTTGTTGTATGGAGCTCGAATCATTGGAGGAGGAGGAAGCCAGAATTTCTGTTGTTTCGCAGCCAACTGAGACGATGAGGTAGAGTGAACAGCATCTCGAATTCTCTTCTTAGAAGCCTCCATCTTAAGCTGAGCTGCTTCTTGTTTCAAAGCCATGTTATAGAACTTATCGAATTCGTCTGGCTCGAACAGAGTGAGAGCAAGCTGAAGTTCATCTTTGAGACCTCCACGGAACTGATAGATTTTGCTCTTTGCATCAGGTATGTCTTGCTTTGCATAACGAGCGAGGTTTTGGAACTTGACATTATACTGATAGACTGTCATGGAGCCCTGCTTGAGGTTGCGGAATTGCTCACGCATACCCTCAATAACACTTGTAGGAATGTGATGCGAGCGGAAATCCCTGCAGAAGTTCTCCCACGAGATCACTTGACCCGGCCTTGAGTCTTTATACTGCTGCCACCAATCAGCTGCTTGATCTTTCAGTTGGAAGGCTGCAAACTTCACATAGTCATCTTCTTTCACGTTACTGCACTCAAAATGCTTCTTGATATCGGTCAGCCAATCCTCAGCATCAAGAGGGTCGACACAGTAACTGAAAGCTTTAGGATTGTTGGCCAAGAACTGGTTGAGGGTAGCATGGTGCTGCTGGAAGAAGTTGCCTTGGTTCATTTGAATGCCCTGATTAGCTTGATTAGCTTGATTAGCTTGCATCATCTGCATCATCTGCATCATCAACTGAGTGTTCTGAGCAGTAGTCTGCATAATTGCTCTCCAAGCCTCAGGCGGAGGAGGAGGTGAAGGAGGACGTTCTGGAACCTCTTCACCCTCTGGGTTGGCATTCGGAACCCTTTTCGGAGCCATCCTGTAAGAGATGACCACGAATCAGCAATTGATTGACAAAAGGAATAAGCTGAATCAATGGAACGAATTGCAACAAGTCTTCACAATAATCATTCGAACAATAAGAACGAATGAAATCATCCGAACAAGAGGAACGAATGAATTTCTTAGTTAAATGATAACATCAGTCTTCACGAGAAGCCACATAGGGATCAAAAAGGATAAATAATAAAAACAACAAGATACGGAAAGGAACAAACACAAGAGAGGAGTTTCGTTCTAACATCTTTGTGCTGAAAGCATATGAACGCGTTACGAAAAGGTTTTGCAATCCCCGGATCAGCATAGCCAAGGACCCTTTAAGATGCAACTCCTGATAGTAACCTCGGTCATATAACCCCTTCACTCAATGTCGAACCCCGAACTCACTAACCTGCATTCGTTGGAAGAATGCCTACGATCTACTGGATAAAACCCACCTATAGCTTTCCGAAAGATTCCAGTTATGCAATCAGGTGTTGGGGATACACGGGAAGCACCGCGCAATCAACTCTAACCTACATCCAGGTGTATCCATCCTTCAACACATAACCAGTCTTTCTCGGAAACTGTGTACCTCGGACCTTCGAAAAGCATCCACTATAACAAGCTATGGCAATACTCCCGAACTACCTCCCCAGTACTGGGTGATGTCGGGGTTATCGTGCCACTGGCCGTATAGGGGAGATTTTCGATGTCGGCCGTCTTAAGTATTTAGTACTGTCACGATATGCTTGTTACAGTGATACCCCGAAGCTCAACTCCTCGGTAACAGGAGGCATCGAGAACAATATCCTTGTCACAAGAACATCGAAACAATCCCAGAATACTCGCGGGAATCCTAAAAAATTTTGTGCAAATTTTGAAGATAGGAGAGACAAGAGTAGACGTCAGGAGTCCTCACCAGAGAGAAAGGGGATGAGAAGCAAGAATCCTACTCTCCGATATAATATAGGACTCAAAAAGTTTTCAGTGTGTGCCTAGACTCAACCGTCAACGGTTCGATCAAACAGTGGGGGCTCCTAGGTCGGAGAAGGCTCTGAATACCAACTTGTAATGCCCAGGATGGAGTTATACCTCCTACGGGTCGAGGCCCGACTTAAAGGCATAAGTCCATCCTAGAATGATCTCAAGTTTGGTAATCTTTGCACAACTCATGTAAAAGAGGGATGGTAAACTTAAAATAGTCGGCTTACAATCGCCACGTCACAGAATAACAGTACAAGTCTCAAACATCATACAAAAGATCACTACAACCCTCTAAGGGCAAAATCCAAATGTCAAAGTACCAAACTCAGATAAATAAAACAACCACAGGCGGATCGAATCCTAGTAAGAGTCTCCACTACTGATCGTCCGGGTAGCGCACGTAGTAACGACTACGCTCCTCGTCGTACTCCCAATCCAGCTCGGTGCCATCACCTGGATAGCTCACGGCTGGACCTGCATCTGGTGTGAAGTAACTGTGAGCCACAGAGGACTCAGCAATCCCGTTCCCGGGTAACAGAACTATCAAAGCCTTTAGGTGAGGGAAAGGCTGAAGAAAGAAATGAGGTGAAGGATCAACAAAGAGTCTGCAGCAGCAACTAGCATCTAGCTTACGCAAGTGAGAGCGAGAAGAGAAGGCAACGCGAGAAGTGATCACTAAGTGATCCTAGCTACAAGCTCACAAACATAACCCCTCCGTGTTCAACTCCCGAATCCCGATTCGGAAATTGACAATCACGGAACACACGCTGGTAGTGTATTAGCATCATTGTGTCAAGTTATCTACAACCGGAATTAACAAGCTCCCATCTGCCACATAACCGCGGGCACGGCTTTCGAAAGTTCAAACCCTGCAGGGGTGTTCCAACTTGACCCATTACAAGCCCACGATCCGCGGAGTCGCAACTCCAAAGTGGGAAGACCCGAGTATCCTCGGAATCCCGTGCTCAAGTTAAACCGAACTAAGGTAAGGCTAATCCAGCAAATCCTCCCGGCGTGTCGACACCCTGATAGTAGCCGCGCGTATCTAGGTCTCAGGACACGTCCGGCTGAGTCATCCTACAGGTGTATGCCAAATACCTCAGGTTGCCCCGAGGCGGCCCCGCAGTCTGCTCGTTTTGGACCAACACTCAAGTCGAGCACTGGCCCAGGGGGTTGAATTAATTAAGCCTCGGGTTAATTACTCCCTCGGAAAGGTTTAAGTTGTTTAGGCAAATAGTACCAATGTTGGGATTTGCTGGAAAAGACTTAGCACTTAGCGGTTTATCAAGGGGGTCCCATACACCCCAACCGTGTTAGGAACGCATAATCAAGGAACATAAAACCGGCTTATACGGATCCTAACGGCATGAGTGGAACAAAACACCAAGCAAAAGGCTTAGCCTTCCACCCTTGCCAATATATAGATGATTTCAATTAAAGCATTTATATAGTGTGATATAACCCAACCAAACTTCAACATGGAGCAAGCATCTTCACTTCACCTGCAACTAGCAACGCTATAAGAAGGGCTGAGCGAAGCGTACTTAGCCAAGCAACGGTTTGCATAGGTAGGGTGGTTAAACATGACAATTGGTTACAAGTAGGAGGCTGACAAGAAGAACATGGGCATCGAGGCAAAACTATAGATCGAGACTACTAGCAATAGACAAAGATAGTAATGTTATCGGGGTTCGGTCATCTTGCCTGAAGAGACGAAGTTCGGATCAAAAGAAGGGTCCTCTTGCTCAAACTCGTTGGAAACCTCGTGCTCAACCTCGTTGGAAAACTCGTGCTCAACTTCCGGGTCTAAACAAGACAAACACACCAGCACCAATCAACACAATGCAATGCGCACTCGAAAAACATGTATGCATGATGGATGCACTAGTGAAGCACAAGGAGCACGTAAAACATCACTCAAGCAAAACACCTCAAAACAAGATAACAACCTGATAATATTAATCTACACAGAAAAACACCCAAGTTTGATATAAAGATCGCTGAAATCGGAGTTACGGGCTAAAAGTTATGCCCGAAACAAGATTTGAGCGAAAACTGCAAATTACAGCAACATGGCATCTTGGGAGCACAAAATAAATAATCTACAGCACCCAAAAGGCATGGCAAAGGACTTGAACATAAACTAGATATAATGTACAGCAACTAGGTCCAAAGTGCACCCCAAAAGGAGTCACGGATCACTAGCAATGATCTTGGACATATTGAACTTTGAAATAAAATTCTGGCAGCAGAATTTTATTGAAAGTTTAGAGCAAAAGATAAACATGCTACAGCACCTCAAATGGACATGTGAGGACATGGATGGAAAGACAACAATATATACTTCATGGAACAATCAAAATCCACCCCAAAACTATCATGCTTTGTCCTACAACATCACACGAACATGGCATCGGAACGTTACAGATTTCAGACTTAGTGAAATTTCACTAAGTCCCAAAACAGCAACATCACCATAGCATCAAAAAGAGCATGTTTAAGACACATCTAAACTAAACATGGCAAAGGGTAAGCACCTCATCAAAGTACATATGACGGTGATCCCGAAACACACAAGCATGCATCAATGTGGTGAACACACCGATTACAACGAGCTCAACAACATGGCATTTCATAACAAGTAAAAACACAACATTTGAACATGGCATCTTACAACGAAGATAACAAGGAAACAATACAACTACCATGCAACCTATCACACACAACACGTAGTTCGTGTCAAGACGAACACGTGGACATGTCATTTGCTTCGTTTGGACAAACGAGCTAAAAGATATCACATGTCAAAGGTGGCACAAAAATAACACATAGCAGCAGTTTATATCATCATACACTCTTGCAACAGCAAAACATGCCCCTAGATGATCTCTAACATGCATGACAACAACAGGTAAAACGTAGAGGGCGTCGCCACGAACATCTGGACATATCACACGCTCAAAACGGAGCAACAGGTAAAAAGATACAGCAGTTTAAAGATTGCATTCTCAGATAACAGAAAAACTGGACTTAGGGGATAAAAAGTCAACCTCAGGGATCTGGAACAGTGACGGGCTGATAACAGTGCGGCCGCGGCCCAGAGGAACAGTGACGGGCCTGCGCGCGGTGGAAGGCGGTGGAAGGCGGTGGCCTGGCCCGAGGCAAGGCGCGGCCTCGGTGGATCGGCCCACGCGGAGGCGCTCGCGGGCCGGGGAAGGCAGAGGCGGCCCAGCCGCGCTGGCTGGCGAGCGACGGCGAGGCCCGCAAGGCCTGCGGTGGCGCGGGAGGGAGCCGCGGCCCGGCGCAGGGTGGCGGAGCAGGCCGGCTCGGGGGCGGAGGCGAGGCCCGTGTGGCGAGAAGAGCCTGCGGCGATCTGGTCCCCGCGACCTGGGGCGGCGTACGGGCCCAGCCCGGAGGAGGCGACGCGGGAGTGCGGGGGAACCGCCGGATCGGTCGGTCGATGCGGCCCGGCTCGCCCGACGCGGAGCGACGCGGCCAGCTGGCGAGCGGCCCGGCGAAGCGGTCGGAGCGACCGGATCGGTGCTCGCTCGACCCGAACGCTGCGGCGGCGCGGCTGCGGAGGGATCCACCGGATCTGGAACAGTGCGAAAATGGATCTGAGATCTAAAAAGAAAAAAAAAAGAAAAGGGGAGAGGAGGAAGAAGAAGGAAAGTCCAAATAGACCTAGGGTCTATATAGCAGATTTAGACTAGGGTTAGGAGATAGGGGTGTTTAGGAGCCCTCCGATCGGGATCCAACGGACCCGATCGCGGGGACGATTTTTAAAAGGACCAGACGGAGTTAAAAGAATACCACAGGGGTATTTCCGGGACACGAAGTAAGGGCACTTCGGACCCACACGGACAACGGAGGGAAAAGTCAACGGAGTCCAAACGAGACGAGATTTGAGAGGCGGGTTGCACACAACAAAACAACAACACACGACACAACCTCACGGCACACCGGTAACGAAAAACGCCCGAACAACAAAGAAGGCCTACGGGTCGTCACGGACACGTGAGGGAGCTCCGGAACACGAAACGGACAACGGGAAGAAACGCCACGAACCGGATGCAACCCACAACACAAACAAAATGCAATGCACATGTCTACATGATATGAATGAATGCCACACTCTCACACAACAAAACGACGAAAGCCCGAAAGACAAAGAACCCGAAATGGAAATAGATGAAGCCGGAGATATATTATAAGCCCAAAAGGGAAAGTATTACATCCGGGGCATTACACCCCCATCTCCCATCACTTGTCTTGAATTTTTGTTTCATTCTTTGTGCACTGTTCTGTATGTACATGATAACTTGGATGCTCTGTTCTCTATTGTTAGTGACTTGTTGTTTTATTTTTGTTTATTCTGCATAGATGTTCATATGATGTTAGGAGAATCAGGGTTCTACTAGTATTTGTTACTAGTATTTGTATTTTACTGATGTTAATTGTGACTTGTATTTTGGAATTCTTGTTAATTCTTATTGCGTATAGAAGAATGATCCCATGAATTCTAATTATGTTCCTTAGTTTTAGATGGTTGAACCTGGTGGAGTTGGTGATGTTGAGATGACTGAAGAGGAGGTGCAAGTTTATGAAGAAGAAAGAAAGAAAGGAGGAGCATGAGCAGAAAAACAAGCAGATGGATGAACAACCTGGAAGAAGCCAGATGAAGAAAAGATCACAGGTGTGGGATCACTTCTCTGTGGTACTAGTAGTCCACTCAAGCAAGCCCGAGCTTCGGCTTGTTCCACTTTTACATAGCTTCGAATCACTTAGTAGCAGCTATGGTTGCCATTCTAGAATGGTACTTCCATGTACAACAAACTGTTTGCATTTTTTTTAAATGGCATCCTCTTAATTAGGGGTGTTACTTATTATGTGCATCTTAATCAATAACATAAACTTGGAGGTTTTATATTTTAGTAAATTATGTATATATGGTTCTTCATCGTTGTACACATGAACTTGTTATTGCCGTGAGTATTCCAAGAAAAGCATGGTTCTTCCTTCCAGTTTATGATATTTTTTGTTTTCATATTGTTTTCAAAGTTTCAATTCTGTATTTATGTTGCTCTGACAGGGAGTATTATAATGATGTGAATGATTGTTGGTTCGACCGGAATTTTCAGGAGGTGGCAGAAGTTGTCGCTATAATAGCAACAATGAAATGGAATAAGCGGACTGCACAACTTTGTGGCAGAGGAAGCTAATGTTCATTTAAAGTTGTGGAAGATACTGATGTATACAAGTAGATTTGATATGCAAGATGATGTATATGTAGTACTCTGTTTGAAACTGATTACCAAGTTTGAAAACTTGTTTATGTAAATTTGTGTTCAAATCTAATTATGTTTATAATAATGCACTGCTATTGTTTTGACTTTCAACATTAATCTTATTATTATGTGCAATGTGTATGTGTATGTAGATTTGATTTCTGGAATATCTTTATGAATTGTAAAATCTACTTTTATATTTGTCTGAATGAAGTGGAGGCGTGTCATGGGAAATTTAAACCATGACCAGCCTATGTTTAGCGAATGCAAAATGGCAGCTATGTGCTCTAGCATAGTACATTAGGTCTGCTATTTTGTAATAACAAATGTGTAACTAGGGCGATTGACCACCATCAATTATTGTGTTACAGTTTATGGGAAATAATGTTACTAAATGTGTTACTAGAGCTAAAATAATATTTTACCAATTATGTTACGGGAGTTAGAAAAACATGTTACTCCTGATGTTACTATATCTATGGAAATATGTTACTACTCGTGTTGCTATAGTTATAAAAATGTGTTACTAGTGCACATAGTAACACAAATGACACATGTTACTATAGCAGAATTGTAGCACAATTTTTAGCGTGTTGGAACAAATATCATGTGTGACAATTGATACATCTTAGTAACACGGCCTAACGTAACACATCTCGAAATGCGTTACTATATGGAACAGTAACACGTTTTTGGACATGTAGTAACACAAGTTGATGTTACAAAAGCTCTGTCCTCCTGTAGTGCGTATAGCATAATCCTACCCGGCGATCCTCCCGCACATCACCCTGTGAGAGAGCAACCACCGAGTTATATCTGGAACTTATCTGGGTGTGTTTTAACAAGTGTCCGGTTCTAGTTGTCATGAGGTCGGAATACAACTCCGGGTCGTCCTTTTACTGAGGGACACGGCTATTCGAATAGATTAACTTCCCTGCAATAGTACACCACATAACCCAACACGCTCGATCCCATTTGGCCGGACACACTTTTCTGGGTCATGCCCGGCCTCGGAATATCAACACGTCGCAGCCCTACCTAAGCACAACAAAGAGGTCAGCACGCCGGTCTAAGTCCTAAGCACGAAGGGGCTCGGGCCCATCGCCCAACGTACACCTGCGCGTTGCGTACGCGGCTGGTGAGCAGACCTAGCAACCTCCATTACTAAGGAAGTTACGTTACGCGGTCCAACCCAGCGCGCGCCGCTCAGTCGCTGACGTCAAGAAGGCTTCGGCTGATACCACGACGTCGAGTGCCCATAATTGTTCCCACGTAGCTGGTTAGTGCGTATAGGCCAATGGCCAGACTCAGATCAAATATCCAATCTCGTTAAGTGAGTTATTATGAAATAACCACGGACAACGACCAGGGCCAGGCCTCCTCTCCATTGGGTGTCTCAACCTGCCCTGTCGCTCCGCCACAAAGATCCACTTGGGGGGCCGTCGGGAACTCAGGCCCATCACTACCTGGATGGAGCCACCTGCCCTTTCAGCCCCCACATCAAATCACTTGCGGGTACTCAATGAGCCGACCTGACTTTAGTCACATCATGTGTCATGTAAAGTATGAGTATAGTATATACCCGTGATCACCACCCGAGGTGATCATGGCCCGATAGTATAGCATGGCAGACGGACAAGGATATGTGGCCACTGATGGAATATTAGCATCCTATACTAAGCATTTAGGATGGCAGGTAAAGGTATCAACAGTAGTAGCAACAATGACAGGCTATGCAACAGAATAGGAGCTATCGAATCATCAACAATAGAAAATCTAATGCAAGAATAAGAGAGAAGAGAATGGGTGATATCTGGTGCTCAAAGGGGGGTTGGCTTGCCTGGTTGCTCTGGCAAGGAGGGGTCGTCATCACCGTAGTCGAACTGGGGGTCGCCGGCAGTCCCGGGGTCTACCGAAAAGAAGTAACGGAGGGGGAACATAATAAATAACAGAGCAAACAAAGCATCACAAAGCGTAACATGGCAATACGTGGTGCTAGAGGTGACTTAACGCAGTAGTAGGTGATACCGGCGAAGTGGGGAAGGCATCCAAGAAAGTATCCCCGGTGTTTCGCGTTTCCGGACAGATGAACCGGAGGGGAAAGTTGCAAGTTTGCTATGTTAGGGATGTGTGGCGGACGAACATGCTGCGTATTCGGATTCGTCTCGTTGTTCCGAGCAACTTTCATGTACAAAGTTTTTTCATCCGAGCTACCGTTTATTTTATATTAATTTAAAAATGATTTTATCTTTTTCTAGAATGAATAGAATTAATTTAATTAGAAAAATGTAATTATGATGTCAGCATGATGTCATCGGTCAACTGTGGACTTTGACTAGTCAAGAGACCACCGGGTCCCACATGTCATTGTCTAACTAACTAACTAACTGTTTAATTAGATTAATTAGTAGGTTAATTAGGTCTAATAGTTAATTAACAGAACTAATTAAGTTTAATTAATTAATTAATTATATAATTTTAATTAATATTCTTCATTTATTTTTAAAACGTTCATGTGGCCTGTGGCCCACTATCATAGGGCCAGATGACCCTTAATGGGTCGGGCGCTAATCGGGCAGGCGGGTTCGGGCACGGGCGTCAGCGCCCGGCTGGGCCTTCGCCCAGATCAACAGGCAGGGGAGGGCGCTGGGCGCCGAGGACCGGGGCTGCACGCCGGGCAGGGTGTGGCTGAGCGGCGAGCGGGG
>LR738711.1:35011073-35021541 GCA_902687465.1 Secale cereale
GGGGGGGGTGATGACCCACAAGTGTAGGGGATCTATCATAGTCCTTTCTATAAGTAAGAGTGTCGAACCCAATGAGGAGCAGAAGGAAACGATAGGCAGTTTTCGGTAAGGTATTTTCTGCAGGCACTCAAATTATAGGTAATAGATAGTTTTGTGATAAGATAATTGGTAGCAAGTGACAAAAGGTAAAAGTAAATAAGGTGCAGCAAGGTGGCCCAATCCTTTTTGTAGCAAAGGACAAGCCTGGACAAACTCTTATATAAAGGAAAGCGCTCCCGAGGACACATGGGAATTATCCTCAAGCTAGTTTTCATCACGATCGTCTGATTCACGTTCGGTACTTTGATAATTTGGTATGTGGGTGGACCGGTGCTTGGGTGCTGCCCTTACTTGGACAAGCCTCCCACTTATGATTAACCTCTAATGCAAGCATCCGCAACTACAAAAGAAGTATTAAGGTAAACCTAACCATAGCCTGAAACATATGGATACAAATCAGCCCCTTACGAAGCAACGCATAAACTAGGGTTTAAGCTTATGTCACTCTAGGAACCCATCATCTACTTATTAATTCCCAATGCCTTCCTCTAGGCCCAAATAATGGTGAAGTGTCATGTAGTCAACGTTCACATGACACCACTAGAGGAGAGACAACATACATCTCATCAAAATATCGAACGAAGACCAAACTCACTTGACTACTAATAGCAAGACTTCTCCCATGTCCTCAGGAACAAAAGTAACTACTCACAAGACATAATATTGTTCATGAGCAGAGGGGTATTAATATGCATAATGGATCTGAACATATGATCTTCCACCAAATAAACCAACTAGCATCAACTACAAGGAGTAATCAACACTACTAGCATCCCACAGGTACCAATCTGAGGTTTGGGTACAAAGATGGGATACAAGAGATGGACTAGGGTTTGAGAGGAGATGGTGCTGGTGAAGATGTTGATGAAGATAGCCCTCCCCAAGATGGGAGAGTTGTTGGTGATGACGGCGGTGACGATTTCCCCCTTCCGGAGGGAAGTATCCCCGGTAGAACAGCTCTGCCGGAGCCCTAGATTGGTTTCCGCCTCGGTTCCGCCTCAAGACGGCGGCGTCTGGTCCCGGAAGCCTCCTTCTCATTTTTTCCAGGTCAAAACGCTTCATATAGGAGAAGATGGGCACCGGGGGCCTGCCGGCTGGCCCTCGAGGCAGGGGGCGTGCCCTGGGAAGTGGGGCGCGCCCCCCACCCTCGAGGCCAGCCGGTGGCCCCTCTCTTGGGTTTCTTTCACCATATATTTTTTATATTTTCCGAAACAACGTTTTGTGGAGTTTCAGGGCTTTTGGAGTTGTGCAGAATAGGTTTCCAGAGTTTGCTCCTTTTCCAGCCCAGAATTCCAGCTGCCGGCATTCTCCCTCTTCATGTAAACCTTGTTAAATAAGAGAGAAAAGGCATAAGTATTGTGACAAAACATGTATGAACAACCCTAAATGAAATAAATATCAACTTATAAGCATGATGCAAAATGGACGTATCAACTCCCCCAAGCTTAGACCTCGCTTGTCCTCAAGCGAAAGCCGATATCGAAAAATATGTCCACATGTTTAGAGATAGAGGTGTCGATAAAAATAAAATACGGACATGAAGGCATCATGATCATTCTCATAACAGCAACTTAGATAAATATAGTCATATGATTCTTATGCTAAAGTAACAATTCATCCACAATATCAAGTATGAATCATAAACTTCATTGGAAACTAACAAACTTTGATCTCGGTCATTAAAGCAATCGCAATTTATCGTAACATCGGAAAGAGTCAATATAAGAGCTTTTCAGCAAGCCTACATACTCAACTATCATATAGTCTTTCACAATTGCTCACACTCACGTAATACTTATGTTTATGGAGTTTTAATCGGACACAGAGATAGATAGGGGCTTATGGTGTTGCCTCCCAACCTTTTACCTCAAGGGTAATGTCAACAGTAATAGATCACGAAAACTTACATCCAAGTGGGTATATATGTCTGGATCTTTCCAACACAATGTGCTAGCCAAAGGATAAAATGTAAAAAGGAAAGGTGAATTTCACCTTGACACTTATAAGACAAGAATAAAAGATAGGCCCTTTGTAGAGGGAAGCAGAGGTTGTCATGTGTTTTTATGGTTGGATGCACAAATGATCTTCCATAGAACAACTTTGCTTTATATTGCCACTTGTGATAAGGACCTTTATTATGCAGTCCGTCGCTTTTATTACTTCCATATCACAAGATCGTATAAAGCTAATTTCTCCCACACTAATAAATCATACATATTTTAGCGGATTTGCAACATGACAACTTACTTGGAAGGATCTTTCTCAATACATAGGTAGGTATGGTGGACTCTCATGGAAAAACTGGGGTTAAGGATATATGGAAGCACAAGTAGTATCTCTACTTAGTGCGAGGATTTTTGGCTAGCATGAGGAAGAAAGGCAAGCTCAACATGTTGGAAGATCCATGACAATATACTTTATTTCAGATATAAGAAGACATAACCCATTATGTTGTCTTCCTTGTCCAACATCAACTCTTTAGCATGTCATACTTTAATGAGTGCTCACAATCATAAAAGATGTCCAAGATAGTATATTTGTATGTGAAGCCTCTCTTCTTTTGTTACTTCCTATTAATTGCAACGATGACCAAAACTATGTTTGTTACCTCCCAACAACTTTTATTTATCATAGTCTTGTATGTGAAGTCATTACTTCCCATAAGATCGATATGATCTCTCTGATACTCTTTATGTTTTCTTTCTTGTTATCATGACCCGAGTGAGGAAATCAAGCCCTTGACTCAACAGTAATCTTTATTATATAGCTCACGGACTCGATTACAAAGGATAAAGCTCACAAGGCAAAAGCTCACAACTGAATCATGCTAACTTTATTCTAATAGATCCAGATACTACCAAAAGGATCGAACTAAGTAAAACGATAAAGATAGGAGTGATGGTGATACGATACCGGGGTCACTCACCCAAGCTTGGCAGTTGCCAAGGGGAGTGCACATACCCATATGATTATGTCTCCTTCTTCGGGGTTGGTGATGATGGAGTTGCAAGTAATGACGGGGGATCCTCATATATCGAGCATATGAGATCTTCCAGCTTGCCGATAATACCTTTGAGAGCAGCTATGTAATCCTTCAACAAAAGATTTTCACTTGTGATATGCTTGTTGCGAATCTGAGCTAACTCAATCATCCTAAAAGCTTCTAGCTCAGTTGAGGTAAAGAGATTAGGAAGGGATTTAGAGGTGTCTTCTCCCGCAGCCGGAGCCGGATCTTCCACCTCCATCTTGATCTTCTTCTCCTTGTGGATCTCCTTGGGTCCTTCCCTCTTCAGATCTATCTTCATTAGCCAAGCATCGTTGCCTCCGTTGTTGGAGGTGGGAGACGACATGATGCCTGGCTTTGCAAACCTTGACAGAAAACAGCTCGAAACGAGAATAGAGAATTTTTGCGTGATACAGAGGTCAAAACCTTCAGGAGTATATAAATGAATTTTTCCCGAATGAAAGGAGTAACCCACAAGAAAACGGAGTCCGATGGACACACGGGGTAGCCTCGAGGCAGGGGGCGTGCCCTCCACCCTCGAGGACGCCTCGTGTCTCTTCCGGACTGCGGTTTATTTTTCTATTTTTCTAAATATTCCAAAACGAAGAAAATTTTCCTTTAGAACTGTTTTGGAGTCGGTTTACTTACCGTATCACGTACCTCTTCCTTTTGGGAGGCTGAATCGTTCTGGAAAGTGTCCCTTATATATTCCTCCGGGGTTATGGTTTCAATAACATTAGTTTCAACATTTATAGGATTACCTGAGATATAATGTTTGATCCTTTGACCATTCACCACCTTCGGATTTGTGCCTTCGAAGTTGTTGATTTTATGGCACCGGAACGATAGACCTCCTCGATAATGTAAGGTCCTTCCCACTTGGAGAGAAGTTTTCCTGCAAAAAATCTTAAACAAGAGTTGAATAGCAAGACATAATCCCCTACGTTAAACTCATGCTTTTGTATCCTCTTGTCATGCCATCTTTTAAATTTTTCTTTAAACAGTTTGGCATTTTCATAAGCTTGGGTTCTCCACTCATCGAGACAGCTAATGTCAAATAACCTCTTTTCACCGGCAAGTTTGAAATCGTAGTTGAGCTCTTTAATAGCCCAATATGCCTTATGTTCTAGCTCAAGAGGTAAGTGACATGCTTTTCCATATACCATCTTATATGGAGACATACCCATAGGATTTCTGTATGCAGTTCTATAGGCCCATAATGCATCATCTAGTTTCATGGACCAATTCTTTCTAGACCTATTAACTGTCTTTTGCAAGATTAATTTCAACTCCCTATTACTAAGTTCTACTTGACCACTAGTCTGTGGGTGATAAGGTGATGCAATTCTATGGTTGACATCATACTTAGCAAGCATATTACGGAAAGCATCATGAATGAAGTGCGAACCACCATCAGTCATTAGATATCTAGGGACTGCAAACCTTGGAAATATAACTTCTTTAAGCATCTTAATAGAGGTGTTATGATCAGCACTACTAGTTGGAATAGCTCCTACCCACTTAGTAACGTAATCAACAACAACTAAAATATGTGTGTACCCATTAGAGGCAGGAAAAGGTCCCATATAATCAAAGCCCCAAATATCAAATGGTTCAATAACGAGTGAATAATTCATAGGCATTTCTTGTTGTCTACTAATATTACCAATTCTTTGACATTCATTACAAGATAAGACAAACTTACGGGCATCCTTGAAGAGAGTAGGCCAATAAAAACCGGATTGCAATACCTCGTGTGCAGTTCTATCTCCCGCATGGTGTCCTCCATAAGCTTCGTAGTGGCACTTGCGTAGGATCTGTTCCTGTTCATGCTCAGGTACACAATGTCTGATAATACCATCTACTCCTTCTTTATAAAGATGTGGGTCATCCCAAAAGTAATGTCTCAAATCATAGAAGAACTTTTTCTTTTGCTGGTATGTGAAGCTAGGAGGTATAAACTTAGCAACAATGTAATTAGCATAATCAACATACCAAGGAGCAGTACGAGAAGTACTTATGACAGCTAGTTGTTCATCAGGAAAGCTATCATCAATAGGTTGTGGGTCATCAAGTATATTCTCTAACCTAGACATGTTATCTGCTACGGGGTTCTCGGCTCCCTTTCTATCAATAATATGCAAGTCAAATTCTTGCAGCAAGAGAACCCATCTGATAAGTCTAGGTTTAGCATCTTTCTTTTCCATAAGGTATTTGATAGCAGTATGATCAGTGTGAATAGTTACTTTAGAATCAACGATATAGGGTCTAAACTTATCACAAGCAAATACAACTGCTAAAAATTCTTTCTCAGTGGTAGCATAATTTCTTTGGGCACTATCTAGAGTTTTACTAGCATACTGGATAACATTCAATTTCTTATCAACTCTTTGCCCTAGATCAGCTCCTACAGCATAATCACTAGCATCGCACATAATCTCAAAGGGTAAATTCTAGTCAGGAGGCGGGACAATAGGTGCAGAGATCAATGCTTTCTTAAGTATTTCAAATGCTTCTAGACAATCATCATCAAAGACAAAAGGAGTATATTTCTATAAGAGATTAGTCAGAGGCCTGGATATTTTGGAGAAGTCCTTAATGAACTTCCTATAAAACCCGGCATGACCAAGGTAACTTCGTATACCTTTGATGTCCTTAGGGCATGACATCTTTTCAATAGCATCAAATTTAGCTTTGTCAACTTCAATACCTCTTTCAGAAATTTTATGTCCCAAGACAATGCCTTCATTAACCATAAAGTGGCACTTCTCCCAATTCAAGACAAGGTTAGTGTCTTCACATCTCTGCAAAACTCGATCAAGGTTGCTTAAGCAATCATCAAAAGAAGTTTCGTAAACGGAGAAATCATCCATGAATACCTCAACAATCTTTTCACAAAAGTCAGAGAATATAGCCATCATGCATCTTTGAAAGGTAGCAGGTGCATTACATAAACCAAAAGGCATACGTCTATAAGCAAAGGTACCGAAAGGACAAGTAAAGGTGGTCTTTTCTTGATCCCCTTTTGACACAGGTATTTGAGAGAAACCAGAATAACCATCTAGAAAGCAGAAATGAGTATGTTTGGATAAGCTCTCTAGCATTTGATCAGTAAATGGCAAGGGGTAATGATCTTTCTTAGTAGCTTTATTTAACTTACGGAAATCAATTACCATCCTATAACCTGTAACTATTCTTTGCGGGGTAAATTCATCTTTATCATTAGGGACAACAGTCATACCTCCTTTCTTAGGAACGCAATGGACAGAACTTACCGACTGGCTATCAGCAACCAGATAGATAATACCTGCTTCTAGGAGCTTTAGTATTTCCTTCCTCACCACTTCTTTCATCTTAGGATTTAACCGTCGCTGATGATCAATAACTGGTTTAGCATTTTCTTCCAATTTTATCTTGTGTTGACATATAGTGGGACTAATGCCCATAAGATCATCCAGAGTATATCCAATAGCAACTCGGTGCTTCTTCAGAGTTTTCAATAATCTTTCTTCTTCCTGCTCTGAAAGGTTAGCACTAATAATAACAGGATATATCTTCTTTTCATCAAGATAAACATACTTAAGATTATCAGGTAAAGGTTTAAGTTCAAACACGGGATCACCCTTGGGTGGAGGAGGATCCCCTAGGATTTCAACAGGCAAGTTGTTTTTCAATACGGGTCCCTGTTTAAAGAATATTTCATCTATTTCCCTTCTCTCATTCATATGCATATCATTTTCATGGTCTAGCAAGTATTGTTCTAAGGGATCATTAGGTGGCACGGCAATAGAAGCAAAGACCAATAATTTCATCCTTACTGGGTGGTGCTTTTTCAAGGGGTTGTCTACGGAATTTAGCAAAGTTAAAATCATGAGACATATCCCCTAATCCAACAATGACAATGTCTTTCACGCAGTCTATCTTGGCATTAACGGTATTCAAGAAGGGTCTACCAAATATAATGGGACAGAATGCATCTTGTGGGGAATTAAGAACAAGAAAATCAGCAGGGTATTTAGCCTTCCCACACAAGACTTCAATATCTCTAACAATCCCAACTGGTGAAATAGAATCTCTATCAGCAAGCTTAATAGTAACATCAATCCCTTCTAACTCAACAGGTGCAATATCATGCATAATTTCGTTATACAAATCAAGAGGGATAATGCTCGCACTAGCACCTACGTCGCATAAACCATGATAGCAATGATCTCCTATCTTGACAGAGATAACAGGTAAGCCCACAACAGATTTATGTTTATTCCTAGCATTGGGTATGGCTATCCTAGCAGACTCTTCTTGGAGATAAATAACATGTCCATCTAAATCTTCTACCAAGATATCTTTAACCATAGCAACACTAGGTTCAACTTTAATTTGTTCAGAGGGTGTAGGTGTTCTAGTATTACTCTTAGGAACTACAGTTGAAGCTTGAGCATGATCCTTTATCCTAACAGGGAAAGGTGGTTTCTCAATATAAGCGGTAGGAATAACAGGATCAACATTATAAGTGATAGGCTTTTCTTCAACTTTAATAGGTTCAACTACTTTTACTTCAATAGGGGGATGGTATTTAAACCACTTCTCCTTGGGGAGATCAACATGAGTAGCAAAGGATTCACAGAAAGAAGCTACTATCTCAGAGTCAAGTCCATATTTAGTGCTAAACTCACGGAAAACATCGGTATCCATAAAAGCTTTAACACAATCAAACTTAGGGGTCATACCTGACTCCTTACCTTCGTCGAGATCCCAATCTTCAGAGTTGCATTTAATTCTTTCCAATAAATCCCATTTGAAGTCAATAGTCTTCATCATAAAAGAGCCAGAACAAGAATTATCGAGCATGGTGCGATTATTGAGAGAAAGACGAGCATATTTTTTTTGGATGATTATCTTTCTTGAAAGCTCATGATTGGGGCATGAATATAACATTGACTTAAGCCTCCCCAAGCTAGAGCGATGCTTTCTCATTCGCGAGGCCAGAAATTATAAATATAATTGCGATCACGATGAACCTGGTGCATATGATATAACTTCTGATCAAATTCCAACTTCAGACGATTATAGTTCCATGATCCCATATCATCTCATAGCCTAAACCATGTCAATGCATCTTCCTTCAAAGATAAAGGGAAGACCTTCTTCTTGATAACATCCTCGGGCATACCTGCAAGCTTAAACAATCCACAAACTTCATCCACATAGATTAGATGTAAATCGGGGTGAAGTGTTATGTCTCCTGTATAGGGATTTTCAAGCAGTTTCTCTATCATACCCGAAGGAATCTCAAAGCACTAGTGCAGAACAGGGCTATAGCACCGGTTCAACATGAATCGCCACTAAAGGGAAACCATGTGGCAGGAGCCAGCGCCGGGGCGGGGACCCTTTTAGTACCGGTTTGTAAAATGAACCGGTACTAAATGCTTTAGGTGGTTTTGGTTTCATGATTTCTTTTTTCTTTAATTTTGTGTTTTCCATTTAATTCTTTTTCGTTTACTGGTCTTTTACGATGCTATGTATTGTACACGTTATGCATATATATAAATAGAATTTTCATCAAATGGATAACATATCTATATATATATATATATATATATATATCATCGGATGTCTCACAAAACCACACCATTATTCACACATACACACATGTGTATATATATATACAATTAGGTACATATATATATATATATATATATATATATATATATATATATATATATATATATATATACAATTTCTCCTACATGTTTCCTTCGGAGCCAGTGGCATTTGACTTGGTGCCTTAGTAGTACGATTACAATTTGGGGGGAGGTAGCGGGTAATGGTATTCTCCGTCAGGATTTATGACCTGGTCGACCAAAAATCCGGCGATTTCCTCGTGAATTGCTCGTATCCGATCCTCCGGTAGGAGCTTATCCCACATCTCATTGAACTTCAAAACAAGAAGATGAATATGCATCTTAGTTGGGTGATAGATATCGACAATGATGTAAAAATTGTGAGTAGTGTTCTGGCAAACATACCCATAGTTGTCTTTCAGATTTGGTCATTTCGGACGCCATCATGCGAATGTTCTCGCAATCGCAGTATGCATAGTGATCAGTCCCCTACGCCTGCTTAAGGCCTTTACGAGAATGGAATTTAGCCAGATAATAAATAATCAAGCATGATAATTAATTGTATTGAAACAAGAATTAAAGAGATAGCTAGTTACTACTACTTAATTACTTACCTTAGGTCGTACCCAAGACAACTTTTTTTGCCATTTGCCTGGAGTTATTTTGATGAACTTTTCCCAAGCCCTGCCCGCAGGCAAAGAAAATGAATAAAGGGGTTATTAAATAGTTGACATCAGGAAATGATGAACTAAATAGGCCGACATATATATAGTTAATAATGATTGAAATTACCTGTCGACTATCCCCTTCATGATGGTGTAGTCAGTTTGTTCTCTCCATAGTGAGTCCAGTACTTCAACTGTTCCTTCTTCAACTTTAATGTCTAACAAGATCCAGTGGAAACTGCATGCGCACACGTTTGCATGTCTTAATTAAGCGGGTATGTGCATAACACTCAACTACGTACCCTAAACCATATACACTTAATTATTAACATCTAGCTAGCTAGCTAGCTAAGCAAAAACAGAATTTAATTTGTAGCATACAAGACAGTGTTACTCACAGGAAGTTGTAAGGAAGTAGTATATCTTCATTGGTATTGAGGCGCATCAAGAACTCTAGCATGTTATCCTCTACACCTTGTTTACAATATTTCAAATTCCACATGTATTCATTAATGGTATTTGGGTCAATGAACCCAATCCCAAAGCGTCCAGCTTTTTTCATTTCATACATCTTCATCCTGCATAATACGATAGAAAAAATATGGCGAGGATAATTAATTACAGGTAATGATCGATCAATGATCACTACATGCTAACAGTTGAGACTTCAATTACAGAAAGAAATCACTTACAGGCAATAGCAACTGACGATAAATTTGTCGAGTGCGTCTTGATTGAATAGCTGAGACAGTTCTGAATACTCAACGGATAGAGAATTCCCATGGAAATAATGCTCTTCATTGACTTTCACCATGAGGGACTCTCGATTGGAACTCTTGGTAATTTTCATGTACCAGTTATGCAGTTCATACATTCTCGTTGGGAGGTTCTTGACCTCATCAGAATGTACCAAAGGTTGGTCGCGGACATATTTCCGTTTTAGTTCCTCCTCTGTAAAATTGTCCATGGGCTCGAGCTCTAGGAGTTGTTCTATAGTGCATCCAATCTCTCTAGCCTGCCTTCTATGATCGTCGGTTATTATCACACTTTGGGAGATCTGCGGTGGTAGAACAAGCGGG
>LR738711.1:35021610-35068910 GCA_902687465.1 Secale cereale
CGATTGCACCGCATGTTTTCCCAGCTGGGGAACGGTTTTCCCGCATTTTTTGATAGCTGCTTGGCTCGAGCTCGAGCTCGACTCCTTCTGTAGTCGTGCTCGATGTTCCTTCTTGATTTGGCGCTCATAGTCTGAGTCAACAGGCTTGGGAGCTGGTTTTCTTGACATATGAATAAAGTGGTCAACGACTTTCGCAGGCACTTTCTCCTTTGGCGGCGGTGGCGGTTTCGGTCCAAAATGGGCGTCCACTTGGGCCTTCACTATGGCTGTGGTTTCCTCATCGTTCATGTCGTACGGCCTCCGAGGAAGAGGAGTGAGGCTTGGACCATATTGAACTCTCTTGCCTCCGCTTGTACCTCCTGTACTACCTTGATTTGTTGCGGCGGCTCTCTTCCGCGACTGCTGAGGCGGCGGAGACGACTGACGTGGTTGAGTCGGAGCAGGAGGAGTGGCCTGACGCTGTGCCGGAATTGGAGGAGCGGGAGTCTGCTGACGCGGTGGCGGACTTGGAGGAGGAGTCGGCTGACGTTGTGCCGGACTTGGAGGAGGAGTCGGCTGACGTGGTGGCGGACTTGGAGGAGCGGGAGTTGCTGACGCGGTGGCGGACTTCGAGGAGTCGACTGACGTGGTGTCGGTGGCCTTTGAAAGATTATGCAATCCTTTCTCCATAGGATGATATGATGTATGGCCTCTCCCAGTGTGTGCTCGTCGTCACCTCCAGGAATGTCAAGCTCTAGCCCCCAATATTGGTCCACCACCTCATCAGCCTGGACACGAGCATAGCCGGCTGGAATCGGGTTGCAATCGAAGCTTGCTTCTGGGGGATTTGTATAAGCAATGCCATCCACCACCTTCATGGATATGTTCTTCATTTTGAAGTGTAGCTCACAGTTAGTGTTCTCGGCGATGTCATCCACAGGGTATCTATCCAGCAGTGCGTCGCCCGGGGTGGAACCCACGCTCCTTCTCGGCATGGATGGGATGATGCTATCCAACGTTGGATCATCCGCTAGCTGCTGCCGCTGTTGAGACCCCCTTTCCTGGCTAAGTGAGTCGATTTGCTGCTGCTACAATTTGAGCGCCAACTCTGCGTGCGCTGATTCTAGGCCTTTTAGGCATTCTGCTTCCTTCTTCCTCTGCTCCTCCTCCAGGTTCTTCCTTCTCACAAGCGTTCTGTAGTCGGCCCTCCAGTCCGAAAAGCCCTCATACCACGGCATAACGCCCTTGCCTCGTGTTCTTCCCGGGTGTTCAGGATTTCCCAGGGCGCTAGTAAGCTCATCGTTCTCTCTGTTGGGCGTGAATTCCCCATTCCGAACTTCTTCTATTGCATCAAGTATCTTCTTTGCGGCTCCTTTAAGAGATGCCTTCTTTGAAACCTCGCCTGTCTTCGGGTCCAACACCCCCCCATGCGCATAGAACCAAGTCCTGCACCTGGGGGGCCAGCTCAGTGTAACTGGAGTGACCCCTGCATTTATCATCTCTCTCTCAGAGAGATCCCACTTAGGCATTGCCACCGCATAGCCACCTGGCCCTAGCCTATGGAACTGATTCCTTCTTGAGGCATTGGCCTTGTTTTTTGCCGACCGTTCCTTAGATAATCCTGATTCCATGAATTTCACAAAAGCGGGCCAATGTTCTCTTTGCTTCTCCAGTGTTCCCTTGAATTCTGGAGTCTTCTTTCCTCCTTTGATGTACTTGGCCCATACAGTTTTCTTATGGTTATTGAATGCAATTGTTATCTTCCTAAGAGCAGCGTCCTTGACTTTCTTCTCGTCATCCTTCGTGAAATGATCTGGTAGGGTGAAATGTTCCATGTGTTTTTCCAAAAGCAGAGATTTGCTCTGTCGTCGACAAAAGTAAGATCTGGACGTTTCTGTGCTGGCTCTTTCCATTCTTGAATGGATATCGGGAGTTGGTCCTTCATAATAACTCCGCACTGACGAACGAACTTGTTCGCAACTGTCCTAGGTGCTACTGGTTCGCCATCAGCTCTGATGGCATCGATGTTGTACTTTACGCCCTCCTTCAACTGTTTGGCCGGGCCTCGCACTGTCCTGATGCTTGTAGATTTTCTCGATCCGGAGGGCTAAAAGAAGAAAGATATTGATTCGTTAATATATCTCCATATCATTAAAAACATGTGATGATCACCAGATGCCTGCTTGTATAAATATACCTCGCCGGTCTCTGTTATTTCAAGATCGACATTTTCGGCGTCATCATCGATATCATAGTTCATGACTTCATTAATTTGGTCGTCGCGATCGAATAGATTATCACCCTCCCCGGTATTGTTCAGATATTGGGAGCCGTCATCTTCTTCATTATGATCATCTGGCCCGCAAGGGGAGCGTATGATCTCGAAAATGGCATCTTCTCCCTCTCTGCCGGTTTTGTCCGCCATATGTCAGGACCGGTCCTTCAGTAAAATAATTACCGGAAGACCGACCCTTTTATTAAACCAGCGAGGAATATTATTACCTGCTGGCAGACAATTCCTTGATACAGAATTCCAGTACACTGAATATTATACAAGGTTAAGCTGGGGGTTGCTCAACAACTTTATTACAAGCACGCCAATATATTACATAGAGGCGGATATGACACAAGGCAGGGTGGCATACTACTAACTCGTAATAAAAGGTGGTGGAATATGTCACAGTGAAGTGGGTGATGTGACTCCAATATTTTACAGTTCATCGAGTGTCGGAGTGAGACCCGATGAATTTATTTGGTGGTAGGCGGAAGCGGTTATAAAACAGTGATCAACTCCAGGATCGCAAGGGACTGACTGGGACTCCTCTAAGCGTCGGACTCGCTATCGAATTCCTCATCCATGAGATCACCTTCGTCCACATCTGCCCAAATCAACAAGCCAGGTGAGTACTTTGAATGTACTCGCAAGACAGTTCGGACTTAAGATATAACAAATGCCAAGATGATGCATATGAGTATTCCAGCAAAAATGCGACCGGAAAATAATATTAATGTGCTGTATGCAATGATAGAAGTCGGGCGGTAATCCTCCCGAAATCCATAAGGTAAATATAAGGAGACCAAACGAGTGTCTGAGTGACGCCTCGTCGGAAAATAATAAATGACAACAGGCCACAGTCGGGCGTCTGAGCAACACCACATAAAGGGCTTATAGCAAAAAAAATAACAAGAATGCCTCAGTCGGACGTCTGAGCGACATCGCATAAATGGCTTTATAAATAAAAAGAATGCCACAGTCAGACGTCTGAGCGACATCACATAAAGGGCTTATAAATAGAAAGAATGCCACAGTCGGACGTCTGAGCGACATCACATAAAGGGCTTATAAATAGCATTAGTATAATGATGAAATACTTCTGAAAATAAATAGATACAGAGATAGTAGGTGAGTTCATCTACCAAATGAACTTGACGAAAACACTACCCTGGTTTCCAACAAGAATATACTCGAGACGGTCACCGGGTTGACATGAAGATTGACCCTAGGCCATAAACATGGCTACCGAAGGAATTTAACTCTGCAGAGCTCGTACCATTAACTCATAGCCAACGGGTTCTACTAGCCAGGTGGGCTAGTCCCGTCTACGGTGTTTTAGTAGAAACCCAACTAACCAGTACGCACCCATTTAACATCCTGTCGTCCGGAATCACCCGTGACGACATTCACGGAAAACCTTAAGACGGGGAGGCTACAACCTCGAATAGCATGGGATCAAATTTATATATGCGGGCTCTAAGGGGTGCCCCCCTCTCGGTCCCAATCAGAAACACCCATGCCCCCTGACCGGATGACGGGCTTTAATCCAGGGCCATGGAACCCTCATCCTGGCCCCTCTACTTGGTGTGTACTCGGGAAGTGGTTTACAACTGACTAGACCGTAATCCCAACGGACGGCCTATGGTAGTACCAAAAAGGAGATGAACGAAATCATGACATGATCTCCGTTGATACTGAGATAACCAACTACTGGCATGCTCCAACAATACCAGCATTCCACCCATCATATCACCATATGATCGAGGTGGTTCAAACTTCAACTCTCGGGGCTCACCCGAAGCTTACTTGCATGAAATATAACCATACACAATGCTTATATAACCATGCTTATGAGAAGAGCTACTCGAGCAAACATGCAACACACTCATCATATCAAAGGTTCGAACATGCTTGCCTGGTTCTGAAAAGTCGAAGCCAAACTCGGTGTGATCCGCGTCTCCTTCATGGCCTCCAGTATCTATGTATTCAAACAAATACATACTAACATAAATATCGTGCGTGCAAATAAATTTGCTCCAAAAATTTCCACATAAATATCACAAAAAACTAGGCAGAAAACTAAAGAGGACAGAAAAAGAATCAACTCAAAATCATTTTTAGTTTAAAAGATATTAAGGTTTCTGTCCAGGGACTCATCTGTAATGAAACAGAAAAGATCCAGGGGTTAGAACAGAAAATAACAAAGCGAATCGGTACGCAGTACGTCAACCGCAGAGGAAACACACTTTGCCCGAATACGCTAACATAAAACGGTTCGAGGGGGAAGTATGAGAGGCTGACAAGGGGCCCCACTTGTCGGGTTTGAAGAACAGAAGCAGAGCCGGGCCGACGCCGGTGCTGCGGTGATCGCCGGCGTCAATCCGCGGCGAGTTAGGGGAGGGGAGAGGTTCCTACGGCTTCACGGTGGTCTTCCGCGTCGAACGGTGGTGGAGTTGGGTGTCGGCGAGCCCCACGTCGATGGCGACCCTGTCTCCGGCGGACGGTGGCTCGGGTGGTCGTGGACCTCGTCGGAGAAGGCCCCTGGTATGAAATTTAAGTGGGGGTCAGGTCCAGGTGTTTGCCAGGACGCTACGCTCAAGTTCACGGCGGCGGAGAAGCCCTCACCGGAGTGAACGGAGCTGGAGCCCGTAGCAGAGGTAGCTGGCCGGAGTTGGGGAGGAAGGGCCCCTCGAGGCTCTTCCAAAGGTTGGGCGCGGTCTAGGGAGGTAGTGGAGGTCTGTGCGTTCGAGCACGAGCTCGGGGGTGCCTTATATAGGCGGTTCGAGGTGACTGCCGCGAACGGATAAGTCCGGTGAGTCGATTACGGTGCTGCAGTGGCCGGACGGTGGAGTTAGGGGCTTGAGCATCATCCAGTAGCTGTAGAGGTTCCATTCCCGCGCCTAACTCAGCAGGAGAGGTGGAGTTACGGGCTGTCCCCGACGGAATGGCCGCGCGGCATGGCGGCGGCAGAAAACGCGCTCTGCGCGTGCCAGGCCACGGCGACAGCGTGCCAGGTGTGCGTTGGCTGCGGAGGTGGACACGTGGAGCACTGGGGTGGTTTGGGCGGCGCTAAACGGCGTTGATCCGTGGTGTTGCTTCTGTCAGCCGCCACGGGCGGCGCTGTTGCCGTGGCAGTCGCCGGCGCGGTCGGGCAAGGGCGCCACCGACGCCCAGAAGCGGCCAAGCGAGCGTGCGGCGGCCAGATAAGAAGAAGGAGCAGTGCAGCATCGAGACAAGGGGGTACTGGTGAGGTTTGTCGCTGTGCCTGACGAACTGTCGAAACTGACGAAACTGATGAACTGTCGACAGTTTCAGTTAACAGCTGACAGTTCAGTGTATGCAATGTGTTTGATGAAATGATTCTGGCATGTGTGCAATGTTCCTGGGGCTGATTTTTGGTGGAGTGGCCTCTTGATGTATCTAGAGGCTGCATGATTTTTCACAAAATTTTTGGAAGAAGATAAATATGAATTTCACAAAATTTTGCAAATCTGGTCCAAACTTGCAGCAGGTGAAATTTGAAAATTTTGAACTTTGGGCCAGTGAAACAAGATGGATCTAGGTTGTGGGTACTAAAGACCATCTAGGAGAGTTGGTTTGGAGTCAAATAGATAAATGGAAATGGTGGCTCCTTTGTAAATCACCAAGGTCCACTATAAAAGACATAATTATTTTTGGAGTGAAATAAATAGGGGAAAATCCTAATAAGGTTACAACTTGCTGGAATTGATGAAAGACTTGTCCTATGGTGTGAAGAGAGTCTTGGAGAGGATTGTTTCTGTTGGGGTCTTGACAAGGTGGAGGTGGAGAGGGAGATGAGTCCAAGGTTAAACTTGAGAGATTTAAATCAAGAAGGGGGGAATTCAAACAACCACTTTTGAAACTCAACTTGTGCTTGAGCCAAACACAAGAGAAAAACTTCAAGGCCAAAAACCAAGCTTGAGAAGACTCATCAACTTTGGCCAGAAAGGATTTTTGAAGGGTTTTAAGAGAAGATCAAACAACTCCCTTCCAAGAGGCCAAACGTTTGGAAGAAAAACCAACTAAAAAATTTGGGGTGTTACAACACCTACCCCCTTAGGAAAAATCTCGTCCCCGAGATTTCAGCTGATCCTCAAATAGGTGTGGATGTTCTGCCCGAAGGAAATCTTCCCTTTCCCACGTTGCCTCATCCTCTGTGTGATTACTCCACTGAACCTTGAGAAATTTAATAGTTTTCTGACGGGTCCTCCTTTCAGACTCCTCCAAAATCTTCAATGGGTGTTCTCGGTAGGTGAGATCTGGTTGCACATCAAGGTTTTCATGTGACACATGTTTCTCTGGGTTGCTTACACACTTCCGTAGTTGCGAGACGTGGAACACGTCGTGGACGTCTGACAGTTCCTTGGGAAGGTCCAGTTGGTAAGCTACTGTGCCTCTCCGTTCAACTATACGGAAGGGTCCGATGAATCGTGGTGCTAGTTTCCCTTTGACTTTGAATCGTTGTAGTCCTCTCATCGGTGACACATGTAAGTATACGTCGTCACCGGGTTCAAAACTTATTTCCCGATGCTTTTGATCGTAATAGCTCTTTTGTCGGCTTTGGGCGGTCTTGAGTCGATCCCGTATCATTTTTACTCTCTCCTCGGCTTCCTTTAACATATCTGGGCCAAATATGCGACTGTCCCCTGTTTCCGACCAATTCAATGGAGTACGGCATCTTCGTCCATACAAGGCTTTGAAAGGTGCCATCTGGAGGCTAGCTTGGTAACTGTTGTTGTATGCAAACTCGGCATATGGTAAGCTTTCCTCCCAACTGGCCCCATTGGTGAGGACACATGCCCTTAGCATGTCCTCGAGTATTTGGTTTACTCGTTCCGTTTGTCCTCCCGTCTGGGGGTGATAAGCTGTACTGAATGTTAGTTGCGTTCCGAGGGCTTGCTGCAACTGGTCCCAAAATTTGGAGACGAACTGAGTGCCTCTGTCAGATATTATAGTCTTGGGAACACCATGTAGGCATACTATCCGGGCGAGGTAAAGCTTGGCGAGCTTTTGAGTGGTATGGGTTGTCTTGACGGGTATGAAATGTGCCACCTTGGTCAGTCTATCTGTGATGACCCATATGGCATCCTTACCGTGTTGTGACCGAGGTAGTCCGACAATAAAATCCATCCCAATATCGTCCCATTTCCATTCTGGTATCTTGTTTGGCTGTAATAGCCCTGCGGGTTTTTGGTGCTCGGCTTTAATGCGTTGACATGAATCGCAGCATGCAATAAATGTGGCTATATCCCTCTTCATGTCGTGCCACCAAAATCTTTCCTGAATATCCTTGTACATTTTCGTACCTCCAGGCTGGATTGAGTATGGAGCGGTGTGGCTTTCGGCTAGAATTTTCTGTTTAAGGTCGTTGCTATTTGGTACGCAAAGTCTGTCTCCGAACCATAATATTCCTTCACTGACTATGGTGAATTCTGAGGCCTTGCCCAGACTTACTTTTCTTTTTATCCCTTCGATGCTGGGATGTCCAGGCTGAGCCTTCTTTATTTGCTCTATTAGTGTAGGCTGTATTTCTAGCTTGGATACTTCGCCTTCCGTGACCATCATTAGGTTGAGTCTGGCGAATTCTTGCTGAAATTCGGGTCTTAGGTTTTGTATGTTGCCGCTATTCGGGCTGGGGTTTCGGCTGAGAGCATCTGCCACCACGTTTGCTTTTCTGGGTGATAGTGGATACCAACGTCGTAATCTTTTACCAGTTCCAGCCAGCGTCGTTGTCGTAAATTGAGATCTGGCTGTGTGAAAATATAGCTGAGGCTCTTATGGTCCGTATATATTTCACAGCGATTTCCAAGCAAAAAGTGCCTCCATTCCTTGAGTGCATGAATGACTGCTGCCAACTCCAAATAATGAGTAGGATAGTTTTCTTCGTGTTTTCGCAGTTGCCGGGAAGCGTAGGCGACTACTTTGCCTTCTTGCATTAATACGCATCCGAGGCCTTTCCGGGATGCATCGCAATATACTTCAAAACTCTTGTGTATGTCTGGCACAACTAATACTGGGGCTGTTGTTAACCTCTTTTTGAGTTCTTGGAAGCTTTCCTCACATGCTTCGGTCCACACGAATTTCTTATCCTTCTTGAGTAGCTGTGTCAATGGTTTGGCTATGGTGGAAAATCCTTCGATAAACCTTCTGTAATATCCGGCCATACCGAGGAAACTGTGTATATCCATTACACTGGCTGGCGACTTCCAGCCAAGTACAGCCTTGACTTTATCTGGGTCCACAGCAACTCCTTCTTGTGTTAATACGTGTCCTAGGAAACCCACTTGTCTCAACCAAAATTCACATTTGCTGAATTTGGCGTAAAGTTGGTGTTTCCTTAATTCTCCCAGTACAATGCGGAGGTGCACATCATGTTCTTCCGGTGTCTTGGAATATACCAAGATATCATCAATAAATACCACCACAAATTTGTCCATGAATTTCATAAATACCTTGTTCATGAGGTGGACGAAATATGCGGGGGCGTTGGTCAGTCCAAACGGCATTACTGTAAATTCATAAAGTCTGTATCTTGAAGTGAATGCTGTTTTCGGTATATCTTCTGTGCGTACTTTCAGTTGATGATATCCTGACCTTAAGTCAACCTTTGAGAAAACCTTGGCTTGCGCGAGCTGGTCAAATAAATCATTTATCCGTGGCATCGGATATTTATTCTTGATTGTGACCATCTTGAGCGCTCGGTAGTCTATACACAGCCTCATGGTCCCATCCTTCTTTTTGGCAAATAGTACCGACGAACCCCAAGGTGAGAAGCTGGCCCGTATAAATCCCTTGTCCAGCAGCTCCTTTATTTGCTTCTTTAATTCAACCAACTCGGATGGCGCCACTCTGTATGGTTTCTTATATATGGGGATGGTTCCCGGTGCTAGCTCAATAATGAATTCTATTTCTCTGTCTGGCGGCATGCCTGGTAATTCCTCGGGAAATACGTCCAGAAATTCACATACAACTGGAACCTTGCTTAACTCAGATGTATCAACTTTGTTTAATTTTGGTTGTCGAGATACTGGTCTTTCCTGAGCTGCGACTCTTATTGTTTTTCCATGATGATGAGTAAGAATCACTGTCCTGTTGAAGCAGTCAATAAATCCTTTATTGCTGGTTAGCCAATCCATACCCAGGATAACATCCAGTCCTTTGTTTTCCAACACGATGAGGTTTGCGTGAAATTTTAATCCCTCAATCTCAATGGTCAAACCTTGGCAGTAATTTTGAGTGATCTGCTTACTTCCGGGGGACTTGATGGTCATTGATTTTCCCAAGGGAAGCATTGAAAAACCATGTTGCAAAGCAAAACTCTTCGAAATGAATGAATGAGAAGCTCCAGAATCAAACAAAACCGTGGCAGGTATTCTGTTGACAGGAAACGTACCGAGTACGATATCCGTGGCATCTTGTGCTTGCTCCTTGGTCACATGGTTTAGGTGGCCTTTCATGTGATTGTTATTGGGGTTGAAATTGTTACGCTTGGGCGCGGAATTTTTCCCGTTGCCGTTTGGCTTCGGTGCTGAGTTTCTTGGATTAGGGCACTGTTTAGCATAGTGTCCCTCTTCTCCACACGCGTAGCAGGTAACACCCGGGCGATAGGTGAAATCCTTGTCTCTTGCATGAAAATTCTTATTTGGACGTGTGTCGTTGGTCGTGGGTCTGTTCACACCATTCCTCTGGAAATTTATCTTATTCTTGTTGTTGCGGGGGTGGTTGGTCGGATCCCTTTTTCTCTTGCGGATGTCTTCCAGACTGCGACGTTCATTTTCCAGTGTAATGGCTTTGTATACCAGGGTCTTGAAATCTGGAAAAGTGTGTACGACTAACTGGCATTTTAGTGCTGGTGCCAGTCCGTCCAGGAATTTCTCCATATTTTTATTTTCCGTCATTCGCTCTTCGTTGGCATAACGTGATAATTGCGCAAACTGACTGTTGTACTCCTGTACTGTCATGCCTCTCTGCTTGAGGTCATCAAATTCTTTTTTCTTGATCTTCATAATACTCTTAGGGATGTGTGCTTCGCGAAAGCCTTCCTTGAAATCTTCCCAGGTGACATTATTTATATCGGGATGCATAAGCAGGAAATTTTCCCACCATGACGCGGCTGCTCCAGTAAGGTAATGTGGTGCGTACATCACTTTTTCACGGTCTGAGCATTGTGCCACAATTAATTTCCTTTCAATATCTCGTAGCCAATCATCAGCCTCAAGAGGCTTATCTGTGTGCGAAAATGTTGTTGGACGCGTCTTCTGAAATTCAGACAATTTTGAGTGCGGTTGGTATGGCTCGCGGTGATTTCCCATGTTAATGACATGGTTCATCATTTCTTGGTGCTGTTGCTGACTTTGCTCGTAAAGGCGGCACACTTGAGAAAATGCCGTCTCACTGCCCTGCTGACTTGACTGCCCCTGCGAGAAATTGTTGTTTGTCTATGTGCCATAATTTTCTTCCGGCGGACTTGGCATGGAACGTGTCCAGGGACGAGTCATTTCTTACTCTGGGGTAATAAAGCAGGAAATCTGAGAAAAACCGAGCAGCAAAATAAACCAAGACTTTGCAAAAGCGATCAAACACGAGCTCGAAAAAGATTTTTGAAATAAACTGGTTGATTGCGCACGGAGAAGGCTGCTAGTACATATGTTACACGCCGGTTCTAATTATACATACGTCACTCAGGGTGTGCGTACACATCCTGACATGTTATTTAAAACTAGTGCACTCCTCCAAGATCCTACATGATGCGCAAACAGACTACCCCCATCAACCTATTTTACATAACACACAATATTACAAGCGAGCGCGGCACGTCACGGAATAACGCGCTAGTCGGAGATGTTGAAGATTTCCCTCGGCCTGCTGAGGGTAAGGCCCAGTGGTGCTGGAGACTCAACTTCCTCCTCACTAATGGGCTCCAGGCGCGGAGTACGAGGTGTCGAAGCAGGTGCAGTAGGCGGTGCAGCTCTGACTGGAGTAGGAGCAATGACTTGGTCAAACTCCTTAGTGGTAGGCAGACGGCGAGCGGTGGCTAAGATGGACGGTGCATAGGATGCGGCGGACGAGACAAATGTCATTGGTGGTGCAGTATGGAGCAGCTCCCTCCTGTTGGCGGAGCCACTCTGGACCATCTCCATATGGGTGGCCACCAGGTCGTCCACCAGATTATCAAAGGCTGCCTCAAGTGCCTTGAGGTACTCAACCATTGATTCAATGGCTTCGTCACGCTCCCCATTTGCGCAGGCAAATGCATAGTGACACGTGTATGCACGTGACATGGGAGGTAACGGAAGCGACGAGTCTTCATCGAAGGCAGAATGTCCCAGAGATGAGCTATCGCCTCACGGGCAGCCATTTGCATGGCATGCCTCTCCGTAGGCATGGCTCTGCCCACAAATCGAAGGCGGCGCGCTTCAGATCACCCACCTTTGAAGTGTACCACAGCCTGATGCATAGACACACTGTCGTTGAGCTTGTGACGGTAGAGCGTAAACTCGGGACGAGTGGATGGCCCGATCGCGACTTTGGTGATGGCGAAGAGGAGCTTGACAAACCCCTCAGGAATGTTGGCGAACACCTGTGCATCACAGTCATTGCTGGCCATCTACAAAAGTAGACAAAAATTCCGACTAGTCAGGCCATAAATTTATGCTGACCAACAGAAAATTGCTACAGATGTAAAGATGCTGAAAGGCAAATTTTTCGCTAATAACCGATTAGCGAGCACACCTAGTGGCTTCCTACAGTCAGACTGGCTCTGATACCAAGGTTGTCAGGACCGGTCCTTTAGTAAAATAATTACCGGAAGACCGACCCTTTTATTAAACCAGCGAGGAATATTATTACCTGCTGGCAGACAATTCCTTGATACAGAATTCCAGTACACTGAATATTATACAAGGTTGAGCTGGGGGTTGCTCAACAACTTTATTACAAGCACACCAATATATTACATAGAGGCGGATATGACACAAGGCAGGCTGGCATACTACTAACTCGTAATAAAAGGTGGTGGAATATGTCACAGTGAAGTGGGTGATGTGACTCCAATATTTTACAGTTCATCGAGTGTCGGACTGAGACCCGATGAATTTATCTGGTGGTAGGCGGAAGCGGTTATAAAACAGTTATCAACTCCAGGATCGCAAGGGACTGACTGGGACTCCTCTAAGCGTCGGACGCGCTATCGAATTCCTCATCCATGAGATCGCCTTCGTCCACATCTGGCCAAATCAACAAGCCAGGTGAGTACTTTGAATTTAATCGCAAGACAGTTCGGACTTAAGATATAACAAATGCCAACATGATGCATATGAGTATTCCAGCAAAAATACGACCGGAATAAAATATTAATGTGCTGTATGCAATGATAGAAGTCGGGCGGTAATCCTCCCGAAATCCATAAGGTAAATATAAGGAGACCAAACGAGTGTCTGAGTGACGCCTCGTCGGAAAATAATAAACGACAACAGGCCATAGTCGGGCGTCTGAGCGACACCACATAAAGGGCTTATAGCAAAAAAAAAATAACAAGAATGCCTCAGTCGGACGTCTGAGCAACATCGCATAAAGGGCTTTATAAATAAAAAGAATGCCACAGTCGGACGTCTGAGCGACATCACATAAAGGGCTTATAAATAGAAAGAATGCCACAGTCGGACGTCTGAGCGACATCACATAAAGGGCTTATAAATAGCATTAGTATAATGATGAAATACTTCTGAAAATAAATAGATACAGAGATAGTAGGTGAGTTCATCAACCAAATGAACTTGACGAAAACACTACCCTGGTTTCCAACAAGAATATACTCGAGACGGTCACCGGGTTGACATGAAGATGGACCCTAGGCCATAAACATGGCTACTGAAGGAATTTAACTCTGCAGAGCTCGTACCATTAACTCATAGCCAACGGGTTCTACTAGCCACGTGGGCTAGTCCCGTCTACGGTGTTTTAGTAGAAACCCAACTAACCAGTACACACCCATTTAACCTCATGTCGTCCGGAATCACCCGTGACAACATTCACGGAAAACCTTAGGAAGGGGAGGCTACAACCTCGAATAGCATGGGATCAAATTTATATATGCGCGCTCCTCTCGGTCCCAACCGGAAACACCCATGCCCCCTGACCGGATGACGGGCTTTAATCCAGGGCCATGGAACCCTCATCCTGGCCCCTCTACTTGGTGTGTACTCGGGAAGTGGTTTACAACTGACTAGACCGTAATCCCAACGGACGGCCTATGGTAGTACCGAAAAGGAGATGAACGGAATCATGACATGATCTCCATTGATACTGAGATAACCAACTACTGGCATGCTCCAACAATACCAGCATTCCACCCATCATATCACCATATGATCGAGGTGGTTCAAACTTCAACTCTCGGGGCTCACCCGAAGCTTACTTGCATGAAATATAACCATACACAATGCTTATATAACCATGCTTATGAGAAGAGCTACTCGAGCAAACATGCAACACACTCATCATATCAAAGGTTCGAACATGCTTGCCTGGTTCTGAAAAGTCGAAGCCTAACTCGGTGTGATTCGCGTCTCCGTCACGGCCTCCAGTATCTATGTATTCAAACAAATACATACTAACATAAATACCGTGCGTGCAAATAAAGTTGCTCCAAAAATTTCCACATAAATATTACAAAAAACTAGGCAGAAACCTAAAGAGGACAGAAAAAGAATCAACTCAAAATATTTTTTAGTTTAAAAGATATTAAGGTTTCTGTCCAGGGACTCATCTGTAATGAAAGAGAAAAGATCCAGGGGTTAGAACAGAAAATAACAAAGCGAATCGGTACGCAGTAGGTCAACCGCAGAGGAAAACACACTTTGCCCGAGTACGCTAACAGAAAACGGTTCGAGGGGGAGGTATGAGAGGCTGACAAGGGGCCCCACTTGTCGGGTTTGAAAAACAAAAGCAGAGCCGCGCCGGCGCCGATGCTGCGGTGATCGTCGGCGTCGATCCGCGGTGAGTTAGGGGAGGGGAGAGGTACCTACGGCTTCACGGTGGTCTTCCGCATCGAACGGTGGTGGAGTTGGGTGTCGGCGAGCCCCACGTCAACGGCGACCCTGTCTCTGGCGGACGGCGGCTCGGGTGGTCGTGGACCTCGTCGGAGAAGGCCCCTGTTATGAAATTGAAGTGGGGGTCAGGTCCAGGTGGTTGCCAGGACGCTACGCTCAAGTTCACGGCGGCGGAGAAGCCCTCACCGGAGTGATCGGAGCTGGAGCCCGAAGCGGAGGTAGCTGGCCGGAGTTGGGGAGGAAGGGCCCCTCGAGGCTCTTCCAGTGGTTGGGCGCGGTCTAGGGAGGTAGTGGAGGTCTGTGCGTTCGAGCACGAGCTCGGCGGTGCCTTATATAGGCGGTTCGAGGTGACTGCCGCGAACGGATAAGTCCGGCGAGTCGATTACGGTGCTGCATTGGCCGGACGGCGGAGTTAGGGGCTTGAGCATCATCCAGTAGCTGTAGAGGTTCCATTCCCGTGCCTAACTCAGCAGGAGAGGTGGAGTTACGGGCTGTCCCCGACGGAACGGCCGCGCGGCACGGCGGCGGCAGAAAACGCGCTCTGCGCGTGGCAGGCCACGGCGACGGCGTGCCAGGCGTGCGTTGGCTGTGGAGGTGGACACGCGGAGCACTGGGGTGGTTTGGGCGGCGCTAAACGGCGTTGAGCCGCGGTGTTGCTTCTGTCAGCCGCCACGGGCGGCGCTGTTGCCGTGGCAGTCGCCGGCGCGGTCGGGCCAGGGCGCCACCGACGCCCAGAAGCGGCCAAGCGAGCGTGCGGCGACCAGATAAGAAGAAGGAGCAGTGCAGCATCGAGACAAGGGGGTACTGGTGAGGTTTGTCGCTGCGCCTGACGAACTGTCGAAACTGATGAACTGTCGACAGTTTCAGTTAACAGCTGAGAGTTCAGTGTATGCAATGTGTTTGATGAAATGATTCTGGCATGTGTGCAATGTTCGTGGGGCTGATTTTTGGTGGAGTGGCCTCTTGATGTATCTAGAGGCTGCATGATTTTTCACAGAATTTTTGGAAGAAGATAAATATGAATTTCACCAAATTTTGCAAATCTGGTCCAAATTTGCAGGAGGTGAAATTTAAAATTTTTGAACTGTGGGCCAATGAAACAAGATGGATCTAGGTTGTGGGTACTAAAGACCATCTAGGAGAGTTGGTTTGGAGTCAAATAGATAAATGGAAATGGTGGCTCCTTTGTAAATCACCAAGGTCCACTATAAAAGACAGAATTATTTTTGGAGTGAAATAAATAGGGAAAAAAATCCTAATAAGGTTACAACTTGCTGGAATTGATGAAAGACTTGTCCTATGGTGTGAAGAGAGTCTTGGAGAGGATTGTATCTGTTGGGGTCTTGAGAAGGTGGAGGTGGAGAGGGAGATGAGTCCAAGGTTAAACTTGAGAGATTTAAATCAAGAAGGGGGAAATTCAAACAACCACTTTTGAAACTCAACTTGTGCTTGAGCCAAACACAAGAGAAGAACTTCAAGGCCAAAAACCAAGCTTGAGAAGACTCATCAACTTTGGCCAGAAAGGATTTTTGAAGGGTTTTAAGAGAAGATCAAACAACTCCCTTCCAAGAGGCCAAAAGTTTGGAAGAAAAACCAACTCAAAAATTTGGGGTGTTACACCATAGCTTTTATTTAACTAATCCAGAAGAAATATAAAACAATTTAGTATTCAAATTACAAAGCATGCATGCAACCATTAAGGAAAAACTGAATCATAGTAATATGCATCGTACCGTATAATATATAACCTCGAATACATGGTCTCGAATAATATATATAATTTCAGATACATCGATCATCTCGAATATTATATGTCGAATACATCACTAGCTAGCTAGCTAATAAATATCGAATACTACAAAATAATCTAGTTCACTCGCGGTTCCCGAGGCGCGGGCGGTGGACACCCAAAGAGAAGGAATCATCACAGGATCATAGCTCCGGTCATCCCCCCAAAGAACCTGCCAGGTATTGGAGAACCTGATGTCCATAGCAGCCATGTATCGACGGACGTGCTAGTCCTCCTCCCTGACACGGCGACGCACCACCTCCGGCAGTGCCGGCTCCCTCCGCACCGAAAGTGGCCCACGCGAACGCCACCAAAGGAGCTCAGGGTCGATGACGGCACCCAGGGTCGCGTTCCTCACCAAGCAGCGAGCCCCTGAAGGTAGCACCTCCCAGTGGCAGCCCGGCAGAGCCCAGTCCCGGACATGGGTCCTCTGAAGCAGGATGTCGTCGCGAACGGGTCGACGGGGAGGATGCGGGCCGGGCATCATCGAGAACAAATACTATATGCAAACGTAAAATTCTAAATATCTATAACTAAAATTATAAGAAACTAAAAATAATCGATCATCGTTTAACAATTTGAAAATTAATCTAATTCATCTAGCTAAAACTAACATTTCTAAAATTTCTAACATTTCTATATAACTAACATTTCTATATACTATTTGAAAATTAATCTAATTCATCTAGCTAAAACTAACATTTCTAAAATTTCTAACATTTCTATAGAACTAATATTTCTATATACTATTTGAAATTAATCTAATTCATCTAGCTAAACTAAAATTTCTAACATTTCTATATAACTAACATTTCTGTATACTATTTGAAATTAATCTAATTCATCTAGCTAAAACTAAAATTTCTAAAACTAAAATTTCTAAAGTGTGTGTGTGTGTGTGTGTGTGTGTGTGTGTGTGTGTCCGCGTGTGTGTGTGTGTCCGCGTGTGTGTGTGCGAGGGGCCGGGGGAGAGGGCCTCACCGCGCGGGCAAGGTCGAGTCGACGGCGATGGCGAGGTCGAGGCAACAGCGGCGGTGGCGTCGACGGGGGCGGCGACGGCGAAAGGGGCGGTGCGCGACAGAGACAGGGGCGGCGCGCGACGGCGACAGAGGCGGCGACGGCGATGGCGACGGGGACGGGGGCAGCGACGGCGGCGGGGCGGCGACGGCGTCGACGGAGAGGAAGAAACAGAACGAGAAACAGAGGGAAACTGAATTTTTTCAAGTGTCGTATATATAGTATCGACCTTTAGTACCGGTTGGAGCCACCAACCCGTACTAAAGGCCTGTTTTTGCCAGGTCAAGCGGTGGGAAGGGCATGCCTTTAGTACCGGGTGGTGGCTCCAACCGGTACTAAAGACCCCCCTTTAGTTCCGGTTGGAGCCACCACCCGGTACTAAAGGGTTTGCGCTGCCAGGCGAGGGGCGCAGAAGTTTAGTCCCACCTCGCTAGCCGAGGGGGACTCGCACATGCTTATAAGCCCCGCCGCCGCTGCTGTATCGAGCTCCTCTCTAAAGCAGGCCTTCTTGGCATACCTCTGCCGCCTTGCCCCGTTGGGCCTACTGGGCTAGCTGACCTGCATCCTGGCCCAACTAGAGGTTGGGTTTCTAGTCGTATGCATGCAGCTATTGCCAGTAGGCGGGCTTTTTTCTTTTTTTTCTTTTTTTTTCTTTTCTACTTTACTTATTTTCTTTTATTTATTTTTGAGTTGTTTTTTGCTATATTTAGAGTTTTTTGTGAATATTTTTGCTCTAGGTACAAAAAATTACAAACTTTCTGTTAGTGTCGGTAGTTTTTAAATTTGAATAGTTTAAATTTGAATTATTTCAAATTTGTGTGAATCACTAGTTTGTTAATAACTTAACTTTAAAAATAGATTTTTCAGTAATTCTTTTTTCATATGTTTAATATTAGTGTGTTTTATCATTATATTCAACTTGGTAATACTTAGGTCATATAAAAAATGAAATGCCTTTGTAACAGATGACTTATCGTCCGAAACCCTGATAGATCGAAAGAGATTGTCCATTTTGTACATGAAGTGCATCCAGTTTTTGTCGTAACCCTCTCTACTTTTTTGCACATGCTATGTGGGTGAAATTATGATACCATGCCAACTTTTAGCCTTCTCAGAGTTCATTTGAAGTGTTTTTAAATTTCAAGGTCATTTAGCTGAAAAATTCAGTAAATGCATGAAAGAATTTGCACATAAAATTTCTTCGCGTTTCAAGTGCCAAAACACATAAGTACCCTAACTATTACAAGGATTTCCTCCGGTTTGTTCGAAACAGGACTTTCCAGATTTATAAGTCCGGAAACTCACTAGAGAAGAAAGTGATGACAGTGAAGCCGATCACATCCCAGACTGGGATCTTTGGGTGTGAAATTTTTTCTTTGCGTGTGTCCCTTTGTGCCGTAACCATGGACAATCTTCGTCTTTTAACTGGATGCTCGGGTCAATATTCACTGTGAATGGAGCAATTTCATCAAACTTTTCATAATCTTCTAACATGTCTGTCTTGTCATCCACTCCCACGATGTTTCTTTTCCCAGAAAGAACTATGTGGCACTTTGGCTCATCGTATGATGCATTCGCTTCCTTATCTTTTCTTTTTCTCGGCTTCGTAGACATGTCCTTCACATAGAAAACATGTGCCACATCATTGGCTAGCACGAATAGTTCGTCTGCATACGCAAGATTGTTGAGATCCACTGTTGTCATTCCGTACTGCGGGTCTTCTGTTACCTCGCCTCGTTTCATATTGACCCATTTGCACCGAAACAAAGGGACCTTCAAACCATGTCCATAGTCAAGATCCCATATGTCCTCTATGTAACCATAACATGTTTCCTTTCCCGTCTTGGTTGCTGCATCAAAGCGGACACCACTGTTTTGGTTCGTGCTCTTCTTATCTTGGGCGATCGTGTAAAATGTATTCCCATTTATCTCGTACCCTTTGAAAGTCATTATATTCGAAGATGGTAACTAGGAAAGCAACTACAGTTCATCTTCAATAGCGCCGTCATGCATGGCACGTGTCTGCAACCAGCCGGCCAAAGTCGTTGTTTATTCACATGTAATCCAGTCGTCAGACTGCTCCGGGTATTTGGAGCATAGAAAATTCTTGTCTTCGTCCATATACGGAGCCACCAAGGCGGAGCTCTGTAGAACTGTGTAGTGTGCTTTAGTGAGAGAATGCCCATCCGTACATATTATTTGATCCCCTCCTAGCGTGCCTTTTCCATCCAGTCTGCCCTTATGCCACGATTCAGGAACACCAATCGGCTTAAGGTCAGGAATAAAGTCAATACAAAACTCAATGACCTCCTCATTTTCATGCCCTTTGGAGATGCTTCCTTCTGGCCTAGCATGGTTATGAACATATTTCTTTAAGACTCCCATGAACCTCTCAAAGGGAAACATATTGTGTAGAAATACAGGACCCAAAACGTTAATCTCTTCGCATAGGTGAACTAGGATGTGCATCATGGTGTTGAAGAAGGATGGTGGGAACACCAACTCGAAACTGACAAGACATTGCACCAAATCATTCTGTAACGCTGGTATGATTTCTGGATCGATTACCTTCTGAGAGATTGCATTGAGGAATGCACATAGCTTCACAATGGCTAATCGAACATTTTTCGGTAGAAGCCCCCTTAATGCAATCGGAAGCAGTTGCGTCATAATCACGTGGCAATCATGAGATTTTAGGTTCTGGAACTTTTTCTCTGCCATATTTATTATTCCATTTATATTCGACGAGAAGCCAGACGGTACCTTAATACTGAGCAGGAATTCAAAGAAGATTTCCTTCTTTTCTTTGGTAAGAGCGTAGCTGGCATGACCCTGATGTATGCCGTCTTTTCCGTGCATACGTTGCTGGACCTCCCATGCCTCCGGTGTATCTTTTGCCTTCCCATACATGCCTAAGAAGCCAAGCAGGGTCACGCAAAGATTCTTCGTCACGTGCATCACGTCGATTGCGGAGCAGACCTCTAGGACTTTCCAATAGGGCAGGTCCCAAAATATAGATTGCTTCTTCCACATGGGTGCGCGTTCGTCAGCGTCAGTCGGAACAAGTTGTCCGCCAGGACCCTTTCCAAAGACTACCTTCAAATCCTTGACCATATCATGTACATGTGACGCCCCCGATTTGTCCGTACACTAATCATGCATGCAAATGTGTACGACCAAGATCAAGGACTCACTTGAAGATATCACAACACAACTCTAGACACAAATTAAAATAATACAAGCTTTATATTACAAGCCACGGGCCTCGAGGGCTCGAATACATAAGCTCGAATACACAAGAGTCAGCGGAAGAAATAATATCTGAGTACAGACATAAGTTAAACCACGTCGGCGAGCCCCACGTCGACGGCGACCCTGTCTCCGGCGGACGGCGGCTCGGGTGGTCGTGGACCTCGTCGGAGAAGGCCCCTGGTATGAAATTGAAGTGGGGGTCAGGTCCAGGTGGTTGCCAGGACGCTACGCTCAAGTTCACGGCGGCGGAGAAGCCCTCACCGGAGTGATCGGAGCTGGAGCCCGAAGCGGAGGTAGCTGGCCGGAGTTGGAGAGGAAGGGCCCCTCGAGGCTCTTCCAGTGGTTGGGCGCGGTCTAGGGAGGTAGTGGAGGTCTGTGCGTTCGAGCACGAGCTCGGCGGTGCCTTATATAGGCGGTTCGAGGTGACTGCCGCGAACGGATAAGTCCGGCGAGTCGATTACGGTGCTGCATTGGCCGGACGGCGGAGTTAGGGGCTTGAGCATCATCCAGTAGCTGTAGAGGTTCCATTCCTGTGCCTAACTCAGCAGGAGAGGTGGAGTTACGGGTTGTCCCCGACGGAACGGCCGCGCGGCACGGCGGCGACAGAAAACGCGCTCTGCGCGTGGCAGGCCACGGCGACGGCGTGCCAGGCGTGCGTTGGCTGTGGAGGTGGACACGCAGAGCACTGGGGTGGTTTGGGCGGCGCTAAACGGCGTTGAGCCGCGGTGTTGCTTCTGTCAGCCGCCACGGGCGGCGCTGTTGCCGTGGCAGTCGCCGGCGCGGTCGGGCCAGGGCGCCACCGACGCCCAGAAGCGGCCAAGCGAGCGTGCGGCGACCAGATAAGAAGAAGGAGCAGTGCAGCATCGAGACAAGGGGGTACTGGTGAGGTTTGTCGCTGCGCCTGACGAACTGTCGAAACTGATGAACTGTCGACAGTTTCAGTTAACAGCTGAGAGTTCAGTGTATGCAATGTGTTTGATGAAATGATTCTGGCATGTGTGCAATGTTTGTGGGGCTGATTTTTGGTGGAGTGGCCTCTTGATGTATCTAGAGGCTGCATGATTTTTCACAGAATTTTTGGAAGAAGATAAATATGAATTTCACCAAATTTTATAAATCTGGTCCAAATTTGCAGCAGGTGAAATTTAAATTTTTTGAACTGTGGGCCAATGAAACAAGATGGATCTAGGTTGTGGGTACTAAAGACCATCTAGGAGAGTTGGTTTGGAGTCAAATAGATAAATGGAAATGGTGGCTCCTTTGTAAATCACCAAGGTCCACTATAAAAGACAGAATTATTTTTGGAGTGAAATAAATAGGGGAAAAATCCTAATAAGGTTACAACTTGCTGGAATTGATGAAAGACTTGTCCTATGGTGTGAAGAGAGTCTTGGAGAGGATTGTTTCTGTTGGGGTCTTGACAAGGTGGTGGTGGAGAGGGAGATGAGTCCAAGGTTAAACTTGAGAGATTTAAATCAAGAAGGGGGAAATTCAAACAACCACTTTTGAAACTCAACTTGTGCTTGAGCCAAACACAAGAGAAAAACTTCAAGGCCAAAAACCAAGCTTGAGAAGACTCATCAACTTTGGCCAGAAAGGATTTTTGAAGGGTTTTAAGAGAAGATCAAACAACTCCCTTCCAAGAGGCCAAAAGTTTGGAAGAAAAACCAACTCAAAAATTTGGGGTGTTACACCATAGCTTTTATTTAACTAATCCAGAAGAAATATAAAACAATTTAGTATTCAAATTACAATGCATGCATGCAACCATTAAGGAAAAACTGAATCATAGTAATATGCATCGTACCGTATAATATATAACCTCGAATACATGGTCTCGAATAATATATATAATTTCAGATACATCGATCATCTCGAATATTATATGTCGAATACATCACTAGCTAGCTAGCTAATAAATATCGAATACTACAGAATAATCTAGTTCACTCGCGGTTCCCGAGGCGCGGGCGATGGACACCCAAAGAGAAGGAATCATCACAGGATCATAGCTCCGGTCACCCCCCCAAAGAACCTGCCAGGTATTGGAGAATCTGACGTCCATAGCAGCCATGTATCGACGGACGTGCTAGTCCTCCTCCCTGACACGGCGACGCACCACCTCCGGCAGTGCCGGCTCCCTCCGCACCGAAAGTGGCCCACGCGAACGCCACCAAAGGAGCTCAGGGTCGATGACGGCACCCAGGGTCGCGTTCCTCACCAAGCGGCGAGCCCCTGAAGGTAGCACCTCCCAGTGGCAGCCCGGCAAAGCCCAGTCCCGGACATGGGTCCTCTGAAGCAGGATGTCGTCGCGAACGGGTCGACGGGGAGGATGCGGGCCGGGCATCGTCGAGAACAAATACTATATGCAAACGTAAAATTCTAAATATCTATAACTAAAATTATAAGAAACTAAAAATAATCGATCATCGTCTAACAATTTGAAAATTAATCTAATTCATCTAGCTAAAACTAACATTTCTAAAATTTCTAACATTTCTATATAACTAACATTTCTATATACTATTTGAAAATTAATCTAATTCATCTAGCTAAAACTAACATTTCTAAAATTTCTAACATTTCTATAGAACTAACATTTCTATATACTATTTGAAATTAATCTAATTCATCTAGCTAAACTAAAATTTCTAACATTTCTATATAACTAACATTTCTGTATACTATTTGAAATTAATCTAATTCATCTAGCTAAAACTAAAATTTCTAAAACTAAAATTTCTAAAGTGAGTGTGTGTGTGTGTGTGTGTGTGTGTCCGCGTGTGTGTGTGTCCGCGTGTGTGTGTGCGAGGGGCCGGGGGAGAGGGCCTCACCGCGCGGGCAAGGTCGAGTCGACGGCGATGGCGAGGTCGAGGCAACAGCGGCGGTGGCGTCGACGGGGGCGGCGACGGCGAACGGGGCGGCGCGCGACAGAGACAGGGGCGGCGCGCGACGGCGACAGAGGCGGCGACGGCGACGGCGACGGGGACGGGGGCAGCGACGGCGGCGGGGCGGCGACGGCGTCGACGGAGAGGAAGAAACAGAACGAGAAACAGAGGGAAACTGAATTTTTTCAAGTGTCGTATATATAGTATCGACCTTTAGTACCGGTTGGAGCCACCAACCCGTACTAAAGGCCTGTTTTTGCCAGGTCAAGCGGTGGGAAGGGCATGCCTTTAGTACCGGGTGGTGGCTCCAACCGGTACTAAAGACCCCCCTTTAGTTCCGGTTGGAGCCACCACCCGGTACTAAAGGGTTTGCGCTGCCAGGCGAGGGGCGCAGAAGTTTAGTCCCACCTCGCTAGCCGAGGGGGACTCGCACATGCTTATAAGCCCCGCCGCCGCTGCTGTATCGAGCTCCTCTCTAAAGCAGGCCTTCTTGGCATACCTCTGCCGCCTTGCCCCGTTGGGCCTACTGGGCTAGCTGACCTGCATCCTGGCCCAACTAGAGGTTGGGTTTCTAGTCGTATGCATGCAGCTATTGCCAGTAGGCGGGCTTTTTTCTTTTTTTTTTCTTTTTTTTTCTTTTCTACTTTACTTATTTTCTTTTATTTATTTTTGAGTTGTTTTTTGCTATATTTAGAGTTTTTTGTGAATATTTTTGCTCTAGGTACAAAAAATTACAAACTTTCTGTTAGTGTCGGTAGTTTTTAAATTTGAATAGTTTAAATTTGAATTATTTCAAATTTTTGTGAATCACTAGTTTGTTAATAACTTAACTTTAAAAATAGATTTTTCAGTAATTCTTTTTTCATGTGTTTAATATTAGTGTGTTTTATCATTATATTCAACTTGGTAATACTTAGGTCATATAAAAAATGAAATGCCTTTGTAACAGATGACTTATCGTCCGAAACACTGATAGATCAAAAGAGATTGTCCATTTTGTACACGAAGTGCATCCAGTTTTTGTCGTAACCCTCTCTACTTTTTTGCACATGCTATGTGGGTGAAATTATGATACCATGCCAACTTTTAGCCTTCTCAGAGTTCATTTGAAGTGTTTTTAAATTTCAAGGTCATTTAGCTGAAAAATTCAGTAAATGCATGAAAGAATTTGCACATAAAATTTCTTCGCGTTTCAAGTGCCAAAACACATAAGTACCCTAACTATTACAAGGATTTCCTCCGGTTTGTTCGAAACAGGACTTTCCAGATTTATAAGTCCGGAAACTCACTAGAGAAGAAAGTGATGACAGTGAAGCCGATCACATCCCAGACTGGGATCTTTGGGTGTGAAATTTTTTCTTTGCGTGTGTCCCTTTGTGCCGTAACCATGGACAATCTTCGTCTTTTAACTGGATGCTCGGGTCAATATTCACTGTGAATGGAGCAATTTCATCAAACTTTTCATAATCTTCTAACATGTCTGTCTTGTCATCCACTCCCACGATGTTTCTTTTCCCAGAAAGAACTATGTGGCACTTTGGCTCATCGTATGATGCATTCGCTTCCTTATCTTTTCTTTTTCTCGGCTTCGTAGACATGTCCTTCACATAGAAAACATGTGCCACATCATTGGCTAGCACGAATAGTTCGTCTGCATACGCAAGATTGTTGAGATCCACTGTTGTCATTCCGTACTGCGGGTCTTCTGTTACCCCGCCTCGTTTCATATTGACCCATTTGCACCGAAACAAAGGGACCTTCAAACCATGTCCATAGTCAAGATCCCATATGTCCTCTATGTAACCATAATATGTTTCCTTTCCCGTCTTGGTTGCTGCATCAAAGCGGACACCACTATTTTGGTTCGTGCTCTTCTTATCTTGGGCGATCGTGTAAAATGTATTCCCATTTATCTCGTACCCTTTGAAAGTCATTATATTCGAAGATGGTAACTAGGAAAGCAACTACAGTTCATCTTCAATAGCGCAGTCATGCATGGCACGTGTCTGCAACCAGCCGGCCAAAGTCGTTGTTTATTCACATGTAATCCAGTCGTCAGACTGCTCCGGGTATTTGGAGCATAGAAAATTCTTGTCTTCGTCCATATACGGAGCCACCAAGGCGGAGCTCTATAGAACTGTGTAGTGTGCTTTAGTGAGAGAATGCCCATCCATACATATTATTTGATCCCCTCCTAGCGTGCCTTTTCCATCCAGTCTGCCCTTATGCCACGATTCAGGAACACCAATCGGCTTAAGGTCAGGAATAAAGTCAAAACAAAACTCAATGACCTCCTCATTTTCATGCCCTTTGGAGATGCTTCCTTCTGGCCTAGCATGGTTATGAACATATTTCTTTAAGACTCCCATGAACCTCTCAAAGGGAAACATATTGTGTAGAAATACAGGACCCAAAACGTTAATCTCTTTGCATAGGTGAACTAGGATGTGCATCATGATGTTGAAGAAGGATGGTGGGAACACCAACTCGAAACTGACAAGACATTGCACCAAATCATTCTGTAACGCTGGTATGATTTCTGGATCGATTACCTTCTGAGAGATTGCATTGAGGAATGCACATAGCTTCACAATGGCTAATCGAACGTTTTTCGGTAGAAGCCCCCTTAATGCAATCGGAAGCAGTTGCGTCATAATCACGTGGCAGTCATGAGATTTTAGGTTCTGGAACTTTTTCTCTGCCATATTTATTATTCCATTTATATTCGACGAGAAGCCAGACGATACCTTAATACTGAGCAGGAATTCAAAGAAGATTTCCTTCTTTTCTTTGGTAAGAGCGTAGCTGGCATGACCCTGATGTATGCCGTCTTTCCCGTGCATACGTTGCTGGACCTCCCATGCCTCCGGTGTATCTTTTGCCTTCCCATACATGCCTAAGAAGCCAAGCAGGGTCACGCAAAGATTCTTCGTCACGTGCATCACGTCGATTGCGGAGCAGACCTCTAGGACTTTCCAATAGGGCAGGTCCCAAAATATAGATTGCTTCTTCCACATGGGTGCGCGTTCGTCAGCGTCAGTCGGAACAGGTTGTCCGCCAGGACCCTTTCCAAAGACTACCTTCAAATCCTTGACCATATCATGTACATGTGACGCCCCCGATTTGTCCGTACACTAATCATGCATGCAAATGTGTACGACCAAGATCAGGGACTCACTTGAAGATATCACAACACAACTCTAGACACAAATTAAAATAATACAAGCTTTATATTACAAGCCACGGGCCTCGAGGGCTCGAATACATAAGCTCGAATACACAAGAGTCAGCGGAAGAAATAATATCTGAGTACAGACATAAGTTAAACAAGTTTGCCTTAAGAAGGCTAGCACCAAAGTAACAATGATCGAAAAGGGAAGGCCTCATGCCTGGGACCTCCTAACTACTCCTCGAAGCTGAACTCCATGCAGAAAAATCATCGGAATCCTCTGGCTCCTGGACTCCATCATCTGGTTTTGTCATCCGAGAAGAAGGAACAGAAGGGGGGAAATGGGGAGCAAAGCAACCGTGAGTACTCATCCAAAGTACTCGCAAGCAAGGATCTACAGTACATATGCAATGGTATCTGTGTAAAGGGGTAATATATGTGGGTTAAACTGCATAATGCCAGAATAAGAGGGGGATAGCTAATCCAATCGAAGACTACGCTTCTGGCCACCTCCATCTTGCAGCAGTAGATGAGAGTAGTTGGAAGTAACAAGTATCCTCGCATCTCGCAGCCTCCGTCTTGCAGTAGTAGAAAAGAATAGATGGTAAGTTCACCAAGTAACAACGTATAGCATAATCCTACCCGGTGATCCTCCCCTCATCGCCCTGTGAGAAAGCGATCACCGGGTTGTATCTGGAACTTGTCTAGGTGTGTTTTATTAAGTATCTAGTTCTAGTTGTCATGAGGTCAGAGTACAACTCCGGGTCATCCTTTTACCAAGGGACACGGCTATTCGAATAGATTAACTTCCCTGCAGGGGTGCACCACATAACCCAGCACGCTCGATCCCATTTGGCCGGACACACTTTCCAGGGTCATGCCCGGCCTCGGAAGATCAACACGTCATAGCCCTACCTAAGCACAACAGAGAGGTCAGCACGCCGGTCTAAGTCCTAAGCGCACAGGGGTCTGGGCCCATCGCCCAATTGATACGTCTCAAACGTATCTACTTTTCCAAACACTTTTGATATTGTTTTGACCTCATTCTTGCATGATTTGGACTAAACTAACCCGGACTGACGCTGTTTTCAGCAGAGCTGCCTGTATGGTTTATTTGTGTGCAGGAAAACGGATTTTTAAGTATCTCAGAAAAATCCACGAAAAATCACAGAAAATCCACGCACCCGAAGGAACCAGATGCCAGAAGTGGGACCAGAGGGGGGCCAGGGGGTGCCCAGGCGCCCTGTGGGCGCCCCCCCTGGGTCGCGCCGGGGGGCCGCCTGGGTGGGGCCCACACCCCCTGGTGCCCTACTTTAGCTCGTATTTTTACTCCCGACGCAGAAACCCCAGATCAGAAGTTCTTTCGCAGTTTTTCGTCGCGGAGCCGCCGCAACCCTCTGTTCTTCCTCGGGAGGGCTAATCTGGAGGCTGATTTGGCCTCCGGAGAGGGGAGATCGTCGCCATCGTCATCATCATCACCACTCCATCATCCCTTCATGACTTCTCCCTCCATGTGTGAGTAATTCCCCTGCTATAGGCGAAGGGGATGGTAGGGATTGGATGAGTTAGATCATGTAATAGTTTATCAGATCGTTGGGGGCATGTTGCCTATCATCTACTATGGTGTTTACCATCTTTGCTTCAACTTGTTATTCTTAATGCTTGACACTTAGGGCCCGAGTGCCATGATTTCAGATCTGAACCATATGTGTTTGTATGAATATATTTGTGTTCATGATCCTATCTATGAGTTGTTTGCACCTGTTACAGTTCGGAACCGGCGATCCCAAAAGTGACAGCTTGGGACACCAAAGGGGATGGTCTGTAGTTTGAGGATTACATGTATCCATTGAGTTCATTGCTTTGTTCCGGTGCTCTTTGACAGGAGCACCTTAATATCCATTAGTTCCTTTTGGCCCCGTTCGTAGCGGGATGGTAGGACAAAAGATGTTGTGCAAGTTCTTATTGCAAGCACGTACAACTACCTATGGGATACATGCCTAATGTTTGATATTTGCCTAGATGATCATTACTTTTCCGTGTGCCGTGCCCCAAGTTAGAATCTATCTCATCCATGCAGCGCCCAACCATCCATCTCCCTAGCCTACAGTATTTTATACCTTGCTTGTCAATAGTTGCTACTTTTGCCATTTACTACTGCTATTTACTTTTGCTGTTTACTTTTACTATTACTATCATCACTATCATATCACTGTTACCACTTATCTTTGTTGCAAGTAAGTATATTTCAGGTGCGGTTGAATTGACAACTCAACTGTCAAAGCTTATAAATACTCTTTGGCTCCCCGTGTGTCGAATCAATAAATTGGGTTATTCTTACCCGCGAAGACTATCTCGATCCCTTACGGTTGAGGATTATCAAGTACTGTTTTCTGGCGCCGTTGCCGGGGAGCATAGCAATATTTACAAGTCTACTTGAGGTATCCTACCTGCTGCACTTTATCCACTATGGGTAAGAAAGGAGACCCCAAGGTTCCGATCTTACTATCCACTACAAGAAGAGGTACTGCTCTGAGCACTAGTGCTACGCTTGATTCACCTTCTGTTATGAGTAAGTTTGCCTCACCACCACCACATGATGCTCCTACTGAATCTGTTACTGTGTCTGATACTCTTGATGATGCTTCTACTACTTTTGATGATATTAGTTCGCTTGGTTATGCTCTTGAGAAACAAATTGTTGCTGCTGCTAAAAAGTCTGGAATTGAACTCCCTGTTACTCGCTACCCTATTGGTGAAACTTATGATTATCCAGATTTGAGTAAACTCAAGGAGAGTCTTCTTGATGATGATTATTATATACTAGATGAAGAATTATGCAGGGAACTGACAGAGTTTTCTGGCTCTGACCCTGAAGCTATTAAGAAATTGTTTGAAAAACACTCTTTGAAGAACAAAACCGTTCCTAATCCTGAATTTGCTACATCTCCTATATGCATTGATGATCCTGATTATGATTTCTCTGTTGATCTTTCACTTATACCTATGGTTGAAGCTGGCCCTTTTTATGGCAGAGAAAATGATGATGCTATTGCACACCTAACTAAACTTGGTGAGCTAGGTAGCCTGTTTACCACAGATGAAAAGATACGATACTTTTATGTGACCAAGCTTCTTCCTTTCTCGTTGAAGGAAGGTGCTAAAGCATGGTATGATTCACTCCCATGCGGTTCCATTAAGAGTCCTCAGGACTTAGCTCACTCTTTTGTTGATAAGTACTTTCCTGCTCACATGCAACATGCTGCTTTACAAAGAATTTATAACTTTAAACAGTTGCAGGATGAGTCCCTCCCTAAAGCTTGGGCGAGGTACTGCGGTCTGATTCGGGCTAGACCAGGACATGAAATCCCTAAGAATGAATTAATCGATATATTCTATGCTGGTCTAACTGATGAATCCAGGTCCTATTTGGACAGTTGTGCTGGTTGTGTTTTCAGGAAAAGAACACCGGACGACGCGGAAGATTTAATGGGTAGGATTGCCAAAAACCATGAAGATTGGTCCGTCCCTGAACCACCTCCACCAACAAAGAAGAGGGGCATGTTTGTTCTAAGCCCCGAGGATATGCGAGAAGCAAAGAAGTCTATTAAAGAGAAAGGTATTAAAGCTGAAGACGTGAAGAATCTACCCCCTATTGAGAAGCTGTGTGAGCCTACCACTCACCCTCCTATGGTAGACGTACACTCTCTTTTAGATTTCAACGCAAGTGACATCCCTCATGGTAAGCCTCTTGATCAATGTTTAGATGAGTTTGATAATTTTATTATGAAACAGAATCATTTTAATGAGAGGATAGAAAGTCAGTTGCATGATAATTCCCTTGCTATCAAAAGACTGCTTGATGTTCTAGATAGAACAGTTAATGATGTTCAATGTCTTGTGAAGCATTTTCAAATGGTTCAAACTCAGCTTGATTAAATTTCTAATGTACAAAGAGATTTGCTTGCTAACAATGCCAAACAAGATAATTTGCAGGCCTTTGGGATTAAGACCCGAGGAGGAACTAGTACTCAAGATCCTCTTTATCCAGAGGGACATCCGAAGAGAATCGAGCAGGATTCTCAAATGCAGGAAGAAGAAATTGTTGTCTCTCCAAAGAAGAAGAAGAAACATAAAGAGACAGACAATTCTAATGATCCTATTGCAGATGAAGAACCAGCTATTGATCCCAACAGTGTATCTATCTCCGATGCTGAGACTGAAGACGGTGCTGAACCTGAAGGTAATGATAATGAGAAGAATGATCCGCCTGAAGTTCGAGAAGAAGAAGCACCTGACAAACGTAAGAGGTACACTAAAGAAGACTTTATCGCAAGAAAACATGGGAAGGAGAGAGAACCTTGGGTACAGAAAATCATGCCCTTTCCAGGTATGTCAATCAAACCCAAAGAAGAAGAGCATTATAATAAGTTTTGTGAGTGGATTAAACCTCTTTTTCTTCAAATCCCTTTGACTGATGCTATTAAGTTACTTCCTTATTCAAAATATATGAAAGATATTGTCACTAACAAAAGAAAAGTTCCTAATGATGCAATATCTACTATGCTTGCTAACTATTCTTTCAGTCGAAAGATTCCTGAGAAGCTCGGTGATCCAGGTATACCCACCATTCCTTGCTCCATAAAGAATAATTATGTCAAAACTGCTTTATGTGATCTTGGAGCAGGAGTTAGTGTTATGCCTCTCTCTCTTTACGAGAGGCTTTGTTTAGAGAAACTAATTCCTACAGATATCTCCCTTCAGATGGTTGACAAGTCAACCGCTGTTTCGATTGGTATTTGTGAGGATGTTCCCGTAGAAGTTGCTAATTGTTTAATTCTTACTGATTTTGTTGTGCTTGACATGCCCGAGGATGGGAGCATGTCCATTATTCTTGGTAGACCTTTCCTTAACACCGCAGGTGCTATTATTGATTGCAATAAAGGGAAGGTTACCTTCCATGTGAATGATAAAGAACACACGGTATATTTTCCGAAGAAGACCGACAGGAGGCATGCCCTCAACTCTATAGAGAATATCGAGACCGTGAAGGTTGGAGAATGGGACTGTCCACTACATGTGCCTCACAAATATAAAACTATCATGGTGGGGACAATGTCCATCAAAGTAAAGGTTTAGTAACTACTTCGTAAGAAGTAAGACTTTTTGCTCTATATATCGCTTGTTTGTTGGTAAGACTTGATCAACCTTACTAGTGAACATGTTTTATATGGATAAAAAGTTGAGCTTATTATGTTTTCATTTGTTTTTAGTTTTGTCCTACTTGCTGTACCAAGTAATTATGTTTTTGAAGCTTCACAATATTACTAACTGCTTCAAGTTTTCAGAGAGTTTCGCAGCTTTTTGAACTTCGAAAAAATTTCAACAGTGAAGTTTTCAGAAAAATTCCAGAAAAATTATAATAAAAATTTCCACAACGGGAGAGACCCAGAAAGTCCTGGGGCCAGCCAGGGGGGGCCACCAGTGGCCCAGGCGGCCAGCTGGCGCGGCCCAGCCCCTGGCCGCGCCCATAGGGCGCCTGGGGCCCACGGGACCCCCCTCCAGGTATGTCTTCTTCCTTCCTCTCTCTCTTTCTCCAAAAACGCGAGTTCTGCTGTTGTTCTTGTGTTCTTGCTGTTCTTGGAGGCGATTCTTCGATCTCTCTCTACAGCCCCTCATTTGAGCTGAAATTTTGAGCAAATACTCCCTGGTATGTGACTCCTCCACCCCTCCAATTAGATTTTTGATTGGTGGCCTCATTTGTGAGTATTTAGTAGTTCTTGGTGCTGTAGAGATGAGCTTGCATGCATGTGTAGAAAGTTATTTTCCAAGTTTTGATGCAAGTTTATGCCTTGGGCAAGTGAGTTGAGTAGTTTGCCTTAGCTCACTTTGTTTTAATCCTCGTTTTTGTAAATTGTAAAAAAAATTCAGAAATGAGTTTGTTAGGAAGGGCCAAAGGGTAGCTTGAGAAGAGGCGGCCCGCACACTCCGATCGAGTTACTAGAGCCGCAGCTTCACCATCGACTGCTAGGGTGAGCTATAATGAAGATCATGTGCCCCTGGAGTTGTTGGAAGACACAAGTCCAGCACGTGCGATGACATTTCCATGTGATGAATTCATGGAAGCTGCGGGAATCAAGGATGAGTTTTATAATCTTTGTGCTAATGCAGGTTTGACACGACTCGTCACGAGCCGTGTTACCCAGTATCAAAAACTCACCTCCAGTTTCATTAACAGTTTTAGATATAATCCTGATTCAGGTGCTATTGAGTTTAAAATTTATAATGATCTTATCACCTTGACTTTGGGGAATTTTTGTGAAATAATAGGTGTGCCGAATGTTGGGAGGACGGCAAGGATGGCCACTCAGCCCTCCGAGCTGAAAACCGTCATCAACTCTCTCTGCAGCATGGGTACGAGGGATATTCATCGGTCGAAGATCTCCAGCATCTTATTTCCTCACCTCAGGTATTTTGCATATTATATTGCTAGAGGGGTGTTAGCTCGTGACAACACGAGCAGCATTTCTGCTCCGGATATTGCTATCCTGGCAGCAGCCCTCTCAGGGAGGTCTGATTATAATCTGGGTACCTTAATTGCTTGACGCCTTGCTATGAACGGTAACAAGGGGGACTTATATGGTGGCATTTATGCCACACTTATCTTAGAGCATCTTGGAGGCACCCCACACCCTGATGATACTCCTTTTACTTATTTAAGCTTTGATCTTGCTGCTATGAAAAGGCATAAGTTTGTTACCATGGGTTCTGAGCTTGATAACCTTGTTTATATCTTGCGTTTCGAAACTACCGCGGAACGCGAGATCCGTCTACCTGCACCTCTTTTGTTTGATTTTTCTCGCAGGAACGGATGGTCCTTTGATGTTGTCCAGTTCGATGAGTTCATGGTCCAGCATCAGTTTCATAACCCCATGGAGGGGGTTGTGCCCGACGAGCAGAGGCACGGTGAGATACCACATTTTCAGGAAGAGACCGCCACCGAGTTTGGTGAAGGGTCTTCCTCTGTTTGGCGTTCGGAACCTTCCTCGTGGGAGACTCCGAGGAGTTCGGTGTACGCGCCAGCATCCTTCTACGACCCGTGGACTCACCACCATACCCCTGGAGCAGGAGGCTCCTGGGGGCAGTAGCTGCTACCAACTTAGGCCAAAAGCCTAAGCTTGGGGGAGTACGTGCCCTTCTCACTTTTCCATTGTATTATCCGTTTTGTTTGCTTTGATCTTTTCGAAGTTTTTTGCCCGTTCTTCTTTATTTCTCTCTTTGAAAAAACCAAAAATATTTCCTTTCTCTCTTTAGTTTGCTTTGTTTTCAGAGATCAGCTCGAGTCCGTGATGGCATTTGATTATATTTCCTACGTTCGATCGTGCAAGTGACAAGCAGTAATGACGAAGATCGACTAAAAGGAAGCAACAAGGAAGACTGGTATGAACTCTTATTGTTTCTACTTTTGTACATATGCCTGTACTTATGATCTAGAGACCAGCTTGTAGCGACATAGTGCTATGTTTACAATGCTCTTCCAGTGGTTCATGCTTTCCTTGTGGCTAATCCCGAATAACTAGAGTACATAATGTGTCATTGAAATGATCCACATGCATTGCACTGTTCATAGTCTGGTATACTAAGGTGGTATTTCCCTTTAGAGAATTTTTGGATTGACTTGGCACATGCTTACACATGTTTAAGACTAAAAAGTCTACTTTGCCTTGATGATCTTTGAGTTTTAGAATAGTTATATCACTTTCATGCCCGATTCAATGTTGCTTTGTCGCTCTGCATGATTATGACCGTTATTGCTCTCTAGTTGGTCGCTTCCCAGTCTTTTGCTAAACCTCCACCTGTACTAAGCGGACTGGCTGCTTGTGCATCCAAACCCTTTAAACCTGTTATGCCATATGAGTCCACTATACCTTCCTATACATGGTATTTACCTGCCATTCCTAACGAAGACTTTCGTGTACCATCTCGAAATTAATCAAAAGCATTTCCCTTTTTGTGCCTATGTTTTAGCTCATGAGGAAGTAGTAGTTAATTCATAATCTTTTTAAGTTGGACAAGTTTCACCCCTGGATTGCATGTATAATGTGCAAACCCCTAATACGAAAAGGAACTGGCATTGAGTGCGCCCGGCTCAAAAAGATAATATAACAAACAAACCCTCCTTCACGCTTTGTTCATGAGAAATCAGAAAACTTTGGCAGTGATAAACAAAGGAGATTAAGAGGATGTGATCGTCCTCATGCGGGAGCCGTTCCTCGAGACTTGTCTGTCTTAAAAAGTGATTGAGTTATCTGCTAGCATTCGTTGACGAAATATGCACCTCTCAAAAACATATTTACTTCTGTTTTTAAAACCAAGAGCTCTGGTACATGTTTAGTTTTTGTTTCCGATCACGGGTTTTCAACCTTGCCAATAAAAGCCACGGTTCGAGAGTCTCACCTTCTTTCTTCAAAGCACTGACTAGGAGAGCATAATTGTCATTCTGGGTGTAATGTGCATTGTCCCAAAGTATTACATTGTCTTCTGCATACTTGTGATATGATTTATTCTGAAATTCTTAGTTCTAGTCTCCTTTAAAACTCTGGAGGAGTCTCTGCATTTATGTTTTGCTTCACTCATGGAGGCTAGCGAGATACCACCTTAATATGCTCAAGCTATGTGCAATGTAATCTTGTCTTGATTTTCAGTAATATATTATTTACTTTTAAGTATTTGTGACTGGTCACTTGAAAGAAGGATTGCTCCTTGCATTGTCCTCATAAGTACTGTTTCAATACTTGCTAAACTCTTTTCGTAGTACATGCTTATATACATCTAATGAAGCAAAAGAGTTTGTCAAAGTTTTCTTTGTCGCGTCCAGTTTGTTGAACTGAATTGCTTGAGGACAAGCAATATGCTAAGCTTGGGGGAGTTGATACGTCTCAAACGTATCTACTTTTCCAAACACTTTTGATATTGTTTTGACCTCATTCTTGCATGATTTGGACTAAACTAACCCGGACTGACGCTGTTTTCAGCAGAGCTGCCTGTATGGTTTATTTGTGTGCAGGAAAACGGATTTTTAAGTATCTCAGGAAAATCCACGAAAAATCACAGAAAATCCACGCACCCGAAGGAACCAGATGCCAGAAGTGGGACCAGAGGGGGGCCAGGGGGTGCCCAGGCGCCCTGTGGGCGCCCCCCCCCCTGGGCCGCGCCGGGGGGCCGCCTGGGTGGGGCCCACACCCCCTGGTGCCCTACTTTAGCTCGTATTTTTACTCCCGACGCAGAAACCCCAGATCAGAAGTTCATTCGCAGTTTTTCGTCGCGGAGCCGCCGCCACCCTCTGTTCTTCCTCGGGAGGGCTAATCTGGAGGCTGATTTGGCCTCCGGAGAGGGGAGATCGTCCCCATCGTCATCATCATCACCACTCCATCATCCCTCCATGACTTCTCCCTCCATGTGTGAGTAATTCCCCTGCTATAGGCGAAGGGGATGGTAGGGATTGGATGAGTTAGATCATGTAATAGTTTATCAGATCGTTGGGGGCATGTTGCCTATCATCTACTATGGTGTTTATCATCTTTGCTTCAACTTGTTATTCTTAATGCTTGACACTTAGGGCCCGAGTGCCATGATTTCAGATCTGAACCATATGTGTTTGTATGAATATATTTGTGTTCGTGATCCTATCTATGAGTTGTTTGCACCTGTTACGGTTCGGAACCGGCGATCCCAAAAGTGACAGCTTGGGACACCAAAGGGGATGGTCCATAGTTTGAGGATTACATGTATCCATTGAGTTCATTGCTTTGTTCCGGTGCTCTTTGACAGGAGCACCTTAATATCCATTAGTTCCTTTTGGCCCCGTTCGTAGCGGGATGGTAGGACAAAATATGTTGTGCAAGTTCTTATTGCAAGCACGTACAACTACCTACGGGATACATGCCTAATGTTTGATATTTGCCTAGATGATCATTACTTTTCCGTGTGCCGTGCCCCAAGTTAGAATCTATCTCATCCATGCAGCGCCCAACCATCCATCTCCCTAGCCTACAGTATTTTAAACCTTGCTTGTCACTAGTTGCTACTTTTGCCATTTACTACTGCTATTTACTTTTGCTGTTTACTTTTACTATTACTATCATCACTATCATGTCACTGTTACCACTTATCTTTGTTGCAAGTAAGTATATTTCAGGTGCGGTTGAATTGACAACTCAACTGTCAAAGCTTATAAATACTCTTTGGCTCCCCGTGTGTCGAATCAATAAATTGGGTTATTCTTACCCGCGAAGACTATCTCGATCCCTTACGGTTGAGGGTTATCACCAATGCACACCTGCACGTTGCGAGGGCGGCCGATGAGCAGACCTAGCAACCTCCATTACTAACGAAGTTACATTACGCGGTCCAACCCGGCGCCCACCGCTAAGTCGCTAACGTCAAAACGGCTTCGGCTGATACCACGATGTCGAGTGTCCATAACTATTCCCACGTAGCTGGTTAGTGCGTACAGGCCAATGGCCAGACTCAGATCAAATACCAAGATCTCGTTAAACGTGTTATTATGAAATAACCGCGGACAACGACCAGGGCCAGGCCCACCTGTCTCCTAGGTGGTCGCAACCTGCCCTGTCGCTCCGCCACAAACTAACCACCAGGGGCTGCCGGGAACCCAAGCCCACCACTACCTGTGTGGAACCACCTGCCCCTTCAGCCCCCATATCCGAATCATCATCATGGGTATGCAAGTATACTATATACCCGTGATCACCACCCGAGTGATCATGGCCCAATAGTATAGCATCGCAGGCAGACAAGAATGTAGGGCCACTGATGGAATACTAGCATCCTATACTAAGCATTAGGATATCAGGTAAGGTATCAACAGTGGTAGCAACAATGACAGGCTATGCAACAGAATAGTTGCTATCGAAACATCAACAGTAGCAAATCTAATGCAAGAATAAGAGAGAGGAGAATGGGCGATATCTGGTGATCAAGGGGGGGCTTGCCTGGTTGCTCTGGCAAGAAGGAGGGGTCGTCGTCGACGCAGTCGATCACAGTGGCACCGTCAGCAGTCTCAGTCCCGGTGTCTAACGGAGAGAAGAGGGGGGGGGGAAACAATAAATATAAAGCAAACATCGCACCACAAAGAATAACATGGCAAAACACGGTGCTATGTGTGACCTATCACAGTGCTTGGTGATACAGGCGAAGCGGAATAACATCCGGGAAAGTATTCCCGGTGTTTAGGCATTTTCGGTTAGATGGAATGGAGGGGGATTGTTCCATGTTCACTATGCTAGGGATGTGTGGCGGACGAACGGACCTCGTATTCGGATTCGTCTCGGTGTTCTGAGCAACTTTCATGTATAAAGTTTTTCCATCCGAGCTACGGTTTATTTTATATTAATTTTAAAAGATTTAATCATTTTTAGAATTTATTTAATTATTTTAATTCAACATTATCCAGAGTAGTGCATGCTGACGTCAGCATGATGTCAGCAGTCAACATGGCGTTGACTGGGTCAAACTAACGTGTGGGTCCTAGCTATCATTTTCTATGACTAACTAAACATGTTTTATAAGTTTAGTTAATTGATTAGGTTAATTAAACATGATTAATAAAGTTAATTAATTTAATTAATTAATTAATTAATTAATATTTTATTTTATTTTGAAATCTTTTTTTTTGTATCTTCTTTTTTAAAACGTTTTGGGGATGGGGCCCCTTTGTCATAGGCCCCTAGTAGCCTTAGTGGGTTCGGGCACCACAGGCACCGGGCGAGCGGGCGAACCCATGCGAGCGAGCGGGCAACAGCCCGCTGGGCGCAGCCGTGCGAGGCCACGATGAGGCTGCAGCGGGCGGCGGCCTGTGAGGCCAGCGGCGGAGGGGGGCCGGCGGCCCAAGGCGGCGGCGAGCGGCTGCGCAAGGCGAAGCCGTGGCGAGAACGACGCGGTAGGCGGAGCTACGACGAGGGGTGCGGGGCCGGGGAGGCCGTAGCGGGCGCAGGGAATGGCCATGGCGGTGCCACACGGCGAGGGCGAGGCGGCATCAGCGGGGCGTGCTCTCAGCAGCAGACGACGGCGAGCTACGCAACGGGTGGCGGTAAGGGGAGGACAGCAGAAGAAGCTCGCATGCGGGGTGGCGCAAGAGGAGAGCAGGTAGGCGAGCGCCGTTCGGGGCGCGCAGGGCCGGCACAGGTGAGCGCTGGGCCGAGCGGGTACGTCCATGCGCGGTGGGGTAGTGCATGTGCGTTTGTGTGCGCTGGTCGGCTAACGGGCGCGCGGCCTGAGCGCGAATGGCGCAAGGCCGATGCGGCGGTGGAGGCACAGGGAGAGAAGGGGAGTCGCGGCGCCTCACCGGCGGCTGCAGGTAAAAGGCAGTGGGCGCGGGGAGGAAGACAGGGACGACGGCGAGCGATGAAGGAGATGAGCCGACGAGGTCGGGGCGGTTTGGTGACGAAGACGACGACGTCGATGGCGTCCGGCGAGGTAGTTCCCCCGGGCGGCGGCGACGGGGTTCGAGCCCGATCCCGATTAGATCGGGGGGACAGGGAGAGTGGGGGGTGAGTTGGGGTAGCGGCGACTAGGGTTAGGGTTCGACGCCGGGGAGATCTTATAAGAGTGGAGCTGCCGGCGGATGGCCGCCACGGCGACGGCCGATGCCGTGGCGGGCATCGGTCGCTGCCACAGTGGGGGGGAAGTGAACAGGGGGAAGGGGGAAGGGGAAGTGGCCGGTTGGGCCACGGTCCAACAGGGCGGGGAGGTTTTCTTCTCCTTTTCATTTTTGTTTGTTTGTTTGTCTTTTCTTTTATTTATATCATTTCTTTTCTGTTTCTTTTTGTTCTTGTTTATTTTAGTTTTAATAATATACCAAAGTGGCACCTAAATTGATGCTATCAAATATGTCATTATTACCTTAACTTGGTACTCAAACTAATTGAGTTTCGTAATTAATTAATATTTAAAAGCATTTAAATAATAGTTTTCGCTACGGTTTTATTCACCTAATAGTATTTAATTATTTTATGAAGGAGCGGTTTCTCCACAATATTTACTTATGATTTATTTGACACAACTTGATCATTTTAGTTTGATATTTGAAATCTTTTGTTGTTTTCTTTTAACTCAATTTTTTAATTTGGACCGGTTTCGAACTAACACGATATTATCAATAGTGATCGTGGTGACGTGGCATCATTAGCGCGGAATTACTGTAGCGTAATTATCCGGGCGTCACAATTCTCCTCCACTACAAGAAATCTCGTCCCGAGATTTAAGCGGTGGAGTAAGGGGGGGGAGTGCTGGTAGCGAAATTCTAACGAGTCTTCTCGGTCTTGACTCCCCTTTCGAAGAGGTTGATCTCTTTCGTTGATGTCTTCATTTCTCTGCTTCATGTCATCATGATCGTCATCCTTTCTTCGGGATCTCCATCGTCCTACGAACGCGACCAGGGGAAAAAACTCCGGCAGAACGCATCTCCACAAAGCTGGGCATCTGACGGTCAATGGGAAATACACGTGGTACCCCACGAGTTGTATTTCAATGAATTCGTTGAGTGCAAAATACGATGGTACCAAAGTTTCAAATGATTAGGCAATCATTCGATGCCTAGACAGAAGCTGGAATGGGGGCTTGAATAACGGGAATAACATGGTGTTCGATTCCAGGAAAAATAATGGTATAGTATTTAGCTCGTGAATCACATACGAAGCCAGGTGCAAAGGATACATTAGAATTCGGGTTGTAAAGAAGAGTCGGGTTTCGATCCAGTGGACCTGTGGGTTATGGGCCCACCATGTGGGTTGAAAATAGGAAGGGCGATGACATCTTGCACAGAAAGCAAGGCATGTCGGCGGATAGTATGTCAACTATGTTGGCAACAATGTCCGTACCAAGGACGGGGGACAAAGAGAACCATTTTCTTGCTCACTGTAATGAGGCGGACCGATAGGCAAGGTTCTGATTCACCGGCAGTTAATGGAATGTTACAACAATAGTAACGAGGTCTTACTGACAGAGTTCTACACCAAGGTGTTTACATAAGCAGAAAATTATTACTTCTTAGATTATATGTAGATCAAAGAAAGGTTAAACAAACAAATGGAAAGGAAAATTGTGATTACACACAATTAATAGGAGTATATCATTCCCATGGACAAGCAGAACATGGCATACAAGGTAGGAGAACAAGTACCAAACCATTGAGATAAAGAGGCAAGGATTAGTCAAGATGGTACCCATACACCAGTGTTTGGATAACTAACCAAGAAACATTTAGCATCGCGCCTCCAATGTTCTTGTTGATGAGCGGGGTATCATAGTCATGCTTCGAGGTAGCAATGATATGGTGTTTCAATCAAGGGCCAGACTTTGGATACACAAATGATCCATCACGAGCAACTTATAATATATGTCTTACAATTTCCTCCTGGAAGAATGGTTATCCTTGCAAAAGAAATTATAATGATAGGCCCTCCAGCCACGGGTGCTAGGCATGACATCATATTACCGAGTCATCAAAGGACCAATATTATAACTCCCGGAAAGTTGTCCCATCCATCTTATCTGACTAAGATTCAGATCCGATTGGTGTCATGATACCTCCGACTCGGGATGTTCGAGAAGAAAAGGTGCAACACAAATCGACAAAATGACATTGAAAGATTCTCGGGAAATGAACTATGGGAGCGGGTTCCCAAAACAGTAGTTCATCATTAAACCAAGGAGAGGATGAGGAGGTGGCTGATGGACTCAGCGACAATTCATCGAGAATTCCAAATGGATGGATTTCCACAATAATGTGAACAAGAAGAAGACACTTGTCAATTCAAATTATATAATGTTGTATGCTCGAGGAAAACATACACCATTCATCATTAGTTGAAAGGCGTGCCCGAAATATGACCTTAGGCAGCAAGATCAATGTTAGAGTGACGATTCAATAACCAACAGTCTAAGAATGAACTGTCGATCGTTAACTTCAAAGCAATAGGGTTGCTAGAAGTACATAACTCAAGCAACATCGTTAGCATATTGGTATTCCGGTTAAAACCAACATGGGGACCAAGGAAGAATGGTGATGGCGAGAAGTATCGTCATACCGAGAATTTCTAAGAGGTGGAGCAATCCCCACAACATTCTCGACATAAAAGACAGTAATACTTCAATGCAGAACACAACACTAGCTGGAGAGCAAGTTGTACTCATAATGTGGACAAGTTTGCAATGAAAGGAAGTCAAAGGGTGTTGCCGAGGATAATAAAAATCATCGAGGGCAAGGAGGGTATTCCTCATCATGAACACAGTTGACCTATCGGAAGAAGTCAAAGTGTTGAAGGTGATCCGACACATTTGCCGGGAGGTTTCAACAGGATGCAATCAAACAACAACGGCAACGAGCAAGGGAATGACGAAGTGGCAAGTTATAGGATCAATATGTAAGATGCAAGGTCGGAACCAAAGTTTCCCTTCATGACAAGCAACATGATGTTGAAAGCTTGACGTAAGTCGTGCTCACATACTGAAGAATTCGTGCGCCAGAGAAGGACGAGGTAGCACAGTCAAAGATAGCAAGACCAGGAGGCAGCCGATAGTCTTAGAATGACCAGATTGAGTTCAGAATTTCCCAGTAAAATATTAGGGGTATTTGACTTGTAGTGCGGAATAGTTTCACTAGTCGGTGTCCTCGGTTGACAACAACCCTGAACCCGTAGAGTGATTACGACAAGGAAAGACATTACTTCAACAAAGTTAGTAAGATGTGGCGCAATGGCAAGACATCTTCGAGATGGGTAATACTCGAAGGTAGAACATGATAGAAGTAGAACCGGGTCATTGACCAACGACAGTAGATACTTCAACCTTACCAAAATAGACGAGGCACGGAAATGAATTCCCATCAGATATCAGATCAGGACAGCATGGTCGGAACCATAACTATAAGGAATCAATTCAAGAATACCGAAAGAATCATACAGCTGGATAATCATTTTGCAAGGAGCTTCTGAGACGGTCTACATCATTTTCATGGGCATGAACACAAGTTCAAGGTCGACTCCCACTTCTTTAATGCAAATAATTTCATTCACCTCTCGCTTTGATAAAATTGTAGTGTTGAAATTTCATTTGGTGGGACACCGGAAGAGTATGACTTGTGAAAACTTTCGGGTTCTCACGGATTAGCGGAAGGCATAGGTTCAACCCATCGGGCATCTTAGTAACATATACCACAAATTTCAAAACTAGATTACACCAGCTCGAAAGTAGAGCATGGTTGGCCAAACAGAGGACACAATTTACCAAAGGCATGATGTATCAGGGGAAGCACTCACAAGGTGCTTGAATATGAAGGACACTGTCGGATAACAATCCACCAACGGATCGGATGATCCACAACGGAGATGATGTGAGTATCGGTACTCACTCAGAGGAAGAAAGAATGCAGAGGCCTCAGATTCAAGAATCACCTAATTAGTCTGATGCCTAAATAGAAAGAAATTATGGTTTCCAAAACGAAGGATCAGCAGCAGACGCTCTAATCAAGGATGGATAAGTTCAAAACACTTAGTCGGACAATCAAGATAGGTTTGAATTGTCGAGAACCAACTCATGTCCGGAATGACGTCCGAGTCGGAAAGACAATTTTAAACAGGATAACCTGATGACTGCGTGCATACACACACATTGAATCAGTAGGCTCAATATGGAATTAACCATAATGCAAGCAGGCAAGAATTTCAAGAGTAACAGGCTGCAGAGGATTCTCGAAAGATCGAAAGTATTCCGAAGAATTTTGTGAGACACATGAACAAGTAAGAAGAACGGATCCTCGATAAATGTGAGGAAATAACCGTAAGGTTTTTCATGCGAAATAAAACTACAAGACAGTAAACTCAAAGGATTCTCGGGACCACAGAGAATATTTCGAGGCATCTTGTAATAACAAGAGCGACGAGGAATGATCATAAGAATGCCAAGTGCATGCAGATATCCATAGGGATATATCAGTGGCAGTGAATTGCAAAGACAATTAGCACAAGGGTCTCGGGAAAATATCGAGGGATATCCTCAGAGTCTTCTGACGAAGCAGGTGATCTTCCAGAATGAGGGCTCTCCGGGATAAATAGTTACGAGAACCTAGTGTCATAATTAGTAAAATCATTTAACCCGAATAGAAGAGAGATCAGATTCCCAGAGTAAAGATGAGGAATAAAAGATCCTAATACCACCCATTGGTGCTGTGGGCCGTAAGCCACATAGCAAGTTAGTAAATTTTTTTCTCAAATACTAGACTCAACTTCGGCCAAGGAGTTGGAAAGAGGGATTCCTACATGCAGTCGGCTCTGATACCAACTTGTGATGCCCCCGATTTGTCCGTACACTAATCATGCATGCAAATGTGTATGACCAAGATTAGGGACTCACTTGAAGATATCACAACACAACTCTAGACACAAATTAAAAAAATACAAGCTTTATATTACAAGCCACGGGCCTCGAGGGCTCGAATACATAAGCTCGAATACACAAGAGTCAGCGGAAGCAATAATATCTGAGTACAGACATAAGTTAAACAAGTTTGCCTTAAGAAGGCTAGCACCAAAGTAATAATGATCGAAAAGGCAAGGCCTCCTGCCTCGGACCTCCTAACTACTCCTCGAAGTCGAATTCTATGTAGAAACATCATCGGGATCCTCTGGCTCCTGGACTCCATCATCTGGTTGCGTCATCCGAGAAGAAGGAATAGAAGGGGGGAAAAGGGGAGCAAAGCAACCGTGAGTACTCATCCAAAGTACTCGCAAGCAAGGATCTACACTACATATGCAATGGTATCTGTGTAAAGGGGTAATATATTGTGGGTTAAACTGCAGAATGCCAGAATAAGAGGGGGGTAGCTAATCCAATCGAAGACTACGCTTCTGGCCACCTACATCTTGCTGCAGTAGATGAGAGTAGCTAGAAGTAACAAGTATCCTCGCATCTCGCAGCCTCCATCTTGCAGCAGTAGAAAAGAATAGATGGTAAGTTCACCAAGTAACAATGTATAGCATAATCCTACCCTGTGATCCTGCCCTCCTCGCCCTGTGAGAAAGCGATCACCGGGTTGTATCTGGAACTTGTCTGGGTGTGTTTTATTAAGTATCCAGTTCTAGTTGTTATGAGGTCAGAGTACAACTCTGGGTCGTCCTTTTACCGAGGGACACGGCTATTCGAATAGATTAACTTCCCTGCAGGGGTGCACCACATAACCCGGCACGCTCGATCCCATTTGACCGGACACACTTTCCAGGGTCATGCTCGACCTCGGAAGATCAACACGTCGCGGCCCTACCAAAGCACAAAAGAGAGGTCAACACGCCCGTCTAAGTCCTAAGCACACAGGGGTCTGGGCACATCGCCCAATGCACACCGGCACGTTGCGAGGGAGGCCGGTGAGCAGACCTAGCAACCTCCATTACTAAGGAAGTTACGTTACGCAGTCCAACCCGGCGCGCGCCGCTAAGTCCCTGACGTCAAGAAGGCTTCGGCTGATACCACGACGTCGAGTGCCCATAACTATCCCCACGTAGCTGGTTAGTGCGTATAGGCCAATGGCCAGACTCAGATCAAATACCAAGATCTCGTTAAACGTGTTATTATGAAATAACCGCGGACAATGACCAGGGCCAGGCCCACCTATCTCCTAGGTGGTCACAACCTGCCCAGTCGCTCCACCACAAAGTAACCACCAGGGGCTGCTGGGAACCCAGGCCCACCACTACCTGTGTGGAACCACCTGCCCCTTCAGCCCCCATATCCGAATCATCATCATGGGTATGTAAGTATAGTATATACCCGTGATCATCACCCGAGTGATCACGGCCCGATAGTATAGCATGGCAGACAGACAAGAATGTAGGGCCACTGATGGAATACTAGCATCCTATACTATGCATTAGGATATCAGGTAAGGTATCAACAGTGGTAGCAACAATGACAGGCTATGCAACAGAATAGGAGCTATCGAAACATCAACAGTAGCAAATCTAATACAACAATAAGAGAGAGGAGAATGGGCGATATCTGGTGATCAGGGGGGGGGGGGTTTGCCTAGTTGCTCTGGCAAGAAGGAGGGGTCGTCGTCGACGCAGTCGATCGCAGTGGCACCGTCAGCAGTCTCAGTTCCAGTGTCTAACGGAGAGAAGAGGGGGGAGAAACAATAAATATAAAGCAAACATCGCACCACAAAGCATAACATGGCAAAACGCGGTGCTATGTGTGACCTATCGCAATGCTTGGTGATACAGGTGAAGAGGAATAACATCCGGGAAAGTATTCCCGGTGTTTAGGCATTTTCGGTTAGATGGAACGAAGGGAGATTGTTCCATGTTCGCTATGTTAGGGATGTGTGGCGGACGAACGGACAGCGTATTCGGATTGGTCTCGTCGTTCTGAGCAACTTTTATGTATAAAGTTTTTCCATCCGAGCTATGGTTTATTTTATATTAAATTTAAAAGATTTATTCATTTTTAGAATTTATTTAATTATTTTAATTCAACATTATCCAGAATAGTGCATGCTGACGTCGTCAGCAGTATACATGGCGTTGACTGGGTCAAACTGACGTGTGGGTCCCAGCTGTCATTGTCTAAGACTAACTAAACATGTTTTATTAGTTTAGTTAATTGATTAGGTTAATTAAACATGATTAATTAAGTTAATTAATTTAATTAATTAATTAATATTTTATTTTATTTTGAATTCTTTTTTTGTATCTTCTTTTTTAAAACGTTTTGGGGATGGGGCCCCTTTGTCATAGGCCCCTAGTGGCCTTAGTGGGTTCGGGCGCCACGGGCACCGGGCGAGCGGGCGATCCCAAGCTGGGCGAGGCCACGACGAGGCTGCAGCAGGCGGCGGCCTGCGAGGCCAGCGGCGGAGGGGGGGGTGCGGCGGCCCAAGGCGGCGACAAGCGGCTGCGCAAGGTGAAGCCGTGGCGAGACCGGGCGAGCTGGGCGCAGCAGGGCGAGGCCACGACGAGGCTGCAGTAGGCGGCGGCCTGCGAGGCCAGCGGCGGAGGGGGGGCCGGCGGCCCAAGGCGGCGGCGAGCGGCTGCGCAAGGTGAAGCCGTGGCGAGAACGGCGCGGTAGGCGGAGCTATGACAAGGGGTGCGGGGCCCGGGAGGCCGTAGCGGGCGCAGAGGATGGCCATGGCGGGGCCGCACAGCGAGGGCGAGGCGGCATCAGCGGGGCGTGCTCTCAACAACAGACGACGGCGAGCTACGCAACGGGCAGCGGCAAGGGGGGAGCAGCAGAAGAAGCTCGCATGCGGGGTGGCGCAGGAGGCGAGCAGCTAGGCGAGCGCCGTTCGGGGCGCGCAGGGCCGGCGCAGGTGAGCGCTGGGCCGAGCGGGTACGTCCATGCGCAGTGAGGTAGTGCGTGTGCGTTTGTGCGCGCTTGTCGGCCAACGGGCGCGCGGCCTGAGCGCGAACGGCGCAAGGCCGATGCGGCGGTGGAGGCACATGGGGAGAAGGGGAGGCGCGGCACCTCACCGGTGGTTGTAGGGAAAAGGCAGTGGGCGTGGGGAGGAAGACGGGGATGACGGCGAGTGATGACGGAGATGAGCCGACGAGGTCGGGTAGGTTTGGTGACGAAGACGACGACGTCGATGGTGCCCGGCGAGGTAGTTCCCCCGGGCGGCGGCGACGGGGTTTGAGTCCGATCCCGATTAGATCGGGGGGAGAGGGAGAGTGGGGGGTGAGTGGGGGTAGCGGCGACTAGGGTTAGGGTTCGACGCTAGGGAGACCTTATAGGAGTGGAGCTGCCGGCGGATGGCCGCCACGGCGACGGCCAGTGCCGTGGCGGGCATCGGTCG
>LR738711.1:35080523-35099077 GCA_902687465.1 Secale cereale
ATATATTTCAAATTTTACCAAAAAAATCAGTATATTAAAAATTTGTTCAGAATTCAAAAATTGTTTGTGTTAAAAATTATTCAATATTTCAAAAACTGCTTACAAATTTTCAAAAAAAATCATAAATTTCAAAATGTTTTAATATTTTTCAAAACTTGGTCAGTATTTCATAACAAGTTCTTGTTTTTCATAAATGTTGGAATTTCAAAAAAAATACAAAAATTAAAAAAATTCATGTTCTAAAAAATGCTCACATTTTCAAAAATTAAAATTTGTTAGCTTTTCAAAATATATTCTCAAACTTGAAAAGTTCGTGTTTTAGAAAAAATGTTCATTTTTCTCAAAAATAAGTTCGTATCTTTTAACTTCCCTGCAGTGAACCGGCATGCTACACTGACCCTGAGGTGCTATAGTGAATCATTACAGCGAATAGGCTTCTACATCGATCTAATACTGTGAAACGAGGTGCTACAGTGTACCTGGCTACTGTGTCATTACTGTTTCGCATGCTAGCGGCTGGTTGCTACTTTGCCTAAAATGGGTCGATCCATTTGAACTCGTATGTACGTCGCCCCTACTATTCGATGCAATGAGCGGCCAATTGTTTTAATTAGCGAACAATGACAAATTTACTCATCAGACCATGGCAAATTTAACTTCTTAAGGACCATGGCAAATTCACTGCCTATTCCATGGAAAAATTTACTTTTCAAGTCCATGGAAGATTTTACCCATATCCCATGGCCAATTTACCTTTTACAGCCACCTTCATAACCCATGGCAAGTATAATTTATAGTCGATGACATAGTAACGTTGTAGGGACGGGCATTTAATTTCACAGCACATGATAAATTTAATTTTTAGTCCATGGCAAATCTTCTCCAAGTTTATGCGTGGCTGTATATGCCAACGCTGAGCACATCCCAAGGTTCGCTCTGACTGGCTTGTGGGCCATGAGCGTTGTTTTTTTTTTTTTTTGAGAACCTTAGCGTGTTTGGTGCTTAGCATTGCTAGCCATGTGCTGTCGCTAGGACAATGGGGTGAGCTATGAGGCCTCGGCCATGGGATGCACCGTATATACCAGTGTAGGAGCTCTCTGATGGCGTGATCATGGCGATACTTTTGTTTCCTTTTTCTGATTTTCTTTTTTCTTTCATATTTATTTTATTTACTATTACTCCTTTTCTTTTATTTAAAATCATATACATATTTAAATGAAAACACACATGGATATTCTTTTCAAAATGTGTGAACACTTTACAAAATGACACGTATAAGAATTAGTAGGTTGTGAACACCTTTTAAAATTACACGCATATTTTTTGTAATAGCTGAATACTTTTAAAATTATCTGAATATTAAAAAAATAAGTGAACACTTTTCTACTACATTAACAAATTTTTAAAGGCATGATTTTCAATTACACATGCATTTCCTCAAAATACATGACCATTTTATAAATACATTAAAACTTTCTAAAACACCATGAACAATTCTTTTAAAGTTGTAATGAAATTTTTGGAAATTTTTGGAACGTGGTCGTGGTCAACCAGGATTCTGACTGGTGGGGCCACTATCATGGACGAAGACAAGTCTTAATGGGACCGAGCCCCGCATGTATCGAGCGAGTGGGGAACAAAACTAGGGTTCGTCCAGTGGAACCGGCGGCGTGGCGGCGGTGACTGGGGCCAGTGGCGGAGAGGAAGATGTCGTGGTCGTCGAGTGCTGGGTCCGGTCCCGGATTCCGTCGAGCTAGAGGAAGGGGGAGGAATCGCGCTCGCTGGTGCGCTACCATAAGAACCCAATGGCGTACGAGGCTCCGATGATGTGCCACTGCAACCCTCCAAGGAAGGCGCGAAGATGGATCTCCTGGAGCCGGCAGAACCCTGGTAGGAGGTACTACAGCTGCGTGGATGCTATGGTGAGAATCAATTTTGCCCTATTTTTCTTCCTTTTTCTTCTGTGCAATTGAACTCTTCTCGTATTTCTTCTTCTCTGTGAAATGATTTCTTTTTTGGAACTATTTTTGTGCATCTTAACAGCATGGTGGTTGTGGATTTGTGGAGTGTCATGATGATCCCTTGCCGAAATTTTGGAGTGAGCTGATTGGGGATCTGCATGATGAAGTCTGGAGGCTTAAAGGCGCTGCAACTATTGGTCGATCTGAAGATCAATTTGCAATGGCAGCTCCCAGTGAAGATCAAGCCACAAGGGAGCCCATGGTTCTGTCTCTGCAAGATTAACTGAGAGAGAAGGATGCAGAGATAGCTGGGATTAGGGCCAAATTTCATAATGTGATGTTTCTTTTCACTATATTTCTGATTGGTTTAGTTGCAGGAAAGATCTTAAGTTAGTTCCTGGTTTAGTTGCAGCCAAATCTAAATGCAATGGAGTGCCTGGTTTTGTTGAATGTGTACTGGAGAAGTTAACTTGTCTTTTGTATGCAATGAGATTGAGTGTCTGCCTTAATTTGTAATGTACTCCCTCCGTCCGAAAATACTTGTCATCAAAATGGACAAAAAAAGGATATATCTAGAACTAAAATACATCTACATACATCATCTTTTATTTAGTTTGATGACAAGTATTTCCGGACGGAGGGAGTACCTGTTAAGTTGTCTTTTGTATGCAAAATGAGATTGAGTTTGTGGTAAATTGTTTGAATCTTTGCAGAAAGTTTGAATTATGAAATCATTGCAAATGGGTTTTTCTTAAGATCTTAATGGCATTTGTTTACTAAATCCACCTAACTCAAATCAAATAGGCAAACAAAATAACACATAAACCTGGGGATATAGCATCCATACCAAATGGAATCCAGACATGAACCTGGGCATGTTTGCAACACAAGTGTTTACAACATGTAGCAAACCTGATACATGATTGTTTTCAGGCATTCACAAAAGAGATGTTTGCACTATTACATTGAACACTGGAACATCAACAAAAGTCCTAGAACACTGCAAGCTGGAGCCCTAACTAGTAGTTTCCATTGCAAGTGAAGTATTTGTAGCTTGGCACTGAGGATGCAGCCTTTCTTCTTCCTCTCTTAGCTCCAGTTCCTCTCACTGAAGAAGATGATCCAGCTTCAGCAGTAGCAGCTCTCTTTCTTGGAGGCTTGAAGCTGCTGGCATTGGTACCAGGTCCTACTTGTGATTGAGGTTGAGATGTATAGGCAGAAGAACTGGTTCTAGGAGCTAGTTGTGATTGATCTTGAGATGCAAAGGCAGAAGCACTGGTTCTAGCAGTTGGAGCTTGCTGGCATTTTTTAAGATAGAAAAAGAGATGGTAGTGAGGAAACATATCATGTGTAAGCATTTCAAATCAACTAAAATGACCAAGAAATCATGTGCAATCATTTAAAAGCATGGTATACCTCAGTTGTGCTCTTTTTGTTGCTAGTCTTGGTGAGATGTGCATTCTTCTTCTTGCCTCTCTCAGGGTTCTTCTAGCACCCTGTCTTGTTGTGTCCAGGGTTTCCACACATAGAGCATTTAATTATGGATCCATGCTTGCTCATTTTATTTCCCTTAGGAGCTTCTGTTTCTTCTCTTTTACCGTCATTTTTCTTAGGCCTTCCTGGCATTCTCACATATTTAGGAGCAACAGGTCTAGGATTTGCAGACACATGCCACATCTCTTCAACTTCTACAGGCTGCAAGCAATGGTCATATATATTTTTGAACACCTCAACAGAGTAGCAAGGGTGAATGAAATCATCAACATTCTTCTTACACTTATAGATAGCACTAATGGCATGGTGACAAGGCAGACCAGCCAACTGGAAATAGCCACATGAGCATGTCCTTTTTTCAAGATCAACCATGTATTGCCTTCCCCTACAATTGATATGGTTCACTTCAAACCCATTTTCTCCATTCCAAAGCACCTCAAGACATTGTGTCCAAGCAATATATTTCTTGATCTTTTTAAATATACCAGGGCATATTTTCCCTGTCATTTTCTCACCCTTCTCTTTCTGTTCTTGAATTCTCACCATTATTTTCTTCCTAATCTTCTCTAGCATAGAAATAATTGGATAGAACCTAGCATCAACAATGGCATGGTTGAATGACTCACAGAGATTATTTTCAACTGACTCACAATTTGCTCCCACTGGAAAGAAAGCCCTTGCCCAATGCACATGCTCTGTCCTCATCATGTCCTTAGCCCCTTCAGGTGTATCTTGGGCAAGCTTGGCTCTATAATAGTTGAAATCTTGCTTGTTGGAAGCTTTGATAATAGACCAAAAAATTTGCCTGTCATGAGCTATGTGCTTCTTCCTCCAATTAGCATATATGTGCCTAGCGCACATCCTATGTTCTGCAGCTGGAAGATAGTCCTGCATGGCATTTAGTATGCCCTTTTGTTGATCATAGATAAACACCCAACCAGCTCCATTGTTGTTGATGTCAAGATCCTTGATGAGTAGCCCAACAAACCATTTCCAAGTTTCATGGGTTTCCTGGTCAACTAAAGCCCAAGCTAGTGGATACATTTGATTGTTAGCATCTCTACCTATGGCACACAAGAGCTCACCCTTCACTGCCCCTTTAAAGAAACATCCATCAAGGCCTATCACTTTCCTACATCCAGCCTTGAATCCTTCTTTCATTGCATTGAAGAAAACATAGTAACTCTGAAATATATTTTGGACCATGTTTGTTGGATTCAGGCACACATCAACAATGCTTCCAGGGTTGCTCCTAAGCAGCTCCAATTGGTAATCAAACACTCTGGTATACTCACTCTTCACACCACTCATCAATCTGTCCATCACAATAGCCTTTGCATGTTTGCACTCTGAGGTTGAAACATCAGGAAACATATCTTGGAATACAATGGCTTTCATGCTTTCTATTTTCCACATAGGATTAGCAGGTATAAAGTGCTCATACCTCTGTGCAATCAACTTAGCAGTCACAAGCTTGTTGCACCTATTATGTGCACATTCATGCTCATCATTGAAAGTGATAACTTGGAATCTGGATGTTCTTGATCTTTTGGCTGCATAGATAAGCCAAGGGCAGCCATCCCATCCACACTTGGCCCTAACTCTGTCACTTTCTGATTTGATGAACCTAATGCTCCTCTTAGTTACCAGACCATACCTTGTCAGAGCTTTGCAAAGCTGGTTCTTGCTTCTGAAAACCATGGACAATGCAAAATGTGGTATCTCAATGTCATTGTTATACCTTGGAAATCTGCTCTTCCTCTTAACTACCTCCCCATCAGAATCTTCCTCATAAATGTAGTCCTCATCAGAAGAATCATACTTCCAATCCTCTTCTTCTCCAGCTATTTGTTGCTCCATGTTGGCAATAAACTCAATTGGTACTGGACCTGATGCATCTCTACCAATCCAGCTCTTGCTATGTTTCATTCTTTTCTTGAACTTTCTAGCATGCCTCCTTGGCTCCACTACCTCTGAACCTTCTCCACTGTCATCACTATGTGGAATGTACTCAAAATCACTCTCTGAATCTGAATCTGGTTTGTTACCATTAGCAACTGCACCTCCAACTTGGTTTTCATCTGCTGCAACAACTGTATTTTGAGTTGGATCAAACACTTGAGAACTTGCAACTTGACTGGCATCTAGTTGTTGATCAAACACTTGATGAATTGCGTCAACTGCAAGATCAGTTGGCCTTGCACTGTTTGTTCTATTCTTCAATGGGATGCTGATAACTTCTGTGACCACACCTGCTTCATTAGTGATAAGTACATCATTTTCAGATTCAGAAGGTTCAACAGCAGTGATAACATCATCAGGTTCAGAATCTGTCAATGCCACAATCTCATCCTCAAAGTCACTCCCACTGCTACTGTCAGCACTGTCTTCTTCTCCATGGTACTCCACAAACACATCTGCAACTGCACCAACACATACATAATCTGCCATCTGCATACACTTATTGTCATCATTCAGAAACATCAAACCATTGATAAGTTCTTGACCAGGAATCAGAAAATAGAACTTCATTGATTTGCCATGTGATCCTCCAAATATCCCTTCACTTCCTGCAGAGACAATTTGTCCCTTTCTATCTCTGACATAGCTTCCTCTCCCCCAACATACTGCAAATTAGGTCCAATTCGGATGAACTCCCCACCCAAATGGAAACGCACATTCAAAATCTCGGTAGGGTCCATGATTCACTGAAATAGACAAATAAGCCGAACCAAATTGACCAATCTTTCTTGCCTACGAACAAATCTATGGCTAAATCACACAAAAATCCTATCTTTTCGCAAGCAAAAACACCCCCAAAATCTCAGTAAAACCCTAACCCTACTGGCGCAATCAGAGGCTAAACTACGAGCATCGGACGAGTATGGCATTAGATGAGTACCTTCATATGATCGCGATGTCGCGCCGTCACGATCGTCGTCGCCGCGTCGATCCGCCGTCGGTCGCCATTGTTGCCGCGGGAGAGAGGTGGAAGGCAGGAGGGCACGGAGTGCTCGAGATGAACTGCCCCTGGCCCTGTTGGCAGGGTCGATATATGGGTGATCTTTCTCCTAGGCCGCCAAATGGGCCGGCCTCTATGGACCAAGGGCCTCCCAGTGCCAACTAAACCAGCACGCGCCTTGCCACGTCACAATCCCTGTTTGGCAAAGTACCCCCAAGGTTTGATTTGGACCGGGATCGAATAGATTAGGGTGCAAACGATAGGGATTTGGACGTTGGGGTTCATTTCGCCGGATGTCTACCAATTCAGGGTTTAAAATAGACGTTTTTCTTCCTAGGTGTTTATGTGCGTAATAGCCAACAGGGTTGGCCAATAATAAATGAGAAATAAATTGTTGTGATTTAGAAAGTAGACAAAAATGTCCCGAGTTCTTTTACATTACCCCATGGTTGGGAAGGGACCTCGAGAGCGCATGGAGAATATGGGAAGGATTTAGAAAGTAGACAAAAATGTCTCGAGTTCCTTTTTGGTATCCAGAAATAAATAAGAGTCGTCCATTAATATCAATCCAACGGATAATTTCAATTGGTACTCCAACACAGACACACATGAGTTTCATTTTCCCGATCACCCGGGCGGTCGAGGCCGACGAAGCGAGTTCCGACTGTGAAGACGTGGTTGGACTGGAGGCGCGCGGTTGCTTATTTTAGTCTAGACGCCTGCGGCGGGATTACATTTAAGAGAGAGGGTGCAAATTTTGGAGGTCAAAAACTCAGATTTAGTGAAGTTTTGTGTTTACGGTATCTGCTAGTTGGCTCTGTTTGGACCCAATATCACCCTTTTCTTCTCAAAATTGAGGTTTAGAGGATTGAGATGCTCTAAGGATCGAAGGTGCGAGGCGAACGTCTTGAATGCATGTCCACTGCTCTTATTTCTCAGTCGAAATCCAGACTGCCATACCCTTATTCTAGGACCCAAGGCTATGCTACCAGCGGCATGTCTATGCTCTCTTAATGTTGTAGAAATGACTAATTAATAAAAAAATTGGAGTTATTACTAAAAAAGATTAAAGAAAACTGAAGGTGAGATAAAAGTCACGCATTCAACATCCAGGGTATTCAGGGTAAACCTGGGAAAACACCGTACCAGGCCAGGTTCCAAAAATCACATTCAGCGTATTGAATTTCCAAAAATCACATTCAGCGTATTGAATACCCAAAAATCTTTCGCTTTATCAATTTTATTTCAGACCTTGTGGAGAGTTTTCTTACTCATTTTTTATGTTTTTGTACAAGAAAAATACTGTCCGTGACCAAGTTAACAGTAGTTCACGCTTGTCAGGCTGCCATTTTCAGCTTTTTTTATACCGAAAAATCATTCGCTTTATCAATTTTATTTCAGACCTTGTGGAGAGTTTTCTTACTCATTTTTTATGTTTTTATACAAGAAAATACTGTCCGTGACCAAGTTAACAGTAGTTCACGCTTGTCAGGCTGCCATTTTCAGCTTTTTTTAGCATCAGTACGGACGCAAGCGCTCATAAACACACGCATACACTTACTTCTATGAACGCACACACGCACACCCTACCCCTATGAGCACCTCCGAGAGACTGAGTCGGCATATCATCTTGAGATTTACGAAGTCACCATAGGCGCCTCGTCGTCGACGGGAACATCTCCTCTCACTGAAAGTGCATCGCCGAAAATCCTGAAATAAATCCGGAAATAATGCGAGCACCAGAACTTGAACCCCTGGTGGATTGGGAATACCACTGTCCACCTAACCATCTCAACCACAGATTGGTTCGCGGCTGCCATTTTCAGCTACCCAATGAACCTCTGCATGTATTTAACAAATCAAAAAAAGCGATTAATTATCGCAAACAAATGCCATTTTCCTCCTGATCACAATGATTCAGGTTATGTATGCAAAATCAGCCCTGCAGTAAAATCACAACAATTTATTTCTCATTTATTCTTGGCCAAACCTGTTGGCTATTACACACATAAACGCCTGGGAATGAAAGCAATACAGGGACGGTATCTCACTAGACTCATCAAGAAAAGCACACATCTGTAGCACACTCATGATTCATCAACCAAACTGGTCCCGACCCAATCAATCATACGTTGAGACGCATGCACTCAACCGGAGATCTCGATGGCCTTCACCTCAGGCTTCTTGACCTCGGCCTTGGGTACGGTGACGGTGAGCACCCCGTTCTCCAGCCCGGCCTTCACCTCCTCCACCTTGGCGTCCTCCGGCAGCCGGAAACGCCTCACGAACTTGCCGCTGCTACGCTCCACACGATGCCACTTATCGTTCTTGTCCTCCTTCTCCTTAGTGCGCTCGCCGCTGACGACGAGCACGTTGCCGTCCTCCACCTCCACCTTGACTTCCTCCTTCTTCACCCCTGGAAGGTCGGCCTTGAAGACGTGCGCTTCAGGGGTCTCCTTCCAGTCCATGCGAGCATTGGCGAACGCGGCCGTCTCGCTGCTGCCGCCTGAGATCGCCGGGACGATGGAGCGGAAGGTGTCGAAGGGGTCAGCCCAGAGGTCGGCGAAGTTGTCGAACACGTTGCTCCGCCTCACGATCGACATTGTCGGTGTTGCTTTGGTTTGTAGCTCAAGGGGGAAATCAATATTGGATCGCAGGTACGATGCTGTGTGCTTTTGCTTGAAACTGATTTGAGTTGGGGTGGAGGGCGATGGGAGGCAAGCTACTTATAGGGTCGCAGGTGCTGCTCCTGAAGCATCTCGAGCACTCTGCAATCGATGAGTGTTTGGTTATGTTTCGCTTTCCAGCTCAGCTCCACCAGCTTCTCCTTGTCTCTATTTTCGGCCATGAAGGTGCTACCGTGTTCTAGAGTTCTCTCCTGCTTTGGTTTTAGTGGGCCTTCTCCATTATTATCCTTTGTACAGATCGAGCCCTTTCTAGAAGAAGACATGGAGAACTCCAGAAGAAGACATGGAGAACTCGAGATGCCTCAGGAGCATACGACTCACGCGGTCGACAATCACAGACGAAAGCTACGATCCAAATCAAACACTCGCAAATCACTTGTCAGTGCACATATCCACCGTTTCAGAGTTCATTGACAGTGAGAGAAGACGTCGATGTGGATCGTGAGAATAACTAAATAAGCTCTGTTCATTTGATGCAGTTGATGTGTGCTGCTCGTCATTTCTCGAAACAGATTTTTACCCTGCTTTATATATAAAGCAATAACCGACATAGTACATGACCGAATGATATAAGGTGATAGGGTAGCCGTTAAAAATACTGATCGCAATATCATCGGTCCACACAAGACGCACGCGACTATGCTACCGAAAAAAACACATGAAAATCAAAGTACAACACCAGCAACACCCTAAGGCAAGCCAACTATTGGCAATATCAAAAGTTACAAATAAAATGGCAACTTTTTGTGAGGTTGACAAGTAAACATTGTAACCAACCAAGCACTAGCCAATACTTGCTATTTGTCAAATGTTGGCATTCCAATTTTAGGCATCAAACCAATCATGCTGTGCGAAGTGACAACGCTACCAAGTCCATCATGGACAATGGTTTTCATCCAGAACCTTGACACGAAAAGGAGCACCACAACTATGGCCCTGTTTGGATACTCTAACTCGATTAGAGGTTAGAGGTTAGAGTTAGATTCTAACCCTGAACTAACTCTAACCGAAGAGGTGTTTGGATGACAGGGTTAGATTGACGGACGGGAGCGCGGATACGGTGAGGCGCCTTCACGGGCGGTGCGAGAGGAGGGCGGGAGAGGACGAGAAGCTTCGAGAAAGTGGAGAGGGATTTGTTGCGGAGAGAGCGGGAGAAAAAATATATATATTTAATGATCTCAAGAGAACTAACCCAAATAAGCACCTCTTGGGTGGGTTAGTTTTTTTGGATGGGTTAGATGCATCTAACCCAAACTAGCTCTCCTGTTTGGATACTTTTGGGTTAGTTGAGTCCAAACTAACCCAAACTAACTCTAACCCAGGGTATCCAAACAGAGCCTATGTCTTCAAGAAGAGAGCAGCGTCCATGGGCGTCGCCACCGTCGGTGACAAAGCGCGGAGCTTTTGCTCGGCAGCTCCACCATGTCACCATGAGGCCTTCAGGACATGTGCGACGAGATCCGATCCCCAGGTATGGATCGGGGCATGGCAGAGAGCACACCCGAGCTACCGGCCACTACACCTCTTGCCGCCCATACGACCAAGAGTAGAGCCCACCGCCGCCATGAAGCCCGCCGAAGAGCTAACCATGCGGACCGCCATGCATCTGGGGCCGCAACCCGGCATCCATGTCGCCGACACCGCCCCCATCCACATCATGGAGCACCCACCATGGTAGGAAGAGTGAAAGGTGACTCCTTTTACTCCTAGCCCAGCATCAGCACCTCCAGCGTCGGAGGAGCCCACGCCTGCGCCCCACCTAGTCCCGATGGATCGGGGGAGACACAACTGTGGCTACCGATGGTCGTCGCCGACCTAATGCCCATGACGCCATGCCGTGGCCTCTGGCTCCGATCCGCCTGACAGAGGAGCATTGTCCTGACCACCATCAGCAACCACTATACTCGCAAGGAGGGGACTCCCACTACTCGTGGGCACCACCCGGAGCCGGAGCTCCGACCTGCCCCGGGCCCCTAGCTGGTCCGCCCGAGCACGAGCTCCAAGAGCTGGCCATCTCCGTGGCTGGAGACGCCCACGCCGCCGGCCCGGACCTAATAGAAGAGAGGAGCACCACCATCCGCACCCCGCCGCCGAACGCCAACCACCGCCACCCGAGTCGCAGTGGACGCCTCATCGGTGAGCGCCACCGCCACGGGACGGCCGAACCGGAGCATGGCAAGGAGCATGCAAGCCCTGCCAAGGTCCAGTACACAGCCCGACAGATCCGCGCTAAAGGACGCCAAGAGCATCCCTGCCGTCCGACCAGCGAAGTTGTGGCCGTGTCAGCCGCCCAAGCCCCACCACGCCAAGGGCCGGCCCAACCAGGCCGGCAGCCTCCCCCATCCTACGCCGCCTCAGCCCTCATGGCCTCCCGCCAAATCTGATGAAGCCGCGCACCACGGCCTGCTGCCCCGCCGACCCCAATGCGCCAGCACACCCCGCCACCAACTACACATAGCCACTGCCGATCCACCACACAGTTGCACCAGCCGCACATCCGCCCGGGTCGCCACCGCGTCGCCCTGCGCGAGCGCAGCACTCCTTGCCCGAACTCTACGTCTCGCACCACAGGACACCAGGGGAGGAGGGAGAGGAACCCCGCCACCACTAACGCCAGTCGGGCTTCGCCCGGCCACGCCTTCCGGTGGCAGTGGGGAAGGGGTGCTGGCAGACGGCGCCTAGGGTATCGCCCTGCTACCCGAGAGCGGTCCGAGCGAGAAAAGTTTCTTAAACAATCCCTGGCTCAAAATTGCTTTGTACACTTCATTATCTCAGGTCTAACAAGAGAACAAGAGCTTCGCAATTCTGCATCCAGTATCCACTATCACTACGTGTTGTATATCACTTATGCATGTACCAACTAGATGTACCATTTCCTTGTGTGAACTACTCCCCCCTTTCCTAAATATTAGATGTACCATTTCCTTGTGTGAACTACTCCCCCCTTTCCTAAATATAAGTCTTTTTATAGATTCCAATATGAACTACATACAGAGCAAAATACGTGTTGTAGATCACTTATGCATATACCAACTAGATGTGCCCTTTCCTGGTATGAACTACTCCCTCCGTTTCTAAATATAAGTCTTTTTAGAGATTTCAATATGGACTACATACGAAGCGAGATGAGGGATCATTTTGCCTCATTTTGCTCCGTATGAAGTCCAATTAATATCTCTAAAAAGATTGATATTTAGGACGGAGGAGCTAGTATTTTGCCCTGAATAAAGTCTTGGGATGACTTACCCAATATTACAAAAAAAAACCTAAATAGTTTATTAATCCATATGACGCGGCCTGCGTTCACGCATTACCCCTAGTCACATATGTGATTTAGCAAAACCATTTGACGAAAGTTTCGTCGATGTTTAGGCCTCATCACATGATCGCGTGGCTCCAACATTGCCATTTTTTCATTATGACAGCCAAAGCATCTGTAGCTGAATCAAACAGTCAAGGATACAGGGAATCCCCTTGTCTGAGCCCTTTATAACTTTTGAAATAAGGACCAATTTTGTCATCACCCTTATCTCAACATGCCCTCCTCTCATGGTATTCATTACCCAGTCACACCACTTGTCGGAGAAACCTTTTAATTTAGCACTTGCATACCAAAAGGCCATTTAATTTTGTCGCACTCTGTTTTTTAGAGTGAATTGAGTTCAAAGCCTCATGTAAAATCACTATCCCTTCCATTATATATCTCCATTTGACAAAAGTTATCTGGGTAGGAGCAATAACATGAGACACACATCTGGTAAGTATGTTCATTAGTACTTTAGTGATGATCTTAAAACTAACATTGAGCAAACAAATGAGTCTAAACTTTTGAATTTGTTTAGCATCCTCTGTCTTAGGTACCAAAGTAATAATTACATAGTTTAACCTAGATATGTCCAGATTTCTTTTTGCAAATTCATCCACCAATTCTTTTAAATCCCACTTCACCAGATCCCAAAAATCCTGACAAAAAAACTAGAAGGAAATCCATCTGGGCCTGGGCTTTTATTCTTCTCCATCCCCAAAACAACTTCATGACTTTCTTGTAGGGAGAAAAGGCTTTATCAAATTGTCCTTTTCTTCCCCGGTTTTTTTTTATTTCCTGTTCCCCAGAGATACAGGTTTCTTCTGGATGACCAAATAAGTTTTTATAGAACCCTGTTATATATTTCATCAACTGGTCCTCTCCCTCTATCACACCCTCCTCTTGTTCCAAAGAAATGATTCAGTTTTTCTCTCCTTCTAGCATTCACCTTAGCATGGTAATACCTGGTGTTACCATAGCCATCTTTCATCTCCTTTTCTTTGTATCTTTGAAGCCATTTAACGTCTTCCCGTTTTAACAGTCTACACAGTAACACAGTTGAGCTATAAATTCTTTTTGCTCATCTCTGTCAGCTGTGGTCAGACCACAGATCTCAGCATTTCTAATTAACTCCATCTTAATTTTCCTATACCAGGCATTTGCATTCATGTTCCATCTTTTTTGTTTTTTCTTTCCTAAGGTTTCTCTTTCGTTTCTACTTCCTTCGTAAACTCGGACATGCCATCTTTACAGAGTACTAGAGACACACATGCATAGTGTTGCACATTCCCTTAGCATTGATATTTTTGCAAATATGCTTGGGTGAATCTGTTGGCACGTCGGGAGAATTATATACGTAGATTATGGAATTGGTACCTTGGCGAGATTTCAGCAAATATCTTCACGCATCTGTCTTGAGTTGGTCACCCCACACATCTTGGATGAACCACGCGTACGTCCTCGATACAAGGAGTTATCCGCGCGAAATGGTGACAGTCAATTACGCATGATCTCCCTTCCCGCCGGTTCAATGAACAATTGATGGAATCTCCTCCTCTAGCAAAGGCAAAGCCATCTGTCAGTGGAGTGCAACAATTAATGGCGACGGCGACGCTCCCAACCAGTCACCTACGCCTTTGCATCTTCCTGTCTAGCATCGTCGTCGCCGGCGTCGCGGCCACGGAAAGAGTTCCAAATCCAAACAACACCGCCGCCGGCACCACGTCCGCCTGCCCGTCGTACCGGTGCGGGCACGCCGTGGACATCCGGTACCCGTTTTGGATTGGCGTGGACGGCAACGGCACGACCAACGGCTCCCACCACTGCGGGTACCCGAGCCTCCGGCTGGAGTGCCGGCGCGACACGCCGGTGCTGCGGCTCCCGTCGGGCGACTACGCGGTGACGCACATCCAGTACGGCGACCGCACGGTGTCCCTGTTCGACCTGGGCGTCTTCTCCCGGTCCAACACGTGCCCGCTCGTCGGCCGCAACCTTACCCTCCCGGACGGCTCGCCGCTCTCCCTCACGTCCAGGGACGCCAACCTGACCTTCTTCATCCACTGCTCCTTCATGGGCATCCCGGCGCACCAGGTGGCGTGCCTGGAGGGCGACGGGCGGCACCACTCGTACGTCTTCCGGGACGGCGACGACCTCACGCCGTACGGCTACGCCGGGCTGTGCCAGGACGTGGTGGGGATGCCGGTGCTCAGGAGGTCCCTGTTCGGCAGGACTGGGACAGCTGCCAGCGGCCCGCTGGACGCTGTCGTGCCGGCGTTGAACATGGGGTTCGAGCTGAGCTGGAGGCCGGAGGCGAGCGGGGAGTGCGGCGGCTGCGAGAAGTCCGGCGGCCTGTGTGGTCACCGTCGGGTGGCGGCGCGGGATGCATGGACGTTCACGTGCTTTAGGACGGCAACGACTTCTGCTGCATGGGGCACACCCAAATCTTCAGGTACGCAACACTGTATCTCCTGAGATTGTTCTTTGTGTTGTTCTCTGCAACCTTCACTCCAGCTTTGCTTACTCCTGAAAACTTCTGAATGGGCCAAATCTCTGCTTCAATCACAACTCTGGAATTTATTTCTAGCGCAAAAGCATTTTTTTTCAAAGTCTGACACTTTAGTTCAGATACGCACCAAAAAGGTTTTAAAAAGTTACTCCTTCCATCTTATAATATAGGAAAACGGGTGGTACAGTAATGCTAAAGGCCTGAGCCAAACGATGCTAATATTAGCCTAAATTCAAAGAAACACGTTGCTATAAATGTACTCTAGCACCGCCCTGATGTTCAACGATGGACTATAAAGAGTTGCGATGTTATCTAGAACCAACTTTATAGTCGTTATGTACAATAGTAAATTTTAAAAGTATACTACTTTATTAATACTTGACCCACCTTACATCCTCAGAAAAATGTATTGGGTCTTGTGTTGCAGTCGGCTACTCATCAAGAGTCTGCTTATCTTTCCTCTTCTTTTCTCTCTCTTGCAATTAGGCAAAGATATAATATTTTATTCCTTATAGCCTGCTTATGTCATCTTATTGTACTTGCTCTTAGAGCATGGTTAATAGTATAGCCAGCTGGCTATAAGCCAGTATCATGTCATTTACAGTCCATCTTATAGCCAACATGTATAATAGTAGATTAAAAGATTGTACTATTTTTTTATTATGTGGCCCACCTTTTATTTTCACAAAGTACCTACGAGCACGTGCTAGAGCTGGCTCTTCGCGAAGAGTCCGCTTACCTTATCTCTCATTTTCTCTTTCCTCCAAGTAAGTAGAAATATACTAGTTTATTTCTTATAGCCCGCTGACTCAGCTCTATTGTACTTGCTCTTGGACTGCTGCCCTTGTTGTGCCCAAGTGTTCACTTTACTTTCGGGTGGAGATCCAATAGACAACTTCCTCAACATTTCATTTTTTTTCCGACACGTACTTTCATAGCCAGTTGTGATCATTTAGTCTTCACATTACAAGGAAAAACACACGTCACCTAATAACACGGAGTAAGCCGAGTGCTAATACACAGGCTCACGGCTTATCTTCCCATAAGTTGAGTATGAAAAAAAGACACGCGGCTTAGTTCTGTGGGACCAGTGCGCACGCACTCTCGGCTTATAGACCATACTCGGCTTATTTTGCTATACGCCGAAGGTACTGCAAAAACATACTCGCCTTATAAGAGACGCACGGCAAACGTAACTGTCAGCTGTCACGTGACCCGCGAGCCATCCGCTAACCGGTCCGTGACGATGGTGGCTATAAGCCGAGTACCCAATCAAATGCACTCGGCTTACAATACACAAAATGTATGTAGTGAAAGAAAATAGTAAGTCATAGGCTATTGAGCAAGATTTTATATTTCAGATGTAATCGAAATGTTTGTGTTTAGAATCAGAGACTAAATGCAAACTTTTGTCAAAGTTGGCTGAATTCGTAAACCCAAAATTTCAGTCCATTTTGTGAGGAGAAAATTAAATAATCCTATGTTTGAAATCGTAAACCCATCCACGAGCAACAAATCAATCTACCAATTTTGCCCTTGTCAATGCATTGGGAGTCATCTCAAAAAATGTTGCCCAGTTAGTATCGGAGACACGTTCCTCCTCTCCCGATTTCCGCACGCATGCACCAAAGTCGTCCAAAAATATAGCTAAATAACGGCGCGAGGATCGATCAAGACCATCTCCCCAAGTTCTTACATTGACCGAAATGAGAAATGTCAAGCGCCCAAAATGTCACACAATTCGGCTCCTTTCTTCACCCGCTACCTCCTTGTCTTAAAATACGAGGAAACTTTCTCACTTTCGCCATATGCTCCGATATGATGCTCCTGGTACTGCTGCTCATGCCTGTGCTGCTTGGCGGCCGCGCCCAGCCGCTGGACGCGAGCTGCGCGGCGGCGGCGTGCGGCGGCCTGACCGTCACGTACCCGTTCTGGCTGCGCGGCCACCACGAACCGAGCTGCGGCTACCCGACCTTCGGCGTCACCTGCGACGACCCCACGGGCGCGACGCCGCCCTCCCTCAGCGAGTCCTACCTCCGCCTCCTCGACATCCGCTACGGCGACCGCTCCGTGGTGGCCTTCCACAGCGGGCTCGTCGCCGCGAGCCACGACCCCTGCCGCGCCACGCGGTTCAACGTGTCCAGCAGCCTCGCGCTGTCGCCGCTGGCCGTCAGCGGCGCCAACTGGGAGCTCTTCTTCTGCAACAACTGCTCGCGCGCGCCGCCGCCGCCAGCAGGGGCGCTCTGGCTGCCCAGCAACTGCTCCGGCACCGTCACCGGCGCCTGGTCCGCGCACGTCGGGCGGAGGTACGAGGCTCGGCAGGCGGGGCCGGCGGAGTGCAAGTACTCGGTCGTCCCCGTGCTGCCCGGGTCGGAGCTGCCGGCGTGGGACGACTACGCGGGGATCGTGAGGCGCGGGTTCCTGCTGGAGTGGACGGTGCCCGGGGACTGCGCCGCGTGCACCGCGACCGGCGGGCAGTGCCGGTACGAGGCCGGCGCCAACGCGTTCGGGTGCCTCTGCCCCGGCGGCCGCATGCACCCGGCCACGTGCGGTGACTACGGTGAGTTGCTCGACACCTCCCTTGGCCTGCATCTCCATGCGAATGCGATTCGACCGCCTGTGATAGCTTCTTCTGCAGATTGTTATTTTCTGGTCTTTCAGTAGCTTGCATGCTTAGCAGCCTAGCACCAAAACTTGGTGATAAATACTACTCCCTCGGTCCTATAATATAAGAATGTTTTTTACACTACACAGAGCATTTTTTACACTAGCGTTTTTTATGCTACACTATAGTAGCGTTTTTTACACACTGTAGTGCAAAAAATGCTTTTATATTATGGTACGGAGCAAGTAATATTATTAGCATGAATGGACTAGTATTACCGAATACCGATTGACTGGGTAATCTGTTTACTCGAGTACTCCATAGCAGCCCAAATGGGTATAAAAGATTCTAAAAGTGTAGGATATAACATACTCAATCATCCATAATTTTGACCAGGAAAGTCAACGCCATCATTTTCAACCCAGAGAATATTTTTTTCTTTTAAGGAATGTCCATCATTGATACGTACCATAGGGTATCTCTGGTGATCCCTCAAAACCTTATCGGCTTTAGCCCCTGGAAAAAATTACTCATCATCTCGACCGCAAGTTATATAAAAAATGCTACACCTACGTATAGCTTTACGAAAAGCTACGTAAACTTCCATCCATAACTAATCACCACACCCCTGATTTTCAGGGGGTGAGGCCCATCTGTTTTTTTTTCAATCAGATGTTTCCACCTAAGTCCGTTCGTAAGATACATAAAAGAATTTACGTGGGTGTAGCGTTGTCCAAGTTATATTTACTCGAACGGCGCAGTTTTTTCTGAAAAAAGTTCCCTTCCTCCCGATGCAGCAAACTCTCCCTTGCTCGCACCGCATTGATGCTGCCGCAGCCCAAATCCACCACACACCACCCACTGGCCCTTTAACCCGCAGCCATACCTACACCCCCGCCGACGCTTGCAATTGACTGGCGCCACCATGAAATGGCGACATCTAGCCGACGAAGGTCCCCTCCACCAAGTTGAAGCGTGGATCCACGTTACGCCACACAGCCGACCCTAACAACACGCAGCGGCTCCCCCCCCCCC
>LR738711.1:35114415-35125288 GCA_902687465.1 Secale cereale
TTTTGAGAAATCTATAGCCTTTATTGAATAACAATGTTCATAGGGATACAGATTATATCGGGCAGATTAGCAAGCCACACATGGCGCCCGACAGAAAGAGAAGAAGCCGCTTTGGCCAAAGAATGCGCTTCTCCATTGTGCTCCCGCTTCTCGTGGATGATGCTGACTGCTTCGAAAGTCCCCCGCCGAGCATTGATCTCCCGGATAGTCAGCGCGTAACGGCATGGAGCTTCACTGACTATGTTTGTCACCACCTCAACGCAGTCAGTCGCAATGCAGACCGATGCCAAGTGTAGATCCGAGGCAAGGGATATAGCTTCGTTACATGCCTGCGCTTCTAGCGATGCTGGATCAACCAGCCCGTCAAACACGATGGCAGAGGCCCCGAGGTAGTGCCCCGCCTTGTCCCTGCAAATAGCCGCAGCCGCTCCCTTGGTTCCGCTCCGCGACAGCCCGCCGTCCACATTAATCTTGAAATCATGCACCAGAGGAGGGAGCCAAGCCATACGTGGGAGATTTGGTCTTGCATGCATACCCCTACTAGTTACATGCAGGTCCCTGGCGCGTCCAGATCTTGTCTGCATCGGTGACTGTGGAGCTTGTGGGTTGGATGGCGCGCGTGGTGGGAGTTGTTCCAGGTCCTCCAGAAACTTGTTGATGAAACAGTGTGTGCTCAACGGACTTTGGAACTGATCATCGTGGATAGCCCGCCTTCGTGCCCACCAAATTGCCCACATCGTGACGAGTACCCGGGTGAGCTCTATCTGCGGAAGTGTGTCTACAAGCCAGAACATCCACATCCTCGCATCATCTGTCCTGTTTGAAGTGATCACCTCCGTTAACTCCTCATCTGCTAAAGCCCAAACGCACCTGGACATATTGCAGTCGAACAAAGAGTGGCGCCATGAATCAATATCAGCATGACAGAGGCCGCATGCCGGTGTGTCCGCCATCTGGCGATGATTCCTTACTGCGCCAGTAGGAATAGATGTATGTGCCAAACGCCATGCAAACACTTTGATTTTTGAAGGAAGGTGCATACCCCACATCTTTGCCCATGACCTCCGATCATCATTGATATGAGAGTGCCCAGATGCATTCTCTAGCCAGTCCGTCCGCTGCTTCTTGGTTGCTGCCAACAATCGATAAGCCGACCGAACAGAGAATATGCCGTTCTTTTCATAATGCCAAGCCCAAAAATCCTCTTGCACTCTCAGGCTGAGAGGGATGTTCAGAATTGCTGTCTTGTCCGCCAGGAGGTGCTCATCCAATTTAGCGGCGTCCCAGGTCGCTGTGGTATGGTCGATCAGATCGGCAACTGTGTGAGGAGCATTTGCAGATTGGGTGCAAATCGGTCGTAGCTTATAATCACGCGGTATCCAATTTTCCTGCCATATATGGGTGTCTCTCCCATTGCCAATCCGCTTGATCAGCCCAAGTTTAAGGGTATCCCGCCCTTCGATAATGGACCTCCATACCTGCGAAGGAGAGTTCCCAATCTCAGCATCCAAGATAGAACTCGTAGGGTAATAGACCGCCTTAAGGATGCGTGCACTCAGAGAGGCCGGTTGTTGAAGTAGGCGCCATGCTTGCCGGGCGAGAAGCGCCAAGTTAAAAAGCTCGATGTCCCGGAAGCCCATGCCCCCCATGAACTTTGGTTGGGTCATCACTTCCCATGAGATCCAGGCTGTTTTCCTTTCACCCTTCTTCGAGCCCCACCAAAACTTACGTAGGAGACCATTGATATGTTGACACAGTCCGCGGGGGAGTTTGAAGCATGACATCGAGTATGTTGGTATTGCTTGGGCCACCGCCTTGATAAGTACCTCTTTACCTCCCACTGATAATGTTTTCTCCATCCATCCCTGGACTTGCTTCCATATCCTGTCTTTCAAGTACTTGAAGGAGCCCTCTTTGGCCCTCCCCACATCACTAGGGAGATGCTGTGCCTAGGCAATGGCTTGGGACGTCAGAAAAATTTCTAGCCCATATTTAAAAATAAAAGTATTGGCCTGGGGGCACAGCCCAGTCTGAGCCGTCTAGCTGGGCCTCAGGTCTGAGAAGGCTGGCCCAATAACACCTAGCGATCGAGAAGCTCTAACGAACGGCTCCTTGGACGAACCCTACCCTGCCGGCCAAGCCGCCCGCCGTCGTGCTCGTGCGGTCGTGCTCCCCTTCGATCCCTTTCTCCTTGGCTGCGGCCATGTTGGGCAAGGCGGCGACCCCGGAGAGGCTGCAGGCTGCCGGGCGAGGCGGCCTGACCGCAGGAGGCCAGGAGCAACCCACCCTAGCCCCTTCGTTCTTCCGCCTCAGCGGCCCAGCTCCGCGTTGCACGGAGGTATTCCCCCATCCGGCCATCCCACAAAAATGCCATCTCAGCTCTTCCAAATCTCATCATTTCTTGCTAGATGCCACCCGTTTGATGAATGATGATCATATTTAATTCTTAGTGCTTCCCCGTTTCCAACATAATTATGGAAACCGATTTAGACATTTCAGTATTTTTTGTTTCTATATAATTTTTACAATTTTACATGAAGATAAGATGAATAAAAAAACAAGACAATGACATCTTCTTTTCAAGTTCAAACCATGGGATCCACGGAAACGGGTCCTTCAACTCGAACAACTGATAATATCCCTCGCATTACTGCCCAGCTCAAGCCCGGTGATATTGATTATTGGTACTATGATCATCGCGGCTGGTGGGAATATAGCATTCAGAAAAGAAACGAAAAAACATCATTTTGCTTTTATTGTTTTCTGTTTAAGCAACCAAGAGCTGAAAACAACATGCCTTCAAACTGGGGTTTTTCAGCCAATCTCGGCTCCACCACTGTTGAGAGGCAACATGCCACTGTCTCCCCTTCTCCATCTCATCTCGTTTTGTTCTCATGCTCGCTGGCGAGCGACCTTCGCATCCTGTTGTGCTGTGACAGCCAGCATTATTGATCTCTATGCTCCACTCAACTCCAGCGAGGTTGCTCGCCACTAATCTGTGCTTCATGTAACACCACCGTGAGACACACCCTCGTTTTGCTCCCCTCAACTCATGGAAGGCTGCGACGCTACCAGCCCATAAAAGGCGCACTCCGTGTATGACCTCACCTGAGATGGATAATCATTTTTCCTTTCCCTGTAAAATGTGATCTGCACAAATCTATCCTGATCCAAGAATCCACCAAGAAGACGCACTTGAAAGGCAAAGCACCTGAATATGCATGTTTGGTCGTCAATAACTTTGGTCTGGACCAAGATCGAGTGGGTACAACGATTACTGGATGGTTAATTTTGGATATGGCCATCATGCCCTCTTAGCTGAAGGGGTATTCTTTAATCTTAGCCATTGATTCAATTAAGAGGGGTTGTACTGAAGAAGAATTCTTTAACATGTGCAACCCAATAAATGGAAAGTCTGAATGCTGTACAGATATTAGAATCTGGTACAGTATCTAAATTTTTCTCCACAAAGGGTAAAGGGGATCTTATATTTAGATAGCTGACAAAAGCATGAAGTAGCCGGTATGGAAACAAACAGCCTATAAGCATCCAGGTTCATGTCACATCACGGGCACACAGAGGTCATGTTGATGGTTTACGGTCATGTTGATGGTTTACCCGTCAATGGGATTAGAATTAGAAATTCAGTAACCATGGCCTACAAGTCCAAGTGGTGGTTGAGGGAATTCGTGGATGACGATAGCTTAGCCCCGATTTTCCAGTCATTTGTTCGTACCACCATAGGATTCCTCCACATATATCCTTCTTCAACCACGATATCCTTTCGTACATCTCCCCACCGCCCCACTGCCAAATCTGCTGTTCTAATGGCTATTACTAGCTGCTGGTTCTTGCTCTTGGTCTGTGTATGGTGGCTGTCACTGACACTCGCCGGGCCTGAGGATCAGCAAGGGGGAGGCTGCTTGTCCAAGACGTGCAGCAACCTCACCATCTCCCACCCGTTCTGGCTCCCTGAATTGGAGACGGGAAGATCGTGTGGTCCCTTGGATTTTGAGGTCAGTTGCTTCAACGACACTCCAGTTCTTCGGAGCTCTGGATTCAGGGGCTTTGCAATCATGGACATTTCCTATGAGGAACGCAGTTTGCGTGTCGCCGATGTACACAAAGAGGAAGACTTCAACGTCTCCAACAGCAGTTGCCATTTCCCGAGATGGAACACCTCCGGCAAGCTGGCACTGCCGTTTAAGGTCAACCCCGCCAACTTGAACCTCATCTTCTACAACTGCACGAAGACGGTGGCGCATCGGGACGTGGCGCTGGTGGATATGAGATGCTTGAACGGGAGGAACACTTATGTTCGTGCGGGAGTGCGTTACGACAAGACGGGCAATCACGGCGGCTACGCCTTGGAGGGCTGCGATGCTCTCGTCGTGCCGGTGATGGGCTCATCCGGTGAGGCCAACGCGAGTGACTACAAGCAGCTCATCAGTGATGGCTTCCTCCTGACATGGGATCCACCCCCTGCAGGTTAGTTCACCTGCAAATCAAATCATCTTTTCATCAGGCTCCTTGCTAGCCGTAGTGGTTTCGTTTGGATTTCCTGTATCAAATCAAATCAATCATGTCACTCACTAACCGAGGATAAGGCTAAATTGACACGTGCTGCCGGGTGTGCTGGTTTTGGCTAGATTTCCCTCGGATATCTTTGCGGCATGATGGCGGCATATTAGCCTTGCACTAGTTACAGCAGTCTCCTTTCTCAATTACAAGGCAGAATACTCTCGCTGGGAAATTAGTGCTCTCAGTAGGTACGCAGCCGTGCGCATTATACTAGAAGTTCGTTTAACAAGTTGAACTGGGGTATTGTACAGAACATGTTTATAGATAAAGACTAAAATCATTCTATGGATTTGCTATTTCTAAGTCGGGTGTGAAATTGCTTTTCTGACGCTGGCCAAGTCACACATCATAAATGCAAGGTTGAAAAAAAGAAGTGTGATGCCTAGATGTAGAAATGTGAAACAGAAGGTTATAGGGCTTTTCTTGTACTCCTTAGTTACCTGCCAAGTGGGAAGGTTGTACAAAGATCAGAATCTTCTCTTTAGAGTTGGTGGAACCTAAGTGACAAGGCTCGTGTCACATCACGGACTCATGGTGGTCATGGTCATGGCTTGCTGCGTCAAAGGGGTACTAGTCTGAAATTTTACTAGTCATTGCTTACTAGTACTCCCTCCTTCCGGTAAAGAGTACGTGGAGAATGATCTCTTGGCCCAAATTTCCAGTCAAATATTCCGGCCAATAGAACTCGGCTCGCTTGCCGTCCCCATATATGCCGGCCCAAATTCTCTCTTACTTGTAGGTGTAGCCTATCTCCCATAGCCCAGAACAACCGATCCAGTCACCCCCTTTGTTGTTCACTGCAATCTTTCCTAGTCTGCTGATCTGATGTCTGCAAGCTGCTGGTTCTTTCCGGCCCTGTGGGTACCACTGATGCTTGCGGCCGCGGCGACTGAGGACCAAGGGAGAGACTGCTCGGCCAAGAGGTGCAGCAACCTCACCATCTCCGAACCATTCTGGCTCTCTGACAAGGAGGCGCCAAGATCGTGTGGTTCCCAAGACTTCGAGGTCGCTTGCCATAACAACAGATTTCCAGGTCTACGGAGCTCTATACCCGGGAGCTCCGGCTTTGCAATCATCGACATCTCTTACAAGGAAAACAGTTTGCGCGTCGTTGATCGAGGCCATCTGGAATTACTGCAAGCCTCCAACAGCTGCCAAGTAACGATATTAAACGCCTCCGTCAAACTGGCCCGACCGTTTATGATCGACCCTGTTGGCCTGAACCTCATCTTGTACAACTGCATGGAGATGGCAGCGGCGGCGGCTGCGGCACGCCGGGACAGAGAGCTGGTGCAGACGAGCCTGAGGTGTGAGAACAAGCGCAAGATTTTTGTCCGCACAGGAGTGCGTTACGACGTGACCGGAAACTATGGCGGCTACGCTTTGGACGGCTGCGACGCTGTGGTCACGCCGGTGTTGGGCTCGTCGTCGGGCGGGGCGAACGCGAGCGACTACGAGCAGCTCATTAACCATGGCTTCCTCTTGACATGGGATCCACCCCCTGCATGTAAGTTCACCCACCAAATCATCTTTAATCAAGTTCCTAGCTAGTGCAATGCCAAATTTGCTAGGATTTCTCTATCAAACTAAGCAATTAAGCATGTCACTGGCTAACTGAGGGTAAAGCTGAGGTTTATCGTGCATAATCGTGCAGACGTTCATCGAGCATCTCTACCGGAACCCTTGTAATTTAACTCATTATATGCATTCTCAAACTTAACTCCTTAAGATGTGAGAAGCTAAATTATGGTCGGACCGCGAGCCCTCAATTTTAACTTGTCAAATGAATTGACCCCACATGATAGTCTCTTTCCAACTTCTTCCTTCCGACGACTAGCCTGGGCGGGGACAATGGTGGGTCTCGGGAGAGACGCTTGGGAAAGCGAGGGAAGGCTACACGCACGCACACAATAGCAGCACAAATGCGTGCGCGCGCAGGCGCAGACGCAGCGATGGAGCCAGAGTACTACACGGCCCATGGCGCGGAGGGCAAGTCGGCGCAGGTGCGCGCCGCTTCTTCACGCTTTGGTGGCGCCCGGAAGGCGGGAGTGTCGGCGCGTGGTAGGACACTCATGTTCAGGAATCAGGATCCACGGCTATGACAATGACATCGGCTTGACGTTCCAGTCCACTGCCATGAGCACCTGCACAAGTAGTGCGCCATCGAGGCGGCCCAACCTGTGAATCGCCCAAGTTCGTCCAAATAGCCCATGACCAAGGCTTGTGATTCTGCCAAGCCCTTTCTATTTTTGGAATCTTGAAACGTATGCACACAGATAATGAATATCAAGGCATATTGTTTACTACAGTGAAAACACTTGTAGAAGTGCTAGAAGATTTTTTTAGTTACACCATGCAGACGTAGAATTTTCTTTCAAGATAACTGCATCGATTTTTGTTCTTTTTGGCAAAGATGGTTGCATGGATCAATTGATGCAAAGTTCAATGGGATGGTTTATCCTCCTTTTCGATGAAAAACATTAAATTTTGAACAAGACAACTCAACAGAAATTTGCTTTGGAATTGGGCACAAGGTGGCTGGTAGAAAAAATTCTCGGAATTCTAACACTAAGATTCAAACATGTTTTATAGAAAGAATTCTAAATACTAAAATCCATGTTTTACAGAAAGAATTCTAAACACTTGCATTTTTGTGTGTTTGAGTTTATTTTTTAGAAAAAAATGGTGTTGGATACCGTTAATTACATGCCAAGTATGAATGCTGTATTGAGATTAGAATCTAGCTTGCTAGCAGACAAGAGCGCAAAGTAGCCGGAACCATAATAATCGGGCCAAGCATCCCGGTTCCAGTCACATCACGGGCTCACGAAGGTCATGGTCATGGCTTACCCCGTCAAAGTCGTTATATTAAGCCATGGCTTACCAGTCCAGCGGTCAACTGGGGAATTTCGTGGAGGATGATCGCTAGGCCGAATTTTCCAGTCAAATGTTCCGGCCAATCGGTTGCATATATGGTTGGAGCTTCGACCACGCTATTCTCTCTTACGTGTAGTCTATGTCCCCATAGCCCATGACCACCTCACCGATCCAGTCATCCTCTTTGGTGCTCAATCTTTCCAAATCTTCTTCTCCGATGGCTCCCAGTTGCTGCTGGTTCCTTGCCTTCGCCTGGGTTTGGTGGCAGCCACTGCTGCTCGTTGCGGCCAAGGAGCCTCAAGGGGAAGGCTGCTCGGCCAAATGCGGCAACGTCACCATCTCCCACCCGTTCTGGCTCACTGACATAGAGACGGGAAGATCATGTGGCTCCCCAGACTTCGAGGTGACTTGCTTCAACAACAGTTCTCCAGTTCTGCGGAGCTCTATACCCTTCAGTTTTGGTTTTCCAATCATCAACATCTCCTACGAGGAAGACAGATTGCATGTCGTTGATCTAGGGAAAATGCAAATACTACCAACCTCCGACAGCTGCCAAGCACCGATGTTGAACACCTCCGTCAAACTGGGCCACCCATTTAGGGTCGACCCGGGCAGCCTGAACCTCGTCTTGTACAATTGCACGGAGGCCGCGGCGGCGGCTGCCGCACGCGGGGACAGAGAGCTGGTGCAGACGACCGCACAGTGTGGGAAAGAGAGCAAGGTGCTTGTCCGCGCGGGAGGACGTTACAATGAGTCGAGCGACTATGGAGGCTATGTGGGCTGCAATGCTATCATACTGCCGGTGATGGGGTCCTCGGGTGAGGCGAATGCGAGCGATTATGTGCGGCTCATTAGCGATGGCTTTCTCTTGACCTGGGATGAACCTGCTCCTCTTCCATGTAAGTTCACCCATCAGTTAATTTTTAGTCAAGTTCGTAGCTAAGCTAGGATGTGGAGTGCCTAATTTGCTTGGATTTCCCCAATCGAACCAAACAATCAATCATGTTAGTACTTAGTGCTATCAGTAGGTAAGTATTACCTCTTCCGTTTCAAAATATAAATCGTTTTGGTAGGCTATAAGAAGCGGCGTTTGTACGTCATAAGACATTCATTAACATGTTGAACTGGGTTATGGTTCAGAACAAAGTCTTTGGACAGGACTACAGCCTAATCACGACATCGTGGACTTGTTCACTCATGCATCCTCAGACAGCCCAGTAGCAAAATTACTTTATGAAACTCGGAGTAGCGGCCCTTATATTTTTTGGGGGGAAATTTTGCCTTCTTTGCTTGTTAGTTTTTTACTCATATTTATTTGAAAATTGGTGCTTTACTTGTTAGTGTTTTTTAATTATATTTTGAGCCAATGCTGGCTGGCGGGCCTGCCACTTGTGCAGCCCACTAATGCATTTTTTATATTCATAAAAATATGATACACTTATTTATTTAAATAAATATGGCCATTTTAATGAAATGACATATAAAAACTCCTTCTAATCCATCAAGAGGAAATGTTGAGTTTTCATACAAAATTATTTTTTATGTCATACATAAACCTATTTTTTCTACTAAATAAAAATATGTTTATATATTTCGAAATAACTATTGATAACTATAAAAAATTGTCATGTGTCTCAAAAGAGATGTTCATATATTCATGTATTCGAAAACAAAGGTTCACAACTTTTACAAGAAGTGTATATATAAGTACAGTAAAAAATTAAATTAAGAAAATATATAAACAAGCAAATAAATTCATAGAATAAGACAGTGTTTTAAGAAAGAGACGGAAATAAAAAGTGAAGAAACAAAAGAATAACAAAAAAAGTAAAAGGAGAAAAATTAAAATTGTTAAATATGATAACAAAATCCAGTGTAAGTGATTTGAATCAAAAAATATAACAGATTTGCTATCTCTAAGTTGGCTGAGAAGTTGGTTGTCGTGCGCTAGCCAGGTCGCACATCACAAACGCAAACGTTGCCAAAAAAAAAAGTGTACTTAATGTCCAGATGTAGAAATGTGCAAGCCAAGGTTAGAGTTTTTTTTTTCTATTGGATTAGATAAGTGTCTGAACAATACCAGAAAATATCCTGGTCCTGGTTCCAGTCACATCACGGAGGTCATGGTCATGACATACCTTACCTGCAGACCTGATAAGTCATGGCTTACTAGTACTCCGCTTGATAAGTCTCTATTGGAAAACTTCTTGGATAATGACCGCTCGACCCAAAATGCCAGTCAAATGTTCAATAGTTGTACTCCGCTCGTTCGCCGTCGCATGCATATATGAGGTTCAAGCTTCGACCACGGTATCCTCTCTTACATGTAGTTTCTAGCTACCTTCCCCTAGCCCATGTCCACCGAATCCTGCCACACCCCCTCTTTGTTGTTCACTGCTATCTCTCCAAATCTCTTGGATCATGAGCTGCTGCTGGTTCTTGGTCTTGGCCGGGGTGTGGTGGCTCCCGCCGATGCTCGTGGTGGCCGAGGACCAGCACGGGGGAGACTGCTCGACCATGAAGTGCGGCAACGTCAGCATCTTGCATCCGTTCTCGCTCACCGACAAAGAGACGGGTAGATCATGCGGTCCTGATCCCTTCCCGGACTTCGATGTTGCTTGTACCAACAACAGTGTTCCAACCCTACGGAGCTCTATACCCTTGAACAACGGCTTTGCAATCCTCAACATCTCTTACGAGGAACGCAGCTTGTATGCCATTGATCTGGGCAAGCTGGACGTGTTGGAAGCCACCGACAAGTGCCGTGCGGTGTTCTATAACACCTCAGTCAAACTGAACGGCCCGTTCAGGATCGCCGCCGACAACCTGAACCTCATCCTGTACAACTGCACGGAGAAGGACGGAGCAGCGGCCGCGGCACGTTGGCACACAGGGCTGGTGGAGACGAGGGTGAGGTGCTGGAGCAAGTGGGAGGTGCTTGTCCGTGCGGGAGTGCAGTACGACCCCACCGGGAACTACAGCAGCTACGCTTTGGAGGGCTGCGACGCCGTCATCGTGCCGGTGCCGGCCTCGTCGACAGGGGCAAACACGAGAGACTACGAGCAGCTAATGAAGGATGGCTTCCTCTTGACATGGAATCCGCCACGTAAGTTCACTCGTCAAATCATCTTTTAGTCAAGTTCTTAGGTGAGCAAGGAATGCGGTGCCTAATTTGCTTGGATTTCGCACCCGTATTGAACTGAACCAAGCAATAAATCATGTTAGTCACCAAACGGGAACAAGGTTGAGTTGACCGTGGCGGGTGTTCTAATTGCCCTATACCTATACCGATATATGTGGCCTGTACTAGCCAAATTGTCATGCTTGTTTTAGTTAGATATATATATATATATATATATATATATATATATATATATATATATATATATATATATATATATATATATATATATAT
>LR738711.1:35125375-35144175 GCA_902687465.1 Secale cereale
ATATATTTCCGGATCACTGGATACTATATCTTGGCAGCATGGTGGCATGGAATCCCTGTTAGTTTTTTTTAGGGGTAGTTAGATGTTTATTTATACCAGTGAAAGTTGGGTACACCATAAGTGGCTTTTGCATAGTTAGTCTGAACTCTGAACTTCTGAAGTCTGCACTATGGCCAAAATAGCGTATATTCACCTGTTCTGTTCAGGTCTATAATCCAGTGAGAGCCCAGTCGGAATTAGACTTTTAGACATACGGACGTATGGGCCGCCCTATCTTTAATTGTTTTGAAACTTTCGGCCGAATTACAGTGTGTTGGACCAAAATGGTGGATAGTCGGTACAACGCGCTATGGTCTCAAGCTGAAGTTTGGACCGGCCCATCACACTTGGTACCATGTGATTCAGCGACAATCTGTCGCAACGAGTGATGAACACGAATTTCCCACAATGACAAAGTCCGGTTTGGGTAGCCCGCGGACCTTGTTATGACTTATGAACCTTGGCTGTGATATTCCAATGCCTCTGACTAAAAAAGATTGTGCAAACACTTGCAAATCTAAACCACATATGTATCTAAATAAAATCTGTTCCCTAAAACAGTCTGAATAAAACGTGTGTACTCTAGCTTTGAAGTGGAATTCTCCCTTGCAAAAACAGAATTTTGCATGCAATTTAAAAAAAAAAAACAGTTAATGATCGTGCTATAGAACCTTCTTTTCTATTGGATACTGTAAGTCTATAGCCAGTAACCGTGTCATCCTTGAAAATACAGTAGCCTGCCAAGTGTAAAAAAGATTTACATTTGGTTTTTCTCCTTATCTGTGGCTGTTATTTCAGCGGCTAGATTGCTGTTAGTCTCTGTTTTGCAAGGCACTCTCGCCTCTGTTTGCTGCTTGCCTGTCTTATCTATCTATTCTCTTTTTGGATCCAGTAACTTCGTGTCAAATTTTGGAGGCTCTTTACCTAAACATGGCACCTGGTTTTCACTAAGAAAAAAACTCCTGCTAGCTGTTTACCCATGATGTCTTTGCAGTATCTGTGTGTCTGCCCATGTAAGCAGATAGGTACTCCCTCCGTAAATTAATATAAGAGCATTTAGATCCCTAAAATAGTGACATAAACACTTTTATATTAGTTTCCAGAGGGAGTAGATGTTTTATCGCTTTGAGTTCAGAGCGCGGGTGCTGTGTGCTCTTGTCTGTAAACAAAGAGTACAAGTGGGCACAGTTTTATATTAGTAGCACTGGATGCTCATGAACACAAGTGGAAAGAAAACTAGTAGTCCTAGGATTAGCGTACAGCCTAAGCATCCTGGATGCTCACGAACCCTGAAGCCTAGCTTGGTACCCACACTGATGGACAATCTGTCCTCCTTATCGGGCCATGCAATTAATGGCGGGTTGGCAAGCCGTCGCCGTTGCCGTCGCCATGGCGGGCCATGGTGGCCGCTCCATGCCGCCGCCGCAGCATCCCCGGAAAGAATTTCCAAACGAAATAGAGCGTGGACTCTGACTGGTCAAGCCGCTCTGGCCACCGTCTTTTTTCCCAAAGTCGCACATCCCACCCTCCGTTCTGTCCCGTTAACTAGTCCTCGCCAGCTCCGGTCAGTCGGCCGCTCCGATTTCCATCCCCACCCCAATCTATGCCGCAGCTCCAGCCCTTCCTCCTCCTGCTCGTCGCTTCCTTTCTCTGGCTGCCGGCGCCAGCCGGAGCAGCCTGCTCACCCAAGAGATGCGGCGACCTGAACATCACCTACCCGTTCTGGCTGGAGGAGAAAGGCCAGACGCCGTGCGGGTCCCCGTCCTTCCAGCTCAACTGCAACGGCAGCCAGGCTCTCCTCAGCCGCTCCATACTCGGGGGCTACCAGGTCGTTCAAGTCTTCGCCGAGAACTCCTCCTTCATTGCCGTCGACAACAACCTCCCGCTACACGACGGCTGTCCGCCGTGGTGGTTCAACATCTCCCTAGGTCTCGGTCTGAGTCCGTTCGTCATCAGCAAGAAAAACAAGGAGCTGCTCGTCCTCGACAAGTGCACGGAGCAGCAGGTGATGCCGCCGGGGTTCAACCGCACGGGTTGCACCAACGAGTCTTTCATCCGCCCTGGCGGGGAGTATGGCAGTCACCGCGAACTGGCCGATCTCCCGCCGGCCTGCCGTCTCTTCGTCGTGCCGGTTCTTGGTTTTCCGGGAGGCGACGACTATGTCCAGAGCATGAGACAAGGGTTCCTGCTTGAGTGGACGGTGCCATCAGACGATTGCCCCAAGTGCGAGGCAAGCGGCGGACAGTGCAGGTATGCCAACGATGGCACCGGGTTTTCCTGCCATTGCTCCGGCGACGTGTACCCTGAGAAGTGCGGTGAGTTGAGGAAAATTAACTGACAGCGCCACCATGATTTTGCCTAGTCAATAACTAGTTCTTTGATCAAGCTAATCCCCTCAAAATTTCAAGTGCTAAAAATGCCTGACGTAGGTAGCAATTTTTTATACTGCACCTGGCATTGAATCGCTGTCGAGAACAGATTTACTCCATTTTACGTCGCTGTTGCTAGGAGGAACATAGAATGCTGATTGGACACAGATATTGTGCTGTTCTTTCAACTCTGGAGTGCTTGCTTGGTTTCTTGGAGCACCTGCAGACTATTATTTTGTTTTTGGTAGTTAGTGATGAAGTTAGCCCATTGATTGATTCCTAGTCAAAACACATTTGTGAATTAGTCAACAACGCTATTCAATAAAGATTCCGTGCCGACGGTAACGTGTTCCTGGTTTTGTTCCAAATAGACTATTCCCGTAATCGCCGATCAATGCTCTTACTTTTCTGTGCCCTGGTCCGTGTTTCAAACATGTGGAAGTCAAATGCTATTGCAACTGTTTGTTGTGGAATTAGGGGCGTAAAGTTGAATTGGACACTGTGGTTAGTTTCAGAGGACTACTATATTGAGTGTTGATGCACATGGTAATTGAGTGTTGCACTGCTTAAGCAGTGCAGAAGAGTGCCGTGATCGTACCGCTATTGCCAAGCATCATGGCAGCTTATGGCATTCCAGTTTAAAAAGAAAAATCTTTTCCTAGAGAGAATAGGGCACCAAGCTGGCTTCAACACAACTATCTTATCAACTCTGTTTGTTTTCGCGAAAACTATGATCTCACAGTACATTGCTGTTAGATTTTGGCCTCCTTTTCAGAAGACTACAAATGTATGCGTCCGTTAATTCTGGCGTCACTTTTGATGATATGAATGCGGAGATTGGAGTAAGCTTATGGCTTCTATGGAATGTATTTTAGGACACATTGTCACCATCAATTGAGAGTCTGAAATTTAACTGTTGCTGGCTGGATTTTCCTAATTAACCAGTCACAAAAGGGAGTTTGACTTTGCGTAGAAGCTGCCAAAGTTAGCAATGCAATACCGATTCGGCATGAATAAAGTTCTTCTCATTTGTCAAGTGACTACTATACTTCTTGTTTATTACTTCATAAACCGCAAAAACATTTACAGACACTTTTTTATGCAGGGGACAGTGGAAAGACAAGTATAAAGTTCATAATAGGTGAGTGTAATCAACTGTCAAGCTGCTCCGTCCATATCTATTCCTTCGGTTCTTATTTCCTTGCTCCAAATTGTACCATAGTATGGAGAATATGGGGGTGAAATCTCATGATGAAGAATTAATCAGATCGTTTGTTTGCTTCATGTTGCTAATGTGTTATATTGTTGTGAACAGTTGGAGCGGTAGCCGGTTTTGCTGCATTCTTGGCATTTGTCTTCTTTGCCTTATACCAACGAAAGAAGAGCAAACAAGCTGTAGCTTCAAATGAGTTTATGCGAAGTGGATCTTCAATGACATCCTACAGTAAAGACCTTGAGATGGGTGGTTCGCCTCATATCTTCACTTTCGAGGAACTCGAAGTGGCTACCGATGGATTTAGTGCTTCAAGGGAGCTGGGTGATGGTGGCTTTGGAACTGTTTATAAAGGTAAAACACATGTTTGCCGAACTCGCTTGTCAATCTTAACATGTTTCTCAAGTCTCAACTGTATTCTTTGATAAAATTATCAACTTAGACAATGACTACTCTGATTTTTGTCGTTCAGGAAAACTCAAGGATGGGAGAGTAGTTGCAGTAAAACGCCTGTATAAGAACAACTACAGACGGGTTGAGCAGTTCCTGAACGAGGTAGACATCCTGTCCCGCCTGCTCCACCAGAACCTGGTCATCCTTTATGGCTGCACGTCCCGGATGAGCCGTGACCTTATCCTGGTGTACGAGTTCATCGCAAATGGGACGGTCGCAGACCATCTTCACGGATCCCGTGCGGCGGAACGAGGCCTGACATGGCCTCTGAGGCTGAACATTGCCATAGAAACGGCTGAAGCACTGGCCTACCTCCATGCGGTCGAGATCATACATCGTGATGTCAAGACGACCAATATATTGCTTGACAACAGCTTCCATGTCAAAGTTGCAGACTTTGGGTTGTCGCGCCTGTTCCCACTGGAGGTCACCCATGTCTCCACTGTTCCACAGGGCACACCGGGCTACATCGACCCCGTGTACCACCAGTGCTACAAGCTGACCGACAAGAGCGATGTCTACAGCTTCGGTGTCGTGCTGGTGGAGCTGATATCCTCAAAGCCTGCTGTGGACATGAATAGAAGCCACAGTGAGATCAACCTGGCTAACATGGCTCTCAACAGGATTCAGAACCATGAAATTCTTCAGTTGGTTGATCCGGAGCTCGGCTATGACACCGACCCCGAAACAAAGAGAACGATTGACCGCGTCGCCGAGGTGGCCTTCCAGTGCCTGCAGATGGAGAGGGATATGAGGCCGTCGATCAAGGAGGTGGTGGAGATCCTGACTTGCGTCAGGGACGGAGACTGTCGGGCTAAGAGCATGAAGAAGAAGGCGTCTCAGAAAGAGGACGCGCACTTGCTCACGGATGACATGCAGTTTTCGCCTGACTCGGTCATCCATAGATTCCTTAGCCAGTCAACTAACCACTCGGTACCATCGAATGGTAGCGGGTTATGATGTGCTTTGTATTGATTCTGAAGAAATAAGGCCGCCCTGTCGATCGGATGAGTTGTATAGAGCATAGAGTTTGCTAACGAGGTGATTCATCTTACTAATAAGTACAGGCTCATGGTGGCAGTAACTCTGCATTTCTGGGCTTGGCAATGATTCAAATGGTAGGTGTATGTACTAGGAGCAAATTCCAGGATAAGCACTGTAATATACATATAGTCTGTTCAAGTTGGCGCAAAGATTGAATTCAGAAGTTGAACTGTTACTGATCAACATGCATATTATAAGTAATCACACTGTACTTATATATAGGAGCAATATACAGTTATTTGAGATACTTACGGCAGATACATCGTGTGAGTTTGCTGGTCTGCTTGGCAGTTGTTATATATAGTATAATCATCTGAAAATTCTTTCTGCGGGCAGGCATTTGAAATTTGGAGCTCAAGCCAATGTATTTGTACCACCAGTTTTACTTGGTGTCAGCACGACAGGTACATTTTCTTGTGAAATCTGCATAAGGACACAAAGAGGCTGTCATCTGGGACCAAGGCCCAGCTGATGCTGCACGGTTGCTGCAGAATGTCGCTCTAGTGACCTTTTGGTATCAGAGGCTCTCACAAAAAAAGTCTCATGCTCATTTCCTTGTTTTGATGGAGAAGATCCGAAGTGGTGGAAGGATCGTAATGAAAAGTACTTTTAGATGTTGGATGTTTCACATGATAGCTTGGCAAATTATGCCACTTTGCACTTTCATGGAGTAGCTACGTCTTGGTTACATGTCATGAGTCATTGCATATAGTTGATACCTCGCCTCATTTAGTTCTAGTGTTTATATGCTAAATTTGACACGACAAACGGAACAGTGAAAATGGTTTGTGATTTGGATATAAATTCAAGAGGTAAAACATTTTGAAAAAAAATTGAATCTAACAAAAAAGCCCAAAACTCTTAGTTGTGACAAGTGTCACACATGCAGCGCAGCATTGGTCACCGCGAGAGAAGGTATGAGTGACCTTTGTACTCTAATTAGTGATCTCGAATTTTCTCTCATGTACAGTTTTTTTAGGCTAAACTTACTCCACTTTATTCATTTAGAGAAATGTCCATAGGGATACAATTTAGGTCCGGAGGTTGAAGGAGCCACAAATGGTGTCCTGCATGCAGACGTAGAGCAAATTTAGAGAGGCTATGTGCCCCGAGATTAGAGTTTCTACCCTCATACACTACAGAGAAGAATTCAAAAGCATTCATAGAGGCTATTTTAAATTTTTTTGACAATAACTATTGGGAAATGTAGCAGAATTCAAAAAATTCTACGCTTTCACCAAGATCAATCTGAGGAGTCATCTAGCAACGAGCATAAAGGAGTGCATCTACATACCCTTTCTAGATCGTGTGCGGAAGCGTTCGAAGGAACGTGGATGAAGTAGTCGTACTCTTCGTGATCCTCGTCACCGATGATCCCAGCGCCGAACGGACGGCACCTCCGCGTTCAACACACGTACGGTACAGCGACGTCTCCTCCTTCTTGATCCAGAAAGGGGGGAGGAGAGGTTGACGAAGATCCAGCAGCACAACGGCATGGTGGTGGATGCAACAGGAAAAACTGCAGGGCTTCGCCGGTGCCCTGCGGGAGGAGTTGGAGGTGTGACGGGAGGGGGGAGAGGCGCCAGAGGCTTGGGTGCGGCTGCCCTCTCCCCCCCCCCCCTCACTATATATAGGGGCCAGGGGGGCGCCGGCCGTAGGAGATGCAATCTCCTAGGGGGGCGGCGGCCAGAGGGGGGAGACTTGCCCCCCAAGGCATAGGGGGCGCCCCCTCCCCCTAGGGTTTCAACCCTAGGCGCATGGAGGGGGGCCCATGTGGGTGCGCCAGCCCACCAGGGGCTGGCCCCCTTCCCCTTGCGGCCTACGGGGCCCTCCGGGATGGGTGGCCCCACCCGGTGGACCCCCGGGACCCCTCCGGTGGTCCCGGGACACTCCCGGTGACCCCCGGAATTCACCCGATGGCCGAAACTGGACTTCCTATATATCATTCTTTACCTCCGGACCATTCCGTTAATCCTCGTGACGTCCGGGATCTCATCCGGGACTCCGAACAACATTCGGGTTTCCATGTGCATGTATCTCTACAATCCTAGCGTCACCGAACCTTAAGTGTGTAGACCCTACGGGTTCGGGAGACACGCAGACATGACCGAGACGACTCTCCGGTCAATAACCAACAGCGGGATCTGGGTACCCATGTTGGTTCCCACGTGTTCCTCGATGATACCATCGGATGAACCACTGTGTCAAGGATTCACTCAATCCCGTATGTTATTCCCTTTGTCTATCGGTACGATACTTGCCCGAGATTCGATCGTCGGTATGCCCGATACTTTGTTCAATCTCTTCATGGCAAGTCTTTTTACTCGTTCCGTAATCCATCATCCCGTGACTAACTCCTTAGTCACTTTGAGCTCATTATGATGATGTCTTATCGAGAGGGCCCAAAGATACCTCTCCGTCATACGGAGTGACAATATCACAGTCTCGGTTCGTACCAACTCAACAGACACTTTCGGAGATACCCGATGCGTACCTTTATAGTCACCCAGTTACGTTGTGATGTTTGGCACACCCAAAGTATTCCTACGGTATCCGGGAGTTGCACAACCTCATGGTCTAAGGAATAAATAATTGACACTGGAAAACCTTAAGCATTACGAACTAAACGATCTCGTGCTAGGCTCAGGATTGGGTCTTGTCCATCACATCATTCTCCTAATGATGTGATCCCATTATCAATGACATCCTATGTCCATGGTCAGGAAACCGTGACCATCTGTTGATCAACGAGCTAGTAACAAGAGGCTTACCAAGGACACGTTGTGGTCTATGTATTCACACATGTATCACTGTTTCCGTACAATACAATTCAAGCATGAATAACAGACAATTATCATGAACAAGGAAATATAATAATAATCCTTTTATTATTGCCTCTAGGGCATATTTTCAACAATAACATCATGCAGACCTCCCGATGTCGCCTTGATGTCATCTACTAGTCGTTTGCAGTCCGTTGCGATGAGCACTTTGGAGATGTTTAGGTCAGATGCTAGTGCCAACGCTTGCCCGTAGGATGGTGCTTCTGCCGCTGTTGGATCTTCAATACCCGGAATCATACAGGCCGAAGCACCCAGATATTCCCCGTTTGAGTCCCTGCAAATATAGCCGCAGCTGAGCCATTTGTGCAAGGTGCGGGCGATCGCCCGATCAACTCTGACTTCCGCTACTCCTGCTTCTGGTGCACAAATGATAGAAGTCCTTCGGTATGAGCTAGCCCATCCTTCTGGGGTAGCTTATTTCAGCCTATTTTGGAAGCCCAAAAAAGCTAGCAAAAGAACTGGCCCTAACTAGGATGAGATGTGAGCTGAAGGAGGCCCAATACAACCTTGACTGGTAATCAACGTGAATGTTGTATCTCGCTTATACCAAGAATAGCATCCATTTGTCCCAATGGCGTGCGTATATAGGTCCGGCCAATTAGCTCAGGTCGGTTCCACCTACTGCTTCGGCCCCTTTTCCTAGTTCTTTCTTTTTCATTTTATTTTTTCATTCTGGTTTCTTTTGTTTCTTCACCTATTTTCTTTGTTTTTCATTGAGTTTGGGTTTCAACGGTTTTTTCCTTTGTTTCTTTCACGGTTTTCACTATTCATTGATGTTTTACTTTTATTTCTTATGTGACTTTTCCATACAGATTCGACATTTTTCGTCTAAATTAGGAATATTTTTTGTATACACGTTCATATTTTTCAAATTCATGATTAACATTTTGCCATGACTACCTTTTTCCGTACACATTGTATATTTTGTGTATACATAAAAAACTTTTTTGTATAGATGTTTAACATTTTTCGAATACATGATTAATACATTTTAAACTTACATTATTTGATGTCTACTCTTTCCGTAAACATACCTCTGACGCATGTTAGTTGTCGCTGAAATGGTTGTATATAGATATATTTCAGTGCTACATACATCCGTTTGAGCGACAACTAATTTTGATCGGAGGGATTAGACTTTGTATACATCAAGAACATTTTAAATGTACATGTTTAATGTTTTCCAAACACCTAATTTATATTTTGAAACTTATATTTTTCTATGTCTACTATTTCCATACATATTGCACATTTTTGGTATATATCATGAACACATTTAACATTTTTAAAGTACACGATTAACATTTTTTCTAAAACTTATTTTAACATTTTTAAAATACACGATTAACATTTTTTTCTAAAACTTATATATTTTTATATCTACTTTTTTCCATACACATTGTACATATTTGGTATATATATTAGGAACTTTTTCCATACACTCCCTCGGTACCACAATATAAAGATGTTTTTGCAGTTTAATTTGAACTGCAAACACGTCTTATATTCTGGTACAGAGGTAGTACATGTTTAACATTTTTCAAATATATGATTAATTTATTTCGATTCTTTACTTCTCTAATACAATTCTGTGTACACGTTTAACATTTTTCTAATGCTTTTTTTTCAAGTTGTTTTGTATATAAAGTGATGGTAGATATATTCAGCCGAAACACAAGCAAAGCTAAAATAATAACAAAACAAGAACCGGATGCAAAAATGTGAGAAATACAAAAGCATTGAAGGCTTGTGGTCCTAGTGTCTCGCGTCAAGCGATACATAGGCTCGCCCAGGTTTTTGGTTGGCCCATCCTTTTTACTTGGTGTGTTAACTTAATCAAGGCACTTCCAGTCCAATGAAGGCCTCCATCGATCAAAACCCCTAACCATGTTAATCTTATCTATACACATGGAAGCTAGTGTTTGGTCCTAGTCTAACTGGGATCCGAAGGCGACACACCTGGTCTATACATTACACCTGGTCTTTGGTCTCTTGTGGCGCCGAAATTCTCGCGTCTTTTAGCGCCGCGTTAGAGCAAGTACAATAGGATGACGTGGGCGGGCTGTAAAACTTTAAATATTATATTTTAGATGAGTTGGACGAAAGAGAGGAGGAGAGAGAAGAGAAGCGGGCTCTTGGTTAGTAGCCGGCTCTAACACGAGACCCAAGACGTTTTGTGAGGTTGTAATGTGGGCCAACTACTAATGAAGTAGTACACATATAAAACTTACTATTGTACATGCCGGCTATAAGGTTGACTATAGATAACATGACAACTCCTTATAACCGATTGTTGGCTGTATTATTAACCATGCTCTTATGTGGTGGCGCCTGACGGCGACACTGGGGGCTCCTTTTTCTTTTTGTCCATTGGGCAGACCGCCTCCCGCGCCCCGGTCCCGTGGCCTCCAAATGGCGACCCGCCCTGCATTGCGGCCCGAGCACGTAAGCAAAACAAACCCAAGAATTCCCCTGCCCCGAATGTTTTATAGGCGCCGTAGAGTGCGAGTCCAGTCCAAGGCCGCCATTATTTCTGGATCCTCCCCTGAATCCCAGGCCGGGAGCCCTCCCTCCAAAGTGAGTGATCAGCGTCGGCGCCGACCGGACAAGAGCACCATGAGAAACTGAGAGTGAGAGGTATATATATAGTCCGACGGCCATATCCCGGTGAGGCAGAGAGAGGGAGAGAGGGAGCGGTGGTGGGAGATAGTCGGAGAGATGGCTGCCGGGACGCTGCAGATGAGGCCGAGGCCGAGGGCGAGGAGCCTGTGGCTGCTGGTGCGCCGGCTGCTCTGCCGCGGCAACAAGCTGCACAGACCACCCGCGGGCGCTGGGGGCCAGCAGGGGGACGGCTGCGGGGAGAAGAGGAGCCTCCTCGGCCGGAGCGGCTCCCTGGAGGACCTCCTGGGGCCGGACGTCGCCGGCGCCGTGCGCCGCAGCGCCAGGAAGGACGTCCAGGTCCAGGTCCAGCACGTGCTGCTGCCCGAGCGGCAACGGCAGCATCATGCGGACGTGCCGGAGGCCCGCCCGCCCGTGCAGCAGTACCGGAGGTCCATGTTCGGTGGGTTCCGGCGGCGGCTCATGATGCGGCGACAGTGGCGGCCCATGCTCGTCGCCATCCCGGAGTGATCCGTCGCCCATCGACAGACGGAAATGAGGAAATTGTCCATCCGTCGGTCGTGTCGACGATGTCGTGTCCCGTCCGGTGGAATCCGCGGCCATGTTCGTGCAGGCATGTGGGTGTAGCTTTCCGTGCTGTCGAGTTGTTCCGGCCCTGCCTTTGTTCGTTTCTTTATGCTGCTGCCGTGGTGGTCCATGTATTAGCAATGAAAAAAATAGCGCGCTATAGAAAATAGGGTGGCCCCTGAAAATATGCTATTAGCGTGCTATAGCGTGCTATTAGCGAGGCATTGTACATTGACTTATTTAGCGAGCCAACTTTCTATATGCTATAGTGTGTATTAGCAATGTTGGCACATAACTTTCGACATTGTTATTCTTGGAAGCAACTTGAACAAATCCCTGCTCGGCAGCCATGGAATAAGTTTGAGAGCGACTACACGACATGGATTGAATTTTTTTTCTTTGAGTTCCGTCACTTTGCTGTCCACCTTCCGATCTTGATCCTAAGGTTCTGAAGCCTTCTTCCTCCTCTCCCAAACCTTGCTTCTCCTCCGCATGCGCCGGCCATGGCTCGGCTGTCCCCGTGCCGTGGACTCGCCGGGGACGCCACGCCGGCCCTGTTTGTACGTACCTCATCCGTATAAGTTTTGCAAGGTTTGTGTGTGAGCTTAACACAAGTAGTGCATCAGCTAGCAGTGAGAGCAGGCCAACGGTCATGCGATGTGCAGCTCGGCCTTTGATAAAGGAGAAAAGAAATCCGGTGATTCGTCCTGGCTTTTGATGGGCTCGAGGGGTTTCAAACTGCAGATTTGAAAAAAAAACGATGTCACTTGCTTGGCTCCTTTCGGAACCTCTGCCCAGTCGTCGCGCTTTAAAGCTAGCGGTAGCACCACCAAAAGTTTGCCTACCCTCAAAAAACTTTTTTTTTTGGCATCGGCTATGCTTTAGGATCTTCAACGGCAACTCGTAAATTTCCTCCCGCATCGATCCGCAAACAGGGTGGGACCAATCCGTGAACATGGATATGAGAGGACATCATCCAACGCTACATAGCGGATATATTTCAAACTCTTTATTCGGCGAACCGGATGAAATTCATGTAAACACGGCCGGATTTCGTACAAACATGACGGATGGGACACCAGGCCCTGCCGCCTCCCGTGGCATACTCATCCTCGGAGGAGTGCGCGGCCTGTCCGGCGTCGGTGGACGTGAGATCCACGATGGAAACGATGGCGCCGACGCTGTCCTCGTCCAACCGAGTCGCCTGATGGTTCGTCGACGGAGTGTAGGAGGCGCAATTGGCGTTGTTCTCGTCGGCGGTCGCCTACAACTACGCCTCCGCCGCGGCCGCCTCATGGCAAGCGGCGGCTTGAGCACGGACGGTATTGTAGATGGCACGCTGCTCCGCCACAAAGTTAGGGTTTGTCGCGGCCACGGCCTCCTCGCTCGCGTGATCGACGTAAATCTAGCCCTCCGCCAGCTGATGCTGCTCCAGGAGGAACATGTTGTACCATTGCTCCTCCTGCGCATGCTGGAGCACCGACAGAGGCGCCGGTCAGGCCCGTACTGGACACATGTTCAGAGTGTTCAATTGCACAGGGCCCCCGGATGAGCAGGGGCCCCAATTTCTTTAATGTGATACTAGTACTAATGACTACTACTTCTATGACTAATCAAGTCATTTGACCAATATGGAGTACTCATTGGAAACCTGCACCTTATTAACTCCCCATAAATCTCACGCCTCCTCCTATTCTCTTTCTTTTTCTTTTATCTTCCAGCGACCAGTGCAAGCGCAGAAGGCCAAATCTGTTCCTCTTCCAATATTACAATCGCACCATGGCAGTTCCCGTGGATTAATGCTTTCGCAGTTTCTACAAATTAAATCTGTTGTTGCAATGAGCAGGTACTCCATCCTCAATCCACCATCAATTTATTTGGTGTTTCCTTCTCGATCCATCATGTCTCCTCTGATTTTTCAAATTCCATTGCTTCTTGCTCCCTATGCTACTTCGATGCATCCACTGGAGTTTGAGGCCAGACCCAAGAGCTTGGCCGTTGATTCATCAACAGGAGCAAGCGGAACAGACCCTGAACCAGACTACCAGAGAGACACATCTTGTCACCGGTCACCCCATTGTCTTCTGTTCTCTAACAAATCAAAGGTTGTTTCATCCCTTTTGTTTGCATTGCATGGTAAGTTTCTAGCGAATGAACCACTTGATCTCAAGAAGGTGTTGTTGATAAGTTTTTAGTGAAAGAATCAAATAATAATATTTTGTAGAAGATTGCTTATGAATAAATAATGAAAGACCACCATGTCGCAAGCTTGGTATGTAACCCAAACTTGATGAAAACTAATGAAAGATTATGTATTATCAAATAATGCTAGAAGGATGACATGTTTCGACAACTCTTTCTGGTAAATCTAGTTCTTCAAACAATTTCACTACCAACATGATATATATCTTCTACCCCGTAGCATTTTATTTTTGTATAACTGACAATTGTTATATTAAGGGCCTAATTTTTTATTTTGCACCGGGCCTCCATTTTCTCGCGTACGGCCCTGGCGCCGGTGTAGGCTGCACCTCCGCCATGGCGGCGTTGAAGTGTGTCTGCGCCTGCTTCATGATGAAGTGTGCATGCACGGGAGGTGTGGGAGCAGGGGAGAGCTCAGGCGAGCTGGCCGGCAACCCAGCCTAGATCCACGTGGCACGGCGGCTCTGCTAGGCAGCGGTAAGGGCGGCCGTCGCGTGCTTTTCATCTCCAACGAGAACTAGGAGGGGGCACAAGCCATGAGGCTCTAAGTGTTTGCTCTTCTCTGGCCCGCTTGCTCGGTTACGTGCCTCTGCTCTACTGTTAGCGTAGGAAAAAGACCGTTTACCGCCTTTTTTGTGGTTCTGAAAAAAACTTCCAAAATAATCAAAGTTCATCGATTTACAAAAATGTTCTTGTATTTGAAAATGTATGTCAATTTTTAATACATTCGTACACCTTTAAAAAAATTGTGAATTTTAAAAATGTTTGCAAATTTTGAAAATGATAATGAATTTGAAGAAACGTTCTTGAATTTGAAAAAATGCTTGCAAATATAAAAGTTCTTGACTTTGAAAAAAATACGTAGATTTTTAAAATGTTTCCGTGTTTGAAAAAAGTTCATGATTATTTTTGTGAATATGAAAATTTATTCACAAATTTGACAAAAGGTCATAAATTTAAAAAAATGTTGAAATTGGAAAAAAATATTCATAAATTACAAAAACAAATAAAAACAAACAAATAAAAAATCCTAAAACCCGAAAAGTAAAAATAAAATAGGAAGGAAAATTGAAAATACCGCATGTGAACATTCTTGTCGTGGTTTACTCACGGCAGATGCATTAAAATGGCTAAAAGTAGGGATAGGCAAGGCTACGGTGGAGATCCGGGGCGGGATTGGGCAACAACACATGATGGTTTACCCAGGTTCGGGGCACTCGCGGGGAAGGTAACACCCCTAATCCTGCATGTCTGATGATATATGTGCAGTAGTACAGAGTTGCTCCTAAAGATGTATTAGAGGAGGCAGTGGAGAGCCATGGGCTTCATGCCTCATGTGTGTGTGAGTAGGTTGAGAGAGTGAGCTCCCCTGTTGCTCCTTATAAAGGGGTGCCCAGGGGACAAGGGGTGGCCCATGCGGCCTAACTACACTATTGCGTGGACATGTGAGGTGACGCATGACATGGGCCATAGTGCATCACTATTAATCAATAGTGCTAGACTATTGGGACACAATAAAGTGACGCATCACGCAAGCTATAGTGTCTTCTTGTCGTGTCCGATGGGATGTTGCGGTTGACTCCGCTGAAGGAAATATGCCCTAGAGGCAATAGTAAAGTTGTTATTTATATTTCCTTATATCATGATAAATGTTTATTATTCATGCTAGAATTGTATTAACCGAAAACTTAGTACATGTGTGAATACATAGACAAAACAGAGTGTTCCTATATGCCTCTACTTGACTAACTCGTTAATCAAAGATGATTGTGTTTCCTAACCATAGACATGTGTTGTCATTTGATCAACGGGATCACATCATTAAGAGAATGATGTGATGAACAAGACCCATCCGTTAAGCTGAGCACTATGATCGTTTAGTTTTATTACTATTGCTTTCTTCATGACTTATACATGTTCCTCTGATTATGAGATTATGCAACTCCCGAATACCGGAGGAACACCTTGTGTGCTATCAAACATCACAACGTAACTGGGTGATTATAAAGATGCTCTACATGTGTCTCCAAATGTGTTTGTTGAGTTGGCATGAATCGAGATTAGGATTTGTCACTCTGAGTGTCAGAGAGGTATCTCTGGGCCCACTAGTAGAAAAAGGGTCATTTATCTCGGTTCGTAAGGGCCATTTGTCCCGGTTGGGGAACCGGGACTAAATGGTCGATACAAATGCCCTTGACCATTAGTCCCGGTTCTTATACCAACCGGGACAGATAGGGTTCCACGTGGCCACCGTGGCTTGCCCAGGCAGGGGGGCCTTTTGTCCCGACTGGTAGCACCAACCGGGACAAATAAGCTTCCACGCGTCAGCAGTTCAGTGGATTGGGTTTTTGTTTTTTTTGTTTTGAAAGGGGGAGGGGGTTTGGGGGGGTTTTGTAGGTTTAATTTAGGGGTTTCATATATTGTGTTAGCCCGTTAATAGAGAGAAGTGTCCTCTCTTATCTCCGTGCTTGGTCGACGCTACGTATAGATTGGAGGACTCGACACGCTAGTTAGTAAGCAAATGAAGGAAACCATTAAGTACAGAAGATCGACCTCTCTCCTTCTCTGAGAGAGATAGGTCGAACAACAAGTTTTCGTATATCTATCCGACGCTACTGGCTACATACATACAATATAAGATCTCTTACTACAATTCCCTAACATCTTAAATCATATTCCAGAAGGTATTCTCCGGCTTTATTGATGACGTGATCAAGAAAGAATCCCGCCAATTCCTCTTGAATTGCCCGTATGCGATCTTGTGGTAGGAGTTCATCCCGCATCAGTCACATCTAATTTGAAGAAGGGGGTCAATATATATGAATTAAACTCAATAGAAATGATGGTAATAAAATAAAATTGTGAATATTTTTGCTTACACACCTCAAATTGTCTTTTAGAGTAGCCCCGCCTATTGTTGGCCGTTGCGTTGTAGATAAACTCGCAGACGTAGTATCCACAGTAATTATTCCCGGCTTCCTGCCACATGCACTTTACAAGAAATAAAGGTCAATCAAACTGATAATGAAGCCTTATAAAGGCATTGATGAAAGTATAGCTAGAGTCAACGGGAGATGCGCGGAACTAGCTAGCTAGTAGTACTTACTTTCGGGTAAATCCATCGCAATTGCCGCAGCATTGCCGGAACTTTTTTGGCGAATTCTTTCCAAACCCTGCGATACAAAGAAAACAATTACTTTATATCAGGAAAATGAACAAAGTTACCGATATGGTGCGGTAATGATCGATTGAACTTACTTGTTGAGCATTTTAGACATGTCCGCATAGTCCTCGAAATCTTTTCGTCTCGAGTCTAAGACGGTTACTAGTCCCTCCTTGTTGGATGATGTTTTTTCATGATTGTACAAGTTTACAAATTTCAAATTACAACTGCAAGCCTATGAAAAATATCAACGGTGTTCTTATTCACCAAGTTATAAAAGAAGAATTACACGGAAGCGCGATGGCGAGACAAACATACTTTTGATTGGGGTACTAGACAACAACGACACCCGTATCTGGAAAATTTATAAATTTACATGGCTTAATATCTAACAACTTGTTTCAAGGAAATAGTGATTGGGAGGCTTGATAATCATACATGAGTTGATCGGTTAGCCTGGACTATTTGAGTTGGTCACTAGCACGTAAATGTAGTACATGACTTGGGTGCACGCACGCATGTCTGTAACCGCGCCGCTGGCCGGATTGATTAAAAATTTGGAAGTCTATCAGTTAGTTGGATAAGTATCCACACAATGACGTTCCAAACGGTCGAGAGAGAGCTTCTGCCGAACAGTCCGGCAGGGCCGTACGCGAGAAAATGGAGGCCCGGTGCAAAATAAAAAATTAGGCCCTTAATATAACAATTGTCAGTTATACAAAAATAAAATGCTACGGGGTAGAAGATATATATCATGTTGGTAGTGAAATTGTTTGAAGAACTAGATTTACCAGAAAGAGTTGTCGAAACATGTCATCCTTCTAGCATTATTTGATAATACATAATCTTTCATTAGTTTTCATCAAGTTTGGGTTACATACCAAGCTTGCGACATGGTGGTCTTTCATTATTTATTCATAAGCAATCTTCTACAAAATATTATTATTTGATTCTTTCACTAAAAACTTATCAACAACACCTTCTTGAGATCAAGTGGTTCATTCGCTAGAAACTTACCATGCAATGCAAACAAAAGGGATGAAACAACCTTTGATTTGTTAGAGAACAGAAGACAATGGGGTGACCGGTGACAAGATGTGTCTCTCTGGTAGTCTGGTTCAGGGTCTGTTCCGCTTGCTCCTGTTGATGAATCAACGGCCAAGCTCTTGGGTCTGGCCTCAAACTCCAGTGGATGCATCGAAGTAGCATAGGGAGCAAGAAGCAATGGAATTTGAAAAATCAGAGGAGACATGATGGATCGAGAAGGAAACACCAAATAAATTGATGGTGGATTGAGGATGGAGTACCTGCTCATTGCAACAACAGATTTAATTTGTAGAAACTGCGAAAGCATTAATCCACGGGAACTGCCATGGTGCGATTGTAATATTGGAAGAGGAACAGATTTGGCCTTCTGCGCTTGCACTGGTCGCTGGAAGATAAAAGAAAAAGAAAGAGAATAGGAGGAGGCGTGAGATTTATGGGGAGTTAATAAGGTGCAGGTTTCCAATGAGTACTCCATATTGGTCAAATGACTTGATTAGTCATAGAAGTAGTAGTCATTAGTACTAGTATCACATTAAAGAAATTGGGGCCCCTGCTCATCCGGGGGCCCTGTGCAATTGAACACTCTGAACATGTGTCCAGTACGGGCCTGCAGTCCGGAGAAGTTGTTTCGTATTGGGGGCCGGATCCACACCTCAAGGAGATAGATCTCATATAGAGAGAGGCTCACAGTAAAAAGGAGGAGAAAAAAAGGATCACACACACAACGCCGGAATCACCAGGACGGCGCACCCCATTACACTCAATTTTCCTCACACCACGCTGCACCCTTCATAGTATACACATCCATATCCATATACTCCTCCACATACACGGTTGATCAGTACTCCTTTCAATCTCCATAACATCAAGTGTTGGATCAATGGCGTTACCAGGTAAGTGAACCGCATGAAGTTAACATGTGGTTATTTCTTTTTATTTTGTTCTTCCGCTGCAGCCGTGTGCACCTCACCATTCGATTAAGACAATAACTGTGTCTTGCGGCTCTACATGGCGATTGAATCATCCCGCGGATACTCCATGGTTGATCTACAAAGAAAGAAAAATGATGGCATCTTGCGGCTCTACCTGGCGCTCCAATCGCCGTCGCGGATGTGTGATGATTCGATTTTAAAAAAGAGAGTGATGGCATCTCGTGGCTCTACCTGGCGCTCCAATCGCCGCCGCGGATGTGTGATGATCCGATTTGAAAAAAAAGAGTGATGGCATCTCGTGGCTCTACC
>LR738711.1:35144372-35197085 GCA_902687465.1 Secale cereale
ATCAGATTCGAAAAAAGAGAGTGATGACATCTCGTGGCTCTACCTGGCGCTCCAATCGCCGCCGCGGATGTGTGATGATCCGATTTATAAAAAAGAGAGTGATGGCATCTCGTGGCTCTACTTGGCGCTCAAATCGCTGTCGCGGATGTATGATAATCTGATATAAAAAATAGTGTGATGTCATTCCGCGGCTCAACACGACGATCCAATTGTCGCTGCGGATGTGGGTTTATCCAGTATGGAAAACGAGAGTGATGACATCTCGCCGTTCTACCTGGCGCTCCAATCATCGTTGCGGATGTATAATGATCCAATATATAAAAAAGATATTTAGGTCATTTCACGGCTCTACCTGGCGCCCAATCGCTGCCGCGGATGTGTCACAACCTGATATATTAAAAAAGAGGTTATGCCATCTCACGGCTCTACTTGGCAATCAGATCGTTGCCATGGATGTTGTTCTTTGAGGACGTCATGATGGCGGAATTATGTGGCTCGTGGTGATCTACAATGCTGCATACATATGTTTGTATATGCATCAGGCTTCATGGACAAGAAGATGCATACACGCACACTCTACATGATGAATCATCCCGCGTATGCATCAGGGTGGTCTATACAGACTTTGTAAGTTGAGCACGTGTTAGTAAGGACATGGGCATCTACATTGGAATACATAAGACGCCATTGTTCATGGTTTATATGCCCATTATTCAAATCAAACACTAATTCATTATTCAAGCTCAGCCGACTTATTCTCTTCCGCGGCCGACGAGATCGGAATATGCATAGATGTCTTGGTTTGTAACAAATATTTCGCGACAGCCGAACAACTACTTTGAGGCTTCATGTTTTTCAACCGATGGCTCATGGAGAATTGAAGCTGAATATTCCTTCATTGATGACACGTCATGACTACATCATTAGCAATGTATTTTTTTTTTGTCTCAAGCAGTTTACAAAGGCTTATGCTGAATTGAAGAGATGCTGTAATCCCCTCACATGTAAACATTTCACATAATGAATTTGGCCTTCCTGCCACCGTGTTTTTTTACCCGACTTGGGTTTTCCACGTTAAAATGTCTGTCCTATATGTGTGCTTTGATGGTTTCTTTTATTCCCATGCATATCACTATGAAGCTGTAAGCTAGAGATTTATAAGATGATCATTTGATGTAGCTTAATCGGAGGTATTCTGCAAGTCCACAGTTGCAGATGTAATTAACTGGAATTATTTCGAGATTCCAAGAATCAAGAGCCTTTGCAGTCGTTTTTGTCAGATGTATATTCAGGCGCAATATGGAAATACATGTGAAATAGAAATAAATGAATTCTCGATAATATGATGAAATATGATTTTTTATTTCTGTGTATTTGCAGTACTTTAATTTGTATACAGTTGTATACTGGCACGCCCGCACCTAAAATGCCAACGCGGATATATTTAATATTTATCTTGCGAAAACACTCCTCATGCTTAATCTCTAGGAGAATATAGTGGAACCTGCGCACGCATGCATACAACTCATCAATTACATTAGTTACTATAGCCTTGAGTAATATATAATTAAGGGAAACCGAATATGCACAAGACAGTAACACTCACTTGAAGTTGTAAGGAAAGAGTATTTTATCTTTGTTTTGATTTACTATCAACGATGGTAGCAAGTTGGCCTCGGCTTCTTTGGCATGATATTGAACCTGATATTCATCTATGAGATTTGTGTTAATGAAGCCAATATCATAGATATCAGCTTTTCTACATTCGACGATCTTCAACCTGCATAATATAGTGAGGATAATTATATATACTTGCAATGAAGTATACTTGCAATATGAAGAGCTGAGCTATATATAGAGACTTAATTGATGACGGAACTAGTACTTACAGACATTAGGAAGTGATCGTTGGTTTATCGAGGGCCTTCTGATTGAAAATGTTGAAGAACTCCTCAAATGTAATAGACAACATATCAATTCCAACGAGGTCGTGCTCCTTTATAACTTTCAGCATCAGAGTATCCTGGCCACCAGAGTCTCTGCAGGTTTCCATGTACCAGTCATGCAATCTTCGCATCATCGTGGTTAGAGTTCTGGCATCTTTCGCGAGAGGCTTCCCGTACTGGTATTTGTGATCATCAACCTCTAACATATCAGTAAGTACATCATCGGTCACGTAATCTGCAAGATTGGTACCGGGCGCCATCCCCGGATGATGAGGGACGATGGCGCTAGGCACCTTGAGTGGGGGGCACGATTGGTTCTCTTGTTCGCCGAGCTGGGGAATTTGTTTCCCACTTTTTACTGTGCTAACCTGTGATCACTGCAAGTACTTCCCGACCGCGATGCTTTGACATATGACTTTTGAATAATGCGCTCATAGTTGCTTTTTGGCGGAGACGGTGGTGGTTTCTTCAGGGCATCAATAGTGCGATTCGCTCTCGCCGGATATATCTTCTGCTTTGGAGGTACATGTTTCTTTGCAAAAAAAGTTCTTCACTTCGGCTTTACAGATCTCCGCATTCTCCTCGTCGGTCCTCTCGTATGGTAACTTCTCTAAGGGCCTGAGAGATGGACAGTATCTGTATTTCCTCCTGCCTCTGGTTGTACTACTAGATGCCTGAGCAGTCTCAGCGGCTGCCTTCTTTTGTTGCTTATGAGGTGGAGGAGGAGGCGGGGTGCTACCATGCGCCGGAGCAGCCGAAGCGTCGGCGGCTCTCTTCACGCCTTGCTGACGAGGCGGAGGAGGAGGCGGGCTGCTCGGACGCGCCGGCACAGGTGGAGGAGGAGGCGGGTTGCTCGGACGCGCCGGCGCAGGCGGAGGATGAGGCGGGCTGCTCGAACACGCTGACACAGGCGGAGAAGGAGGCGGGCTGCTCGGACGCGCCGGCGCAGGCGGAGAAGGAGGCGGAGTGCCGCCACGCTCCTGATCACCCGGAGAAGGAGATGGAGTGCGCTGATCCCTTGCCGGAGGAGGAGTCAGAGGAGGAGGCGGAGTGCGCTGACTCGCCGAAGGCGTCCTGTTCACAAGGTTGATGAGGTCCTTCCGCCATAGGCAGGGAGTCTTCAGAGAAGAACCCAGCCGAGTCTCCCCTTCACCGGCAGGGTGGTCAAGCTCGAGATCCTCAAACCCCTCCGTTATTTGATCCACCATCACCCTAGCATATCCTTCTGGAATCGGACGGCAGTGAAAAGTTGCGCCGGGTTCAGAAGGAAAAACAGAGCCTACAGCCGCCTTGACTTTGAATCGCATCCATTGCGTCATAAGGTGGCAATGTTGAGACTCCATGATAGCATCCACCGGGTAGCTAGCAGGAGCATCCAAGACATGCTCCTCAGGCAGCTCGGTGGAAGCCACGCTGCTTTTCCGCTGAGATGGTGGGGTAGCTTCGACAAGTTGCTTGCTGCGAGATTCTTCTTGTTCGTCCTCTAGCGCTATTACTCTTACGTGCAGTGCCTGCAAAGTGGTCTCATCCACTTTTTTCTTCCTCTCCCGGCATTTGTAACCGCTTGCGTCGGGAAACCTGGCCTTCCACGAAAGGGAGTCTGGCGTGCCTCGTGTCCGTCCAGGGTGCTCAGGATCCCCGAGGCCATTGTGAGCTCGTCGTTCTCTCTGTCGGGAACGAACGTCCCTTGCTGCGCTGCTTCGATATAGAACTGAAGCTGTGTGATGGGTATTGCAAGTTGCTCCTCCTTCCAAACGCACTTCCCTGTTACAGGGTCCAAGGTTCCCCCAACTCCAAAGAACCAAGTCCTTGAACGGTCTGGCCAGTGTAATGTCTGTGGTTCGATCCCTTTAGCAAGTAGGTCATTCTCGGCCTTGTTCCACAACGGCCGGGCTTTGAGGTAGCCACCTGAACCCGTGCGATGGTGATATAGCTTCTTCACAACATTTTTCTTGTTTCTCTCTGACATATTCTTACCCTTTTCCGATTTCTTGTGGGCCAAAAATGCGTCCCAGTGATCTCTGATCTTCTCAAACTGGCCGGTGAATTCTGGAGTCTTGTTTTTTTCGACAAACTTTGCATTCAGCTCATTCTTCCACCTCTTGAATAGCTCCCCCATCTTCTTAAGAGCGGCCATCTTGACCAATTGCTCTATAACTGGTGGCTGCTTCTCTGGATCCTCCTCTGGCGGTAGGGTGAAATTGGAATTCAGCATGGTCCAAAGATCATTTTTCCGCATATCGTTGACATAAGACACCTGAGAGTCTTCGTTCTTAGGCTTGTACCATAGGTGGATGCTGATCGGGATCCTGTCCCTAACAACAACCCCGCACTGAGCAGTAAATGCGTCCTTGGCCTTCCTTGGTTTACTCGGTAGGCCATCGCGCCTGTCAGGGATATGGTTAATAGGTATAAACCGGATATTGTAAACCGGCTTAACTATATCGTACTTAATTTATTATCAGTAGAGATCACGGCCCATAAGATTTCAGGGCCCATGTATAGAAATACGGTTTGTCAACCGCCAGAGAGATGTAACTTGAGAAATAAGAAAGGGAGAGCAGAGACCGAGGCGGACACGATTATGAGCCGGCCTCGGGACTCTGTAAACCGGACCAGGCGTCACCTCTATATAAAGGGACGACCCGGCACCGGTTCAAGGACAAGCAACAATCAATCCGTCGAGACGCAGGCAAGCGATTCCGCTCCCTGTAATCCGACGCCCGAGTAATACCAAACCAACTAGACGTAGGCTTTTACCTTCTCGAAGGGGCCGAACTAGTATAAAACCCTTTGTGTCCTTTGTGCGCCATGAACCCTTTCAAGCTAACCCGTGCGATGGTTCCATCATCAAGTCCGTTAAACCGGACATCTGCCGTGTTAATTCCACGACAGTTGGCGCCCACCGTGGGGCCTGCGCACGACGGTTTCGAGTTCTTGGAAGGCGGCCTCAAGGGGTTGAAGGGCTACGCGGTCGGCCGGATGACCAAGAGTCGTCGGGGCCGGATCTACATCGACGACGCGGGATGGGGACCGGAGGCCGATTCGATCGAATACGGGTACCGGGTTCCCTTCGGCAGCATCCAAGTCTTCATCGGCAAGATCGGTGAACCGGGACCTGAGCTGGACACCTTCCCTAACATCGTCGAGCCGGCTCAGCGTGCGAGATCGGCCCGGATTCTACCAACTGTGAAGCGTGTGTTCGTTGGAGCGATTCACGGAGGACAAGCGGAGGACGGGTTGGGATCTGATGGTGCAACCGTCGTCTATTCAGATGACGAATCTTCGTCCGGGGAAACTGAGTCTCTGTATCAGTTGCGGGACGGCCGGTCTGAGGGCGAGTCCGACGGAAACAGTATTCCGGGCCCCTCCGACCCGCCAAACCGGGTGGCGGTTTTTATGGCCGGTTCACAACCCCCGACGAACGGAACAACAGCAGAGGCTGGCGCAGGAGGAAGCGGTTCAAATCCCTCTGTTACTACGGTTCTATCCACCTTGATGGAGGAGTTCGCGGCTAAGGCAATAGAGGCCGTAGCTCCAGCAGACAAGGCGCAACATGATACAGTGCTGCTCCAGTTGAAGGCCCGGATCGATCAGTTAAAGGAAGATCTAAAGGCAGAGGGAGAGATGCTAGCGGCAAGGCAAGCGGAGTTGGATGAACAAGCTTTTCACTTAAGGATGGAGCAGGCTTCCATGGAAGGGGTAAGAGGACGAAAATATCGATCCCGCCTGCCGCCGGGTTATGAACCTACGGATTTGTTCAGAACACCGGGGGCTGGGGCCAGTAACAATCCGATCTTAAACCGGGGAAGCTCACCGGCTCGAGAGGAACCGGTTCAGCAACCCGCCGCGGAGCGGGAGCGACGGATTACATCGGCACCTTATGTTCCGGCCCCCCCGGGGCATTATTCAAACCCTGTGGATAATATCGCTGCAGCGGCAGCACGATTGGCCGCTTTACCTGTGGAAGAAACATTCCCTGTAGCGATAGAGGCGCGCAGGGCCCAGAGGTTACTCAACACGGCCTTAATACAGCAGCAAGCGTACTCTCACAGCAGGGAAAGGTTGCATTCAACACCACGTCCCAACCGAAGTTACTCTAGACATTGGGAGGAGCCCGAAGTATCTAGCAGTGAGCGGAGGAGGCATCAGCATAGGCAGAATAATCCGGCAAGGGCAGAAATACCAGCCCCGGATCAAAACCGGCCTAGATCGGAGGCCAGGGAGGAGATCCGCCAGTCGACGCCGGTTTACACCGGCGCTACGGGGGCAGGAGCGACAGCGAGCGGTTTTGGGATACAGTGTCTTGTCCCGGCCCTGCGGAGTGTTAAATTACCCAAAGATTTCAAAGGACCTCGCAAGGTGCCCAATTACACAGCCGATTTACCACCCGAGGCTTGGGTGGAAAGCTACGAGATGGCTATGGAGATGCTGGACGTGGATGAATCGGCTTGTGCCAAATATTTCACTATGATGCTTGAAGGAACGGCCCGGACTTGGCTGAAGGGACTTCCTCCGAATTCCATCGGGTCATGGGGGGAGCTGCGTAGTCAGTTCATCAAGAATTTCAAAGATACATGCAAGCAACCTATGTCGGTGATAGATTTAGCAGCATGTGTACAGGGGGAGCAGGAGTCTACAGCAGCTTGGGTGCGCAGAGTGGCAGAGATCTTGCACTCCTCAAACGGTATTAATCCGAGCACCGCGATTGTAACTTTGGAGAACAATTGCCGGTTTGAATCTTTGAAATTAAAACTCGGACGGCTCAAACGAGAGTGCAATGACATGGGGACTTTAATGAGTGCCTTGGTGAAGTACGGAGACTCAGATAATACCAAATATCCGGAGCCAGAAGGAGATAAAGCGGGAAAAGCCAGCAAGACTGGTAAACCGGCTTCAGCCAATCCGATCACGTCAGGTGTGTTGGGCAAACGGAAACCGGAAGGCAGCTCTGATTTTGTGGCCAATACACAGGTTCAAGGCGGTTTTCAGGGAAATCAGCGGGGTCCCGCTCGCCAAGCCGGTGGAGGAAATCCGGGTTGGGAACAGGATTTGGATCAACCCTGCATAAAGCATAGCGGGATTAGGGGGCCTGCAAAGCACACTGCGAGAGAATGTCTGAACCCCACGATAGCAGGGAACGGCCGTTTTAATCCTCATAGCCGATCCCCGAATGCCGGTTTAGGGCCCGGATTTTATGGCCCAGGTTACCAAGGGAACAATTTCGGTTCAGGATATAGGGGCAACAACGGTTATCAAGGGAATAACGGCGGTTATCAAACCCGGCCAGGCGGCCCAGGCGGTCAAGGAAACTATACTGGTCAAGGAAGCCAATCACGTTATCAAGGTGGTTATCAGAATCAGGGAAATCAGCCGTATCATCAAGGTGGTTATAATAATCAGAATAATCAGCAACAGGGCCAAGGGAATCACAATAACCAAAGGAATCAGCAGCAGCAGCGTCCGCAGCAACAACAGCAGTCCGGGTACCAGAGCAATCCAAAGGAGTTGAGCAGTGGCCAATATCATGTTTTCACCACAAGTCTATGCAAAAGAGACCAGAAGGTTTTAAAGCGGACTGTTAATGCGGTAGAACCGGCGACACCGCAGTTTCTACGGTGGTCAGAGCAGCCCATTGTTTGGAGCAGGGAGGACCACCCGTTACGGGTAGATAACCCGGGACATCTAGCCTTGGTAGTGGCACCACAGGTGGGAGGATACCGGTTCACTAAAGTTCTCATGGATGGAGGTAGCAGTATCAATATATTATATTACGAGACTTTCCGTCGTATGGGTCTGACAGATAAACAGTTAAGGACATCAAACACAGTGTTTCATGGGGTGGTTCCAGGTAAGTCAGCTTATCCGGTTGGTAAGATTGACTTAGAAGTTACCTTTGGAGATGAGCGGGACTCTAGGTCGGAGATGATCACCTTTGAAGTTGTCAAAATCAAAAGTCCATATCATGCTTTGTTTGGGAGGACGGTTTATGCTAAATTTATGGCCAGGCCATGTTATGTTTATCTGCAGCTCAAGATGCCGGGTCATAAAGGCACGATTACGGTGCACGACAGTCGTAAGATAGCAGTAGAATGTGAAGAAGGTGATGCAGCTTATGCAGAAGCGGTGTGTTCGGCGGAAGAGTTAAAGTTCTATAAAGATAATGTTGATCCGGCGGACATGACTCCGCTGAAGAAGCCAACCACTGAGCATGATCCAGCTTTGAAGTTCAAATCAGCGGAAGAGACTAAACAGGTCGATTTTGTGCCCGGAGATTCATCCAAGCAGTTCACCATCAGTGCTAACTTGGATCCTAAATAGGAAAGCGTGCTCATCGAGTTCATCCGTGAGAACCGGGATATCTTTGCATGGAAGCCCTCTGACATGCCTGGTATACCGAGGGAACTCGCTGAGCGCAAGTTAAATATTGATCCAAAGTTTAAACCGGTAAAGCAGTATCTGCGCCGCTTCAACGAAGAGAGGCGCAAGGCTATAGGTGAAGAAGTGGCTAAGCTTTTGGCGGCAGGGTTCATAGTGGAAGTGTTTCATCCGGAGTGGTTGGCCAACCCGGTGCTAGTTCTAAAGAAGAATGGGAAGTGGAGGATGTGCGTGGACTACACAGACCTCAATAAAGCTTGCCCAACTGATCCTTTTGTTCTACCTCGCATTGATCAGATTATTGATGCTACAGCAGGGTGTGAGCGGCTGAGTTTCCTAGATGCGTACTCAAGCTATCACCAGATCAAAATGGCAGTTGAAGACCAAGAGAAGACGGCATTCATAACCCCTTTTGGTGCTTTTTGCTATGTGTCTATGCCTTTTGGGCTCAAGTGTGCGCAGGCGACGTATCAACGTTGTGTTCAGAACTGCTTGAAAGGACAGATAGGAAGGAACGTACATGCTTATGTGGATGACATTGTGGTTAAGTCAAAGGAGGAGAGGACAATGATAGAAGATCTCAGAGAAACCTTTGACAATCTTCGGGCTTACAAGATGATGCTCAATCCGGAGAAATGTGCCTTTGGTGTCCCGGCTGGTAAGCTTTTGGGATTCCTGGTCTCAAACCGGGGAATAGAAGCCAATCCGGAGAAGATCAGGGCCATCACATCTTTGACAAAACCGGCTTGCATTAACGACGTTCAGCGCATAGCCGGACGGATCACGGCTCTGAGCCGGTTTATCAGTCGCTTAGGAGAAAAGGCGATCCCGCTGTATCAAATGTTGAGGAAGACGGACCGGTTCATCTGGAGTGATGAAGGGAATACAGCGTTTGAGAGTCTGAAACAGCAACTAGCGAAGCCGCCGGTTTTAGCCGCCCCTATTGACAAGGAGCCTTTGCTACTGTATGTTGCTGCAAACACGCGGGCAGTTAGCGTTGCAATTGTGGTTGAGCGCAAGGAAGCAGGGAAAGAACATCCGGTTCAGCGTCCGGTCTACTATGTGAGTGAGGTACTCATTGAGTCCAAGCAAAGATACCCTCACTGGCAGAAATTGGTGTATGGGGTGTTCATGGCGAACCGGAAGCTGAAACATTATTTCCAAGGGCATCCGATAACTGTGGTCAGCTCGGCTCCGTTGGGAGATATAATCCAGAATAGAGAAGCAACAGGCAGGATAGCCAAGTGGGCCATTGAGCTCAGTCCACATGAATTAAAATACGTACCACGTACTGCTATCAAATCTCAGGCACTAGTGGACTTCATCAACGACTGGACAGAGTTGCAGACCCCAGAAGAAAAGTCGGATCTCACTTATTGGACGATTCACTTCGACGGTTCGAAACAGTTGGAGGGCTCGGGGGCCGGAGTGGTTTTAACTTCCCCCAGAGGTGATAAATTTTGTTATGTCCTCCGGTTGTTATTTCCTTGTACTAATAATGCAGCGGAATATGAAGCACTACTTCATGGTTTGCGATTGGCAAAGGAGATGAATTTAAGCCGGGTTAAGTGCTTGGGCGATTCAGACCTAGTGGCACAGCAAGTTTCGGGCAAGTGGGATTCAAGGGATCCCCTCATGGCGGCTTATCGGCGAGAGGTTGAAGCGGTGGCAGGTTACTTCAAAGGGTATCAGGTGGAACACATAGACCGGCGGAAGAACGAAGCAGCTGACGCTTTAAGCCGGCTAGGGTCGCAACGTAAACCGGTACCACCGAACACCTTTTTGGATGAATTGCACAATCCTTCGGTTCAAGTACCTTCAGAGGACGATCTGGCTGTTCCGGACCCAGAGGCACAGTTGGTTGCGGCAACCCATGTTATCCCGGATTGGACGGTACCTTATTTGGTATATTTAAGCCGGGGAGAATTACCAGAGGACGAAGGTGAAGCACGACAGATAATCCGGCGTTCCAAGTCTATGACAATTGCCAATGGGGAGCTGCATCATCGTAGCACATCTGGAGTATTTCAACGGTGTGTTTCAGCTGAGGAAGGTTGTGAGATCCTAAGGGAGATTCATGAAGGAGATTGCGGTCATCACGCCGGATCAAAATCTTTAGTGGCTAAGGCTTTCCGACATGGTTTTTATTGGTTGACCGCACATGCAGATGCGGCAGACCTGGTCCGCAAGTGTGATGCTTGTCAGAAATTCTCAAGACGTGCCCTTGTTCCGGCACAAGAACTCCGGATGATACCAATAACTTGGCCTTTTGCAACTTGGGGGCTTGATATGGTTGGTCCTTTCAAGAGATCCCAAGATCAGAAAACTCATCTACTAGTGGCAGTGGACAAGTTTACAAAATGGGTTGAAGCAGAGCCTATAAGCAAGTGTGATGCGGCCACAGCGGTTAAGTTCATCAAAAAAGTAATATTCCGGTTTGGTTTTCCGCACAGTATCATCACAGATAATGGCACCAACCTATCTCAGGGTGAGATGGAAGAGTTCTGCCAACGAGAGCATATTCGTTTGGACGTATCTTCTGTGGCTCACCCCCAATCCAATGGTCAGGCAGAAAGGGCAAATCAGGAGATTTTGCGAGGAATCAAACCCCGGCTTATGACACCTTTGCAGAGAACCCCAGGGTGTTGGGTTGAAGAGTTACCGTCTGTCCTTTGGAGTATAAACACTACACCAAACCGGTCTACAGGTTATACACCTTTCTTCATGGTTTACGGTGCAGAAGCAGTTCTCCCAAGTGACATACGCCATGATTCACCAAGGGTGGCGGCTTATGTAGAAGCTATCAACGAAGAATCAAGACAGGATAGTTTAGATCGTTTGGATGAAGAGCGTGACATAGCTGCAGCACGGTCAGCAATTTATCAGCAAGACCTGCGCAGATATCACAGCCGCCGGATCAGAACCAGGACGTTCCAGGAGGGTGATTTAGTACTACGGCTCATCCAAGATCAAACAGACATGCACAAGCTATCTCCGCCATGGGAAGGACCTTTTGTGATCAGCAAAAATCTACACAACGGGTCATACTATTTGGTGGACATTCGAGAGCATAAAGATTCACGGACATCAGAAGAGGAGACGAAAAGGCCGTGGAACATTGCTCATCTACGGCCGTATTATACTTGAGCCATAGGCTCCCATGTATCCTATGTATATATTATGAATAATGAATAAACCGGCACCCTCGGTAAACCGGGGGCTCAGCTCTTTTTCCATATACATCAAATTTGCGGCAAAAATCCATATCAGTTTGTTATCAAAGAAACATATTTCAGTATTAGCTGGGTTTAGAAACTAATCTTTGCAGGGTATGTGAAGAAGCGGTAAAACTCGCCGGAGCATGAGATCGTATCCGGTTCAAGAAGAGGAAAACCTCATAAAAAGGAAAAACCCCGGCCGGGTTAGGAGGAATGTCAGAGGCCCCTGAGGACAGTGGTATCGCCCACACACCTCTTGAATGGCTATGTTTGAAATTTTGGGTTCCCTGAACAAGTTGGTATCAATCCACGTTCAAATGATGGCCCGGCCCCTGAGGACAGTGGTATCGCCCACACACCTCTTGAATGGCTATGTTTGAAATTTTGGGTTCCCTGAACAAGTTGGTATCAATCCACGTTCAAATGATGGCCCGGCCCCTGAGGACAGTGGTATCGCCCACACACCTCTTGAATGGCTATGTTTTGAAATTTTGGGTTCTCTGAACAAGTTGGTATCAATCCACGTTCAGATGATGACCCGGCTCTCTGAACAGTTTTTGAGCCTGGCAGCTCTTTGAAAAAGCCTCGGTTGCATAGTTTGATTTACAATAAATATGTGTTTTTTTGATGATTTCTGTGTTTCATAACCTTTCTAACGAAGGGGAACAGCTCTAGAAGTTGACTGTATATCTATTATTATAAGTCCGGATCATGAACACCAGAGGAGGTTAAACCGGCGTTCATTGTAACCCGGTTCGGCTTCATGATGAGCTGACAATTGGAAGGACGAGGTAAGATACAAGTTACAAATTGCTGAATCAAGAAAAGAAAAATTCATGACCAAGTTAAGACTGAAGAGTTCCACGGGCTTGTTAAGGTAGTTTTAAACATCTTGCCGGTTTAAGGTATTTCGGTTACATAAAATTAAGGTATCAAAGTTATTTATCAACGGTATGCTTGTTTATCATATCAAGAGAGCAAGCTAATCCGTCCAGTGGTCACACCACTAGGACATATTTTTCATCTTTTTTATGAACAGGGCAAGAGATCCGCATCAATCAACAAGTGGGCGAAAGAATACTTTATAAAACGACCAAAAGCCGGATCACAGTGCATTAAAATTTCAGCTAAAGCCTATTACAAGGCATGAAAGCCAAATAACCGGAAGCATTGTTCATGGAATAGCAATTATGATTACAGCAATAAATATTCAAGATTCCGTTCCTCCTTGCCGGGATGACTGGCCACCATCTGGTTCCGGAACATCTTCTTCCTCGTGAAGCGGCGGGAAATCTGGTGCACGCCAATCAATCTTGGCCAAGGCACGGAAATACACTTCATCGTTGATCAACTCAGCAGGATCAATATCAGGAGCATAAGTGTGAGGACGAACCGGCGGAGTTAAGTTTGCAACATCATAGACCGGTCGTTCCACACGCTCGTTTTGAAGGTCGTATGCTGGGTGGTATCGGGATAAATCAGTTTCCACCGCAATCTTGCTAGAAAGTGGACGCATTTCCTTTGTCAGAGCATACAGATCTCTCTCACCAAATGCTGAACCGTCCTCCTTGGTGTCAGGAAACCCGGTTAGCACTTCGGCCGGATCAATGTCTGGAACCCAAGCCTTAGCCCTTGTCAGGGCCAGAAGAGCACCTCCTCGGGCAGCTGATTTCTTCACCTCTTCAAGACGAGTTGGTAGAATCAACAAGCTGTTCAAAGTAGCCTTGATGGTTGAAGGAGCCGGTTTACCGAAGGAGGTAGCGCTGATAATCCTTTGCGCCCCAGAGTATAGTTGCTCCACCAAAGTGTAGCAGGCCTTCAGTTTCTTCCGTACGTCATCCCCAAGATGGGAGACGCGGCGTCCTACATACAACGAGAAAAGTTAAACCGGTACAAAACACAGTTTGCAGAGAAAACAGAAAAGAATTCAGATTATGCTTACCAAAGATAGCAGAAATCATCAAATCAACTTGGCGTTTTAACCCGGCCAATTCTTCAGTAACCGGGTTAAGAGCTCCTTCGGCATCTTGAACACGTTTTTCAAGATCCTTTCTCTGGACTTCAAAAGCAGTCCGTTCTTCATCAAAGAATTTCTTCAAGTCCTCGGCAGTTTTCAAACTGACTTGAAGTTCTTTCTTCGCCTTTGAAGCGGCTGCCTCAGTCTCTATAAGCCGGCTTCGAAGCTCACTGTTTTCCACAGCATTCCGGTTCAGCTCAGCCTGTAGACAAAAGTTCAAAGGTAAGATTAGAAATTACAAGTCTCAAGCATACAAGCAAGTTGTATACTTGACACTTGGGGGCTAATGGCAGTTGAAGCAAAACATCAGAGATAATTTTTACAAGTCTCAAGCAGACAACCAAGTTGTATACTTGACACTTGGGGGCTAATGGCAGTTGAAGCAAAACATCAGAGACAATTTCTACAAGTATCAACTACATAACCAAGTTATCTACTTGATACTTGGGGGCTAATGTACGGATCAGCAGTTAAAAACTACAAAGTTCCGGTTTACCTTCAATGAAGAAGATAAACCGGAACTTGGGGGCTGTTAGAAGATAAAGATGCGTCAAAAGCAAAACAAAGTCAGAACAGGAAAACTTACTTCGTATTTCTCTCTCATCATATTCACTAAACTGGCTTCAAAATCCCGGCTACTGTGGAGCCGGCTCAAATATCCGGAATAAATGTCTTGAGCACTCATGCTCGAAAGACTGGATAAGTCTGTACTCCATTTCCCCTTTTCCTGAGTTACTTTCTCCGCTTTAGCAGTATGCTTTGCTAAAACGGTGGGTTTGGCTGGTGCAACATAAGCAGCACCAGTAACCACAACGTCAGGAGAAGTAGGTGCATTGGGAGGTATGACTTCAGCTTGGGCCGGATTAGGAGATCCCGGATTAACTTGAGGAGAGCTAACCCGGGCCGGACTTGGTGGATCTTGGGCAGCATCAGTGGCAGGAATATCAAGAACAGGTTCTTGAACCGGAGTGACAGGAGTATCTTCAGGAGGGATAGTTGTTGACGGCTCAATAACTGGTTCATCAGTAGAAGGGTCAGCAACAGGCTTCTTACCCTTAGCTCTTTTGCTGGGTTTCGGTTTGCTGGAAAAACAAGCAAAGATAAGTCAACATTATAAAGAAAAAGAAGATTGTAAACCGGAAGAAGTAAAGAGAATTACCCTGGGACAGTCTTCAAAGGTGGAAGCTGTGTCGCAGTTGATTCGCCAGATGAAGACAGTGGAGTTTCCTGATAATCAGGATCAGTCGGTTTAAGTGGTTTTCTGATAAGACCGGCCTTGGGGTGAAGAAGAGTTGGAGAGAGCATCACCTCAGCGCGGCGTTTTCGAGCCGGAGTTAGTGAAATTCCAGAGGATTCCACTGCCAAGCCGCAATGGCGAGTGGTCCGGCGCAAGGCTTCGTGCTGTTGTTTCTTCAAATTAAAATTGGGATCCAACTTAGCATAAGGATGAGAAAATTGATACTTTCTAACAGTCCGACGGTTCTTTTGAGGAGGGGGTTCTGAATCGGAAGAAATAAGGGTTACCTCAATCTCCGCCGGGTTATCACCTTCGAGTGGATCCTGTGAAAAGGGCATCATTAGAGATATGAACAAGTATATAAAGGCAAATGTAAACCGGAGTAAAGCGTACCTCGGAGTCCGGATCATCATCTTCAGAAGGAGAACCGGCATCAACGGCGGCTTTCCTTTTCTTATTTGCAGGAGTCTTCCGGCGAGTTTGCCTTGCAGGTTTTTCTTGAGGTTTCCTCCTCCAGAAAGGATCATCAGCCTGAATGAAAAAAGGGAAGGCAAGTAAAAGACGGTTCAAAGAGGACGGTTTATAAAGTACAAGTTAAAGACATTTACCTCAGGCTGTTTGTTTTTCTTGAAGTATGGGGCCAAGCCAACCTTGGTGCAGTCTGTTAGAGCAGGATTAACAATCTTCTTGGCCGATTCAATTACTTCCGATTCAGACAACTTATCCTTAGAAAATCTCTGAGGGTCATCCGATTTACCGGAGTAATTGCACATCAAATCAGGGCGCCGGCTTAAGGGAAGGATACTCCATGATAACCAGCAGCGAAGAAAATCTGTGCCAATCAGGCCGTTCGCTATGAAGGCCCTCAGCTTAGAGAGTTGAGGAGAAAATGGGATCCGTTCAGCAGCGCTTAATCGTTGCGGCAAGGGGTGATTTGCCGGGATACGAGTTTCACGATAACCCGGCAAAGGGGTTTCACCTTCAGGAGATGTGTCTATGCAGTAAAACCAGGACTTGTTCCAGTCCTTTGGATGAGTGTGCAAGGAGGCGTGAGGGAAAACTACATCCCTCCTCTTCTGAATACTGATACCACCAAGCTCTTGGTGAGGCCCGCTGGTGAACTCAGTACGCCGGTTTGCGTGGAAGAAATCCCGAAAAAGATCAACCGAAGGCTCTTCTTGCAGATAAGCTTCAGAGAAAACTTGGAAATCACAAATATTGGAAACGGAGTTCGGTCCAATATCCTGTGGATGCAGCTGGAAGGTGGCAAGGACATCCCGGAAAAATTTTGAACCGGGGGGAGAGAAACCCCTGGAGATGTGATCCAGAAAGACAATCACTTCCCCGGACCTAGGAGCGGGAGGACACTCATTACCCGGAGCGCGCCATTTCAGTTCAGCCTGAGGACCTAACGTACCAATGCTTGATAGTTTGACTAAGTCCTCTTCAGTTACAACAGAACGAACCCAGTCGCACGAAACATATTGCTTGGCCATTTGAGCAAAGTACTGAAGAAGAGAAAAGTGCAAAGACGGATTATGAAAGAGTAATGATCCGGAATATGATCATGATATGCAATGGTTAAAATGGAGAATTGTTTGGCAAGGTTAAACCGGTAATTATGAAACAGAGTTTTATCATTTCCGGTTTAAATGGCAGTTGAAGGGGAATCGTTTAAAGTTATTATATCAGGTTACATCATTTCCGGTTTATGACATGGTGATTTAAACCGGAGCATATTTAGTAGGTCTATTGAAGAGAAAAACAAGTTTTCAACGCGTTACTAAGGAAAAATAGATCTGAGCATACGGAGATAAAGAAACGAAAATTGCATGGAAAATCTACAGAGGTCCAATTTAGGGCAGATGAGTTCATAGGAGATGCATAAAAAGGAGATCTAAAGCAGGCAAACGGCGGAAGTAAAAACAACAAGATTTAAGGGGCAAAGTGTAACAGCTAAATATGCGGAACTAGTACAGAAGGTTCTAATGGTGGAGCTCTAATGGCGGAGTTCTAAAAAGCAGAAGCTCTAATGATGGGACGGATAAAACTACATGGTTATTATAGTGAGATCTAATCTGGTGCTGAGTGAGAGACCTACAGATTAAGGCCTAAAGATTACAAGGTTTTTATGTACTAAGATCTACGAAGGGACAAGAGCTTCATCGACAGCACTAATGGCGGAAGAACGCGGGCGAAACAATGCTGGACACAGATCTACCGAGAGGTGAATGAACGCACCAGGGACAGTGAGAATCGGCGGCGGAGAAAATCTGGTCAAGGCTCAGGTTGATGCAGCGGCCGGTCGAAGGCTGAAGATCCTGCGGTCGTCGGTGCGTTCTTGAGCTCGAGCAGCAATGGAGATTTGCGGGTCAGAAAGCGGAAGGAGGAAGAAGAAGCGAGAAGGAAGAATGAGGAGGGGCGGCACTATTTATAGACAGAGGGGCAGATATGAAACGACAGGTGCGGTAATCAAGGGAGAAAAATCGGATAAAGATCCGTTGAACGCCTTGATTCTCGGGATAACCATTAAAAACAAGCTACAGTACAGCTCGCGGCGATAAATGCGGAGCTGATGTCATTGTCAGACTTTAATGATTTTGGAAGATGACGTCAGAGCCGGTTTACAAAAAATGAAGACAGGAGAGAAGTTGCAGAAGACGATGGAGACTGATATGAACAAGTTCAAATCATTCTGGGGCCTAATGTCAGGGATATGGTTAATAGGTATAAACCGGATATTGTAAACCGGCTTAACTATATCGTACTTAATTTATTATCAGTAGAGATCACGGCCCATAAGATTTCAGGGCCCATGTATAGAAATACGGTTTGTCAACCGCCAGAGAGATGTAACTTGAGAAATAAGAAAGGGAGAGCAGAGACCGAGGCGGACACGATTATGAGCCGGCCTCGGGACTCTGTAAACCGGACCAGGCGTCACCTCTATATAAAGGGACGACCCGGCACCGGTTCAAGGACAAGCAACAATCAATCCGTCGAGACGCAGGCAAGCGATTCCGCTCCCTGTAATCCGACGCCCGAGTAATACCAAACCAACTAGACGTAGGCTTTTACCTTCTCGAAGGGGCCGAACTAGTATAAAACCCTTTGTGTCCTTTGTGCGCCATGAACCCTTTCAAGCTAACCCGTGCGATGGTTCCATCATCAAGTCCGTTAAACCGGACATCTGCCGTGTTAATTCCACGACAGCGCCCGATTTCTTCGATGATGAACTTTTCATCCTGGCGCAACCTTTTCTTCGGGCCTCGTGTCTTTACTGAACTTTGGCTCGATCCAGAGGGCTAGAAAAGAAGAAATAAGAGAGTTAATACGTGTACATATATACCAAAACAATCAATGCATCAATTAGCTATAGTGTCAACACATGCTTAATGAATACATATATACCTGGCCGGACTCTGTTCGGTCACCGGAGCCGTCATCACCGTGTCCTTCTTCCACCGGTAATCGGTCACTGGAGCCGTCATCACCGTGTCCTTCTTCCACCGGTAATCGGTCACCGGAGCCATCATAATCATGTGTTTCCTCCTCCATTGGATCACCGAAGCCATCATAATCATGTGTTATCTCCTCCATTGGACCACCGTAGACTACTTCTTCATCACCATGTCCTTCCAAATGACCATCGTAGTCGACGTTGATATACATTTCGACGGCATCTCCGTCTGCGATTATGTCCCCCAACACCTGTTCTGCTACCTCGTCTCGTCCTATGTCCATAGTTTCTGCAAATATTATGACATGGCAATTATTATACAAACATGACAACGAATATATTAGTGGCCTCGACGCTTCTCTAGGGTTTATGGTGGCCTCGGCGACCCTTGACCCCCTCGACCCTAGAACCCTCAGCAACCCTCGACCCCTCGGCTACCCCTCCCCCCATCATGTTGAAGTTATCGGGAAGGGGTATATATATATATATATATCGAGAACGACGACATATACGTAGAAAAAATTGTTATAGGGTAGGGGGGTAGTGTCAGGACCGGTCCTTCAGTAAAAATAATTACCGGAAGACCGACCTTTTTATTAAACCAGCGAGGATTATTATTACCTGCTGGCAGACAAATCCTTGATACAGAATTCCATTACATTGAATATTGTACAAGGTTGAGCTGGGTTGCTCAACAATTTTTATTACAAGCGCGCTAATATAATACTTAAAAGGCGGATATGACACAAGGCAGGGTAGCATACTATAACTCGTAATAGAAGATGGTGGATATGTCACAGTGAAGTGGGTGATGTGACTCCAGTATATTACAGTTCATCGAGTGTCGGAGTGAGACCCGATGAATTTATTTGGTGGTAGGCGGAAGCGGTTATAACACAGTGATCAACCCCAGGATCGCAAGGGACTGACTGGGACTCCACTAGACGTCGGACTCGTTATCGAACTCTTCATCCAAGAGATCGCCTTCGTCCACATCTGGCCAAATCAACAAGCCAGGTGAGTACTTTGAATGTACTCGCAAGACAGTTCGGACTTAGGATATAATAAATGCCAACATGATGCATATGATTATTCCAGCAAAAATGCGCCCGGAATAAAATATTAATGTGCTGTATGCAATGATGGAAGTCGGGCGGTAATCCTCCCGAAATCCAAAAGATAAATAGAAGAAGACCAAACGAGTGTCTGAGTGACGCCTCGTAAAATAATAAATGATAGCGGGCCATAGTCGGGCGTCTGAGCGACACCACATAAAGGGCTTATAGCAAAATAAATAACAAGAATGCCTTAGTCGGACGTCTGAGCGACACCGCATAAAGGGCTTATAAATAAAAAGAATGCCACAGTCGGATGTCTGAGCGACATCGCATAAAGGGCTTATAAATAAAACGAATGCCACAGTCGGACGTTTGAGCGACATCTCATAAAGGGCTTATAACGAAAAGAATGCCACAGTCAGACGTCTGAGCGACATCACATAAAGGGCTTATAAATAAAAGAATGCCACAGTCAGACGTCTGAGTGACATCACATAAAGGGCTTATAAATAAAAGAATGCCACAGTCGGACGTCTGAGCGACATCACATAAAGGGCTTATAAATAACAAGAGTATAATGATGAAATACTTCTGGAAGTAAATTAATTCAGAGATAGTTGGCGAGTTCATCTACCAAATGAACTTGACGAAAATCACTACTCTTGTTACCATCAAGAATTCACTAGAGACTGTCACCGGTTGACCCGAAGATTTTGACCCTAGGCCATAAACATGGCTACTGAAGGGATTTAACTCTGCAGAGCTTGTACTATTACTCATAGCCAATGGATTCTACTAGCCACGGGGGCTAGTTCCGTCTACGGTGTTTTAGTAGAAACCCAACTAACCAGTACACACCCATTTAACATCCTGCTGTCCGGAATCACCCGCGACAACATTCACGAATAACTTTATGACGGGGAGGCTACAACCTCGAATAGCATGGGATCAAATTTATATATGCGCGCTCTAAGGGGTGCCCCCCTCTCGGTCCCAACCGGAAACACCCATGCCCCCTGACCGGATGACGGGCTTTAATCCAGGGCCATGGAACCCTCATCCCGGCCCCTCTACTTGGTGTGTACTCGGGAAGTGGTTTACTACTGACTAGACCGTAATCTCAACAGACGGCCTATGATAGTACCAAAAAGGAGATGAACGGAATCACGACATGATCTCCGTTGATACCGAGTTAACCAAATACTGGCATGCTCCAACAATACCAGCATTCCACCTATCATGTCACCACATGATCGAGGTGGTTCAAACATTATCATTCGGGGCTCACCCGAAGCTTGTTTGCATGTAATATAACCATACACATATGCTTATATGACCATGCTTATGAAAAGAACTACTAGAGCAAACATGCAACACACTCATCATATCAAAGGTTCAAACATGCTTGCCTGGTTCTGAGAAGTAGGAGTCTAACTCGGTGTGGTTCGCGGCTCCGTCACGTCCTTCGGTATCTACGTATTCAAACAAATGTATACTAACATAAATACCGTGCGTGCATATAAAGTTGCTCCAAAAATTTCCACATAAATATGACAAAAAACTAGACAGAAAACTAAAGAGGACAGAAAAAGAATCAACTCAAAATCATCTTTAGTTAAAAATATATTAGAGTTTCTGTCCAGGGACTCATCTGTAATGAAACAGAAAAGTTCCAGGGGCTAGAACAGAAAACAACAAAGTGAACCAGTACGCAGTACGTCAACCGCAGAGGGGAAACGTACTTTGCCCGAAGGCACTTACAGAAAACGGTTCGGAGGGGAGAGGTGTGAGGCTGACAAGGGGCCCCATACGTCAGGTTTGAAATCTGGAACAGAGTCGCGCCGGCGCCGGTGCTGCGGTGGTTGCCGGCGCCGATACACGGCGAGTTAGGAGATGGGAGTGATACGTAAGGATTCTCGGTGATCTTCCGCGTCGAATGGTGGTGGAGTTGAGCGTCGGCGAGCCCCACATCGACGACGACCCTGTCTACGGCGGACGGCGGCTCGGGTGGTCGTGGGCTTCGTCGGAGAGGGTTCCTGGGATCAAATTGAAGTGGGGGTTAGGTCTAGGTAGGTGTCGGGGTGCTACGCTCGAGTCCACGGTGGCGGAGAAGCTCTCACCGGAGTGAACGATGCTGGAGCCCGAGGCGGAGGAGGTTGGCCGGAGTTGGAGAAGAAGGGCCCCTCGAGGCTCTTCCAGAGGCTGGGCGTGGTCTAGGGAGGTGGTGGAGATGTGCGGGCTCGAGAACGAGCTCGGGGGTGCCTTATATAGCCGGCCCGAGGCGGTTGCCGTGAATTGATAAGTCCGGCGAGTCGATTACGGTGATGCAGTGGCTGGACGGCAGAGTTAGGGGCTTGAGCATCGTCTAGGAGGTGTAGTGGTTCCATTCCCGTGCCTAACTCAGCAGGGGAGAGAGGGTTACGGGCTGTCTCCGACGGAACGGCCGCGCGGCACGTCGGCGGCAGAAAACGCGCTCTGCGCGCGCCAGGCCACGGCGACGGTGCGGCAGGCGGGCGCTGGCACTGGAGGTGGACACGCGGGGTGCTGGAGTGATTTGGGCGACGCCAAACGGCGTCGAGCTACGGGGTTACTTCTGTCAGCCGCCATGGGCGGCGCTGTTGCCATGGCAGTCGTCGACGCAGTCGGGCTAGGGTGCCACCGATGCCAAGAAGCAGCCAAGCAACCGTGCCGCGCTCTGGATAAGAAGATGGTGCAGTGCAGCGTCGAGCCAAGGAGGTTACTGGTGAGATTGTCGAAGCTGCCTGACGAAACTGACGAACTGTCGAACTATCTGTCGACAGTTTCAGTTAACAGTTTCTGAACCTGACAGCACAATGTATGCAATGTGTTTGATGAAATGATTCTGGTATGAATGTTTCTGGGGCTGATATTTGGTGGAGTGGCCTCTTGATGCATCTAGAGGCTGCCTGATTTTTCACAGGATTTTTGGAAGAAGATAAATATGAATTTCACCAAATTTTGCAAATCTGGTCCAAACTTGCAGCAAGTGAAATTTGAAAATTTTGAACTGTGGACCAGTGAAACAAGATGGATCTAGGTTGTGGGTACTAAGGACCATCTAGGAGAGTTGGTTTGGAATCAAATGTCTAGATGGAAATGGTGGCTCCTGTGTAAATCACCAATGTCCATTATAAAAGACATAAATAGTTTTGGAGTGAAATAAATAGAGGAAAAATCCCAATAAGGTCAAAACTTACTGGAATTGATGATAAACTTGTCCTAAGGTGTGAATAGGGTTTTGGAGAGAAATATTTCGGTTGGGGTCATGGCAAGATGAAGGTTGGAGGGGAGGATAAGTCCAAGATCAAATTTGAAAGGCATAAATCAAAAAGGGGAGAATTCAAACAACCTCTTTGAAACTCAACTAGGGTTTGAGCCAACACAAGAGAAAATCTTCAAGATCAGAAACCAAGCTTGAGAAATCACCAAAAACTTTGGCCAGAAAGATTTTAGAAGAGGCTCAAGAAAAGATCAAACAACCCTCTTCCAAAAGGCCAAAAGTTTGGAAGAAAACCAACTCAAAAATTTGGGGTGTTACAGGTAGATATCGATCGACCCCCCTTATCTCGAAGTTATCGGGGAGGGGGTATATCCACAAAATTACATCATCATATATCATCGAATAAAATTACATCATCATCATCATATATTATACATCTAAAAAAGTTTTCATATATCACCATATATATCATCATCATCATCTAGTACAAAAATTGACCAATCAAGTTTTCATATATCATCATCATCTACTACAGAAAAAAATGACCAATCGACGACACTCGAACTCTCGACCCTCGAACCCTTGGCCCCTCGACGACCCTCGAACCCTCGACCCTCCACCCCTCGACCCCTTGGCGACCCTCGACCCCTCGATGACCCTCGACCCCTCGGTGACCCTCGACCCCTCGAACCCTCGACCCTCGAACCCTCAGCAACCCTTGACCCCTCGGCTACCCCTCCCCCCTCAGGCCGACGTTATCGGGGAGGGGGTATATATATATCGAGAACGACGACATATACGTAGAAAGAAATGTTATAGGGTAGGAGGGTAGATATCGATCGACCCCCCTCATGTCGAAGTTATCGGGGAGAAGGTATATCGACAAAATTACATCATCATATATCATCGAATAAAATTACATCATCATCATATATTATACATCTAAAAAAGTGTTCATATATCACCATATATATCATCATCATCTAGTACAAAAAATTGACCAATCAAGTTTTCATATATCATCATCATCTACTACAGAAAAAATTGACCCCTCGACGACACTCGAACCCTCGCCCCCTCGACGACCCTCGAACCCTTGACCCTCCACCCCTGAACCCCTCGGTGACCCTCGACCCCTCGAACCCTCGACCTTTTTTTTCTTCTTCTTCCTCTTTTTATTTATTTCTCCTATTCTTCCTTCTCCTCTTCTTCTCCTTTTTCATTTCCTTCTTCCTAAGCTTTACGACACTCCTATTTTATACTCCTCGGAGTATGTACTCCCATCCTCAATATACCTCATATACGCATTAATTATACCTCTTTAGCATTCTCAATATACTTCATTAAATATTCTAAGCTACCCCAATACGAGTTTTGTTGAAAAAATATCATCTGCGACGTACTTTTTGTAATATACCTTTTTCACGTACAAACACAACAGTATATACGTAAACATTTAAAATATGTAGACTCGCATGAATTTTTTCATGAAAATCATTTTGAGGTATCTAATAATTACTAATGAATTATATTAAAAATAATAATGAGGTATAAAAGATTCATCTATATGGTATATGAGGAGCGGGAGTACGTACTCCCAGGAGTACACAACCATTTTCCTAAAAGGGGGGTATATGAAAAAAAGGAGGGCGCCGACCAAGGTGACGGCGCGGGCGACGGCGGGCGACGGCGACGGTGCGGGCGACGGCGAGGGCGCGGGCGAGGGCGCGGGCGACGGTGACGGCGGGGGCAGCGGGCGGCGTCGGCGCAGTCCGGCGGCGTCGATTTGCTCGGCGTTGTCGGGGGCAACTAGCGATGAATGTGAAAATTTCCTAAGTGTTGCTTATATAGGAAAGCCTTTAGTCCCGGTTCGTGACACCAACCGGGACCAATGCCCCGTATTAGTCTCGGTTGGTGCCACCAACTAGGACCAAATGTCTCTTTTCAGCAACCTAGAGGGCTAGAAGCCGAGGCCTTTGGTCCCGGTTGGTGGCACCAACTGGGACTAAAAGTGGGGCATTGGTCCTGGTTGGTGCCACGAACCGGGACCAAAGGCTGGTATTGGTCTCGGTTCGAGCCACCAACCGGGACCAATAGCCTGTGCACAGCGGCGTGGTGGTGGGAGTTTAGTCCCACATCGCTAGCTGAGAGCACCCAGCACCTGTTTATAAGCCCCGCTGCCTCCTCCATCTCGAACTCCTTTGAACTGCAGGCCTATGGGCCTAAACTGACACTGTTATGCCTTTGGGCTTGCTGGGTTTCTACGGGCCTGAATCCTGGCCCATGGTTGGATTTCTAGTCGTATTCAGGCCGTGTTGGCCCAATAGGTGGCATTTTTTTATTTTTTTCTTTGTTGCTTTATTTTTTTAGTTTTGTTTCTACTTTCAACAAAATAATTACTGTTGCTATTTTTATTTATTTTAAATACTTACTGTTATTATTTTTATTTATTTTATTAAAGTTTATTTATTTTAATTTATTAAACTTTATTTTGTTTCTACTTATTTATTTTATTTTTATTCTACTTATTTATTTTATTTTATTTTTTGCTTTTTTATTTATTTTATGAAAATTCTTTTTGCTTTTAGAACAGAAAATACTTTGATAATTTTAGTTGCATAAATTTTATATAATTCTAGTTTCACTAATACAAAACGGACTATCTGTTTCGAGGTATCAGGGTTTCAGACGAAAACTCATCTGTTACAAAGGGATTTCAAATTTTTAACTTATTTGAAGTACATACTACTTCTGTGTTCAAAATGCGCAATTACAAAGCGATATTCTAGATTAAAGGCATCATCACAATACTTGTGGAGAAAAAGTCTTCACTTTTTCTTCGCTTGTGTCCTTTGCTTATTGCACCGTAACCATGGAAAATCTTCATCGTTTATTAGGGTGCTTGGGTCAGCCTTGACTTTGAAGGGGAGAATTTCATGAAACTTTTCATAATCTTCGGAAATGTCTGTCTTGTCCTCCACTCCCACGATGTCTCTTTTCTTGAAAGAACTATGTGGCGCTTTGGTTCATCGTTTGATGTGTTTGCTTCCATATCTTTTTTTTCTGGTTCTTGTAGACATGTCCTTCACATAGAAAACCAGCGCCACATCATTGGCTAGGACGAACGGTTCGTCTGTGTACCCAAGATTGTTCAGATCCACTGTTGTCATTCCGTAATCTGGGTCTACCTGTACCCCGCCTCCTGACAGATTGACCCATTTGCACTTAAACAAAGGGACCTTAAAATCATGTCCGTAGTCATGTTCCCATATGTCCACTATGTAACCATAATATGTGTCCTTTCCCTTATTGGTTGCTGCATCAAAGCGGACACCGCTGTTTTGGTTGGTGCTTTTTTTATCTTGGGCGATCGTGTAAAATGTATTCCCATTTATATCGTATCCTTTGTAAGTCAATACAGTCGAAGATGGTCCCCTGGACAACGAGTACAGCTCATCACAAACAGTGTTGTCACCTCTGAGACGTGTTTCCAACCAACTGCCGAAAGTTTTGATGTGTTCATAGGTAATCCAGTCGTCACACCGCTCCGGGTGTTTGGAGCACAGACTGTTCTTATGTTCATCGACATACGGGGTCACCAGGGTAGAGTTCTATAGAACTGTGTAGTGTGCTTCAGACCAAGAATGCCCGTCCCTGCATATTATTGACTCCCCTCCAAGCGTGCCTTTCCCAGTTAGTCTCCCCTCATACCGCGATTTAGGGAGACCAATCTTCTTAAGGCCAGGAATGAAGTCAACACAAAACCCAATGACATCCTCTGTTTGATGGCCCATGGAGATGCTTCCTTCTGGCCTAGCGCGGTTACATACATATTTCTTTAGGACTCCCATGAGCCTATGAAAGGGGAACATATTGTGTAGAAATACGGGGCCTAGAATGACAATCTCGTCGACTAGATGAACTAGGATGTGCGTCATGATATTGAAGAAGGATGGTGGGAACACCAGCTCGAAACCGACAAGACATTGTGCCACATCACTCCTTAGCCTTGGTATGATTTCTGGATCACCACCTTCTGAGAGATTGCATTGAGGAATGCACATAGCTTCACAATGGCTAATCTGGTGTTTTCCGGTAGAAGCCCCCTCAGTGCAACCGGAAGCAGTTGTGTCATAATCACGTGGCAGTCATGAGACTTTAGGTTCTGGAACTTTTTCTCTACCATATTTATTATCCCTTTTATATTCGACGAGAATCCAGACGTGACCTTCATACTGAGCAGGCATGCAAATAAGATTTCCTTCTCTTCTTTGGTAAGAGCGTAGCTGGCGTTCATACTACTTTGGAGGCAGTCCGTCTTTTTCGTGCAAACGTTGCAGGTCCTCCCGTGCCTCCGGTGTATCTTTTGTCTTCCCATACACGACCAAGAAGCCTAGCAGGTTCAGGCAAAGGTTCTTCGTCACGTGCATCACGTCGATTGGAGAGCGGACCTCTAGGTCTTTCCAGTAGGGTAGGTCCCAAAATATAGATTTCTTCTTCCACATGGGTGCGTGTCCCTCAGCGTCATTCGGAACAGCTAGTCCGCCGGGACCCTTTCCAAAGATTACCTGTAAATCATTGATCATTGCAAGTACGTGATCACCGGTACGCATGGCGGGCTTCTTCCGGTGATATGCCTCGCCTTTGAAATGCTTGCCTTTCTTTCGACATTGATGATTGGTCGGAAGAAATCAACGATGCCACAGGTACACATTCTTCCTGCATCTGTCCAGGTATATACTCTGGGTGTCATCTAAACAATGCGTGCATGCGTGGTATCCCTTGTTTGTTTGTCCTGAAAGGTTACTGAGAGCAGGCCAATCATTGATGGTTACAAACAGCAACACATGTAGGTCAAATTCGTCCTGGTTGGCCTCATCCCACGCACGTACACCTTGTCCATTCCACAGCTGTAAAAGTTCTTCAACTAATGGCCTTAGGTACACATCAATGTCGTTGCCGGGTTGCTTAGGGCCTTGGATGAGTATTGGCATCATAATGAACTTCCGCTTCATGCACAACCAAGGAGGAAGGTTATAGATACATAGAGTCACGGGCCAGGTGCTATGATTGCTGCTCTGCTCCCCAGAAGGATTAATGCCATCTGCGCTTAAACCAAGCCATACATTTCTTGCTTCACCTGCAAACTCCTCCCGATACATTCTCTCGATTTTTCTCCACTGCGACCCGTCAGCTGGTGCTCTCAACTTCCCGTCTTTCTTACGGTCCTATGCGTGCCATCGCATCAACTTGGCATGCTCTTTGTTTCTGAACAGACGTTTCAACCATGGTATTATAGGAGCATACCACATCACCTTGGCGGGAACCCACTTCCTAGGGCGCTCGCCGTCAACATCACCAGGGTCATCTCGTCTGATCTTATACCGCAAGGAACCGCATACCGGGCATGCGTTAAAATGCTCGTACCGCAGTAGAGGATGCAGTCATTAGGGCATGCATGTATCTTATGCACCTCCAATCCTAGAGGGCATACGACCTTCTTTGCGGCGTACGTACTGTCAGGCAATTCTTTATCCTTTGGAAGCTTCTTCTTCAATATTTTGTGTATATTCTCATATCCTTTGTCAGGCACACCATTCTTTGCCTTCCAATGCAGCAATTCCAGTACGGTACCGAGCTTCGTGTTGCCATCTTCGCAATTGGGGTACAACCCTTTTTTGCAATCCTCCAACATGCAATCGAACTTCAGCTTCTCCTTTTCACTTTCGCACTGTCTCCTTGCATCAACAATGACCCGGCGAAGATCATCATCGGGCACAACATCGTCTGCTTCCTCTTGACCTTCAGCAGCTTCTCCCGTTGCAGCATCACTGTATTCCGGGGGCACATAGTTGTCATCGTCCTCTTCTTCTTCGTTGTTTTCCATCATAACCCCTATTTCTCCATGCTTGGTCCAAACATTATAGTGTGGCATGAAACCCTTATAAAGCAGGTGGGTGTGAAGGGTGTTCGAGTCGGAGTAAGACCTCGTATTCCCACAGATAGTGCATGGACAACACATAAAACCATTCTGCTTGTTTGCCTTAGCCACTTCGAGAAAATTATGCACGCCATTAATGTACTCTGAGGTGCGTCTGTCACCGTACATCCATTGCCAGTTCATCTGCTTGCATTTATATATAATTAAGTGTGTCAAAAACCATTACAGAACATCATGGTAGATAAGCGATCAAATTAATATAAGTTCATCATCACAATATATTCAAAGTACATGCATATATAGCTCACCACGGTGGTGCAGGTGACGAGATCGGCACGGGCGATCGACGGCGGTGAAGACGGGGACGGGACGTACGACGGACCGCTCAAACTAGCCAAATCTCCGAGAAAATGGAGCTTCGAGTTCGAGCTTCGAGAGGAGAAAGCTTAACTAGTGTGGCTCGGGCATTTCATCGAGCACCTCATGTGCATATATGGGAGGTGAGCTAGAGCACCACACAAAGCTCTCCCCTCGCCGGCCAGAAAAAACAGAGCAGTGTGGGCTCGCCAGTGATGGGGTATATATAAGCAACCAATTGGTCCTGGTTCGTTACTAGAACGAGGTCTAAAGGCCACCCATTTGTCTCGGTTCCAGCCACGAACCCGGACCAATGGGTGTGGGCCAGGAGCGAGGCCTATTGGTCCCGGTTCGTGCTTGGAACCGGGACAAATGCGTCTAGACCAACCGGGACAGATGCCCCACGAGGCCCGGCCGGCCCCCTGGGCGCACGAACCGGGATGTATGCCCCAATGGGTCCCGGTTCGTGGGTGAGCCGGGACTAATGGGCTGGCCAGGTCCGAACCAAAGCCCTGTTTTCTACTAGTGGCCCTCTCAGTAATGCACATCACTATAAGCCTTGCAAGCAATGTGACTAATGAGTTAGTTGCGGGATGATGCATCACGGAATGAGTAAAGAGACTTGCCAGCAACAATATTTAACTAGGTATGACCGTATGAAGATAACGACGATCAAATCTCAGGCAAGTAACATACCGATGACAAAGGGAATGACGTATGTTGTTATGTGGTTTGATCGATAAAGATCTTCGTAGAATATATAGGATCCAATATGAGCATCCAGGTTCCGCTATTGGTTATTGATAGGAGATATGTCTCAGTCATGTCTACATAATTCTCGAACCCTTAGGGTCCGCATGCTTAACGTTCAATGACGATTTTATATTGTATGAGTTATGTGATTTGATGACCGAATGTTGTTTGGAGTCCCGGATGAGATCACGGACACGACGAGGAGTCTCTAAATGGTTGAGAGGTAAAGATTCATATTTAGGACGATAGTATTTGGACACCGGAAGTGTTCCGGGGGTACCAGGTATGTATCGGGTAACTGGAAAGGGGTTCCGGGCACCCCTGGCCAAGATATGGGCCTTATTGGGCCTAGTGCGAGACAGACCAGCCCCTAGTGCGCTGGTGCGCCCCATACATGGACGAACTCCCCCTCCTCTTTCCTTCTCCCTCCGGAAAACAAGGAAATGGGGGAGGCCAAAGAGGATTAGGCCCCAAGTAGGATCCCTCCTACTTGGGGCGCGCCTCCTGCTGCTCCCTCCCCCTCCCACCTATATATATATGTGGGAGGGGCACCGCTAGAACACACAACAAACAATATCTTAGCCGTGTGCGATGCCCCCCATCCACAGTTACACACATCGGTCATATCATTGCGGTGCTTAGGCGAAGCCCTATGCCGGTAACTTCATCATCACCTTCACCACGCCGTAGTGCTGACAAAATTCTCCCTCGTCCTCAACTGGATCAAGAGCTCGAGGGACGTAATCGAGCTGAACGTGTGCTGAACGCGGAGGTGCCGTACGTTCGGTACTTGGATCGGTTGCATCGTGAAGACGAACGACTACATCAATCGCATTAAACGCTTCCACTTTCAGTCTACGAGGGTACGTAGACACTCTCCCCGCTTGTTGCTATGCTTCTCCTAGATAGATCTTGCGTGTATCGTAGGATTTTTTTTGAAACTACTATGTTCCCTAACATCGGCGCAGCAGGCTAGCTGGATCAGCCAGACATGGAGCTGGCTGGAGCAGTCGGGTGGCAAGCCGGCCGGAGCAGCTAGACGGCGAGTGACCGGACAGAGGGGCATTGCCCGCCTCGATGTTTTGAAATGTCGTCTCGTCTCCTTGAGCCTAACCGGGGGCCATCCCCCGACAGTAGCCTTTGAGCCTCCGGGTGACTTGGAGAGTCGGAAGGAGGGTTTCATGGGTCTTGTAACAGAGGTTGTCGATGACGGCTGGCTGCAGACCTGCAGCAGGTGCGACTTGCTTCCAGTGGGGGCGCGCCAGCGCACCCACTAGGTGTAGCCTCCGAGCGACTCAAAGAGTTGGGTGGAGGGTCTTCGCCGTCGTGATAGCAGAGGTTGTCGGCTAGCGAGCGCGGACGTGGTGTCCACCGGCTTTTGGGCGTGGATGTGGAGTCCATCAGCTCGCGTGTGTGGAGCCTTGTCGGGCGCGGATGCGGAGTCCGCTGATACGTCTCCAACGTATCTATAATTTTTGATTGTTCCGTGCTATTATTTATGAAGTCTTGGATGTTTAATGGGCTTTATCATTCACTTTTATATCATTTTTGGGACTAACCAGCTAACCCAAAGGCCCAGTCCAGATTGCTGTTTTTGCCTGTTTCAGGGTTTTGCAGAAAAAGAATATCAAATGGAGTCCAAACGGAATGAAACCTTCCCGAGAGATATTTTTGGAGAAAATCACGCACGCGGAGCTTGAGAACCACGTCAGGGGATGAACAGGTGCCCCACGAGGGTGGGGGCGCGCCCCTTGCCTCGTAGCCCCCTCGAGCGTCCCCCGGTGCCCTCCTTCTTCCTATATAAGTCCACGTACCCAGAACCTCCGTGAACAGAGAGAAAACCCTAATTCCACCGCCTTACCTTCTGTTCCCTTGAATATCCCATCTTGGAGCCTGTTCCGAAGCTCCACCGGAGGGGGATCCATCATGGAGTTCTTCATCATCATCATCATCATCGCCCTCACCATGAGTTGTGAGTAGTTTACCACAGACCTTCGGGTCCATAGCTAGTATCTAGATGGCTTCTTCTCTCTCTCTGGATATTAATACAAAGTTCTCCTCGGTCTTCGAGGAGATCTATTCGATGTAATCTCTTTTTGCGGTGTGTTTGTCGAGATCCGATGAATTGTGAGTTTATGGTCAAGGTTATTGATACGTCCAAAACGTATCTATAATTTCTGCTTGCTCCATGCCACTTTTGGGTGATATTGCTATGATATTCATACACTTCCATACACTTTTGATCATATTTGGACTAACTTACTAATCCAGTGCACCCCAGTGCCAGTTTCTGTTTTTGGCTGTTTTTGTATTTCAGGTTTTCACGTTTCGAGAACTGCCCAGAAAAATCCAGAAAAATTATATAAAAAATCAGCGATCCGGAAACAACACTGCGTCCGAAGGGCAGCCTGGGGGGGCCACCAGGGCTCTACGCGCCCTGGCGGCACGCCCCCCCCTGGGCCGCGCCGGGGGGGGGGGGGGGGGGCGCCTGGGCCCCCCGAAGCCCGTCCGGTGCCCCCCTTTGGCATATATTTAGAGGGACCTCCGAACCCTTAGAAGAGGAACTCTTTTCGCGATCCCATCTCTGTTCCGCCGCCGCCGTCGCTTCCAAGATCAGGAGCACCAGGAGAACTCTTCCCGGCACCCTGCCGGAGGGGAGGATCACCACCGGGAGCTTCTCCACCACCATGGACGCCTCCCGGATGACTCGTGAGTAGTCTCCCTTGGACCATGAGTCCATGACCAGTAGCTATGTGATGTTCTCCTCCCATTCTTGTGCTTCACTAATTAGTCCTCGTGAGCTGCCCTACATGATCGAGGCACCTATGTAATCCTTATGCTGTTGCTATGTTGAGTTTGCTGGGATCCGATGGATTATGAGATTATGTTCAGATTGATCTTGAGTAATATATTTGATTCACCTCTTTTATATTTTAGTTCATAAGTAATTTCTTGCATGTTCTCCGTTGTTATTTATTGCTTTGGCCGAGTAATAGGTAGTGACTCCAAGAGGGAACGTTATGCTCGATTGTGGGTTCATGCCCCTCGATGACTAGCTTGAGTGACAGAAACATGAGTCTAGGGGATGTGCTGTTGCCACAAGGTGGAAAACAACGGTGCTTGTGCCCGCGGTGCAAGGATTGTTTACTTTACGCAAAGTTCTTTTAATGCAGTTGTCTATTGCATTGAGTTTACACTATGGGTGGGACTCGCAACTTAATACCAGCGAGATGTTCTGGATAGATATCTCAAGGTGGATGATTAGTAGTAGATATTGATGGATTTCGGTCTACTTACTTTGGCGTACCGCCCATGCTTTGAACCTCAACCTTTCTTGTAATGTAGTCAGCATTGGTTTGCGTTCGTGGTCCTGTCAATTGCCCAGCTGTAATTTGTTTACCTCACATAGCTGTTTTATCGTCTTTTGGGAGAGAGACATCACTAGTGAACATCATGAGACTCCGGTCCATATTACCATCATTGATCATATCCACTATTTATTTTCCGTTATTACTTACTATTGCAAAAACTATCTATCACTACTATCATTGCTTTTAACCCTTTGTGAACTACAAGGCCGGAGAGATTGACAACCTCTCTGTACTCGTTGGGAGCAAAGTTATTTGTATCTGTGTGCAGGTCCACGTTGATTGCTACTAATCTGGCGCCGTAGCAATTGACACCTACTTGTTGAACCTAGGAGTCTCTGGGGAATCGATCCTTGGCATCTTTGCTAGGGGAAAACACTTCTACTTACTGCATCTTACACCTTCCACTTGGGGTAACCAACGAGGGGTTCGAGGCCCATCAAGGAGTATTTTCTGGCGCCGTTGCCGGGGACTCGATTCTTCAGGATAGGGGAGTTGCATGCTATCTTTTACCTTTGCTTTTTAGTCTTGTTAGTTTACCTTTCATTTTTGCTTTAGTTCCTTTTTATCGAAAATCAAAAAATAGTTATCTTGCTTGCTTGCTATTATGGATTCTACCAAAAACACTAAATGGGAGGATTACACCCCTTCTTCCATTACCCCAATTACCACTGTCGGGATTTACAAAAGTAATAAACCTTGTGATTATACTAGTTTTGACGGAGAGTTATGCCCATGGCATGGTCTTCCAAGAAAAAAGTATGAGCCTCAGTTTAAAATTGCTCCTAAGCTTCCCCAAACTTGGGAAGATGTTCAAACTCTTATAATAGAGAGCGATTCAAACAAAGAGGACGACACTACAATTCTGCCCACTAATGATAAAATTGACTTTGATAATTTTAGTATTTCAGAAGTTGTCACCTTTCTACAAGGAATGGCCAAAGATCCCCACACTAGCACACTTAATCTTGCCTTCACAGAGCATATCACTAATGCTCTCATCAAAGCTAGGTTGGAGAAACTTAGAGTAGAAGCCTCCATACCTAGAAAGCTAGAAGATGGTTGGGATTCTATGATTAAAATTAAGATAAACAACTTCTCATGCTATGCTTTATGTGATATTGTAGCTAGTACTTCCATTATGCCCAAAATACTATATTATATGCTTAAATTAAAATCTTTTGATTCTTGTTCTTTTGGTGATGTTCTCGTTGATTCTTCCATAAAGAAACCTTTGGGGAGGATCGACGATGTTCTTATTGTTGTCAATGATAATTATGTGCCCGTTGATTTCACTATTATGGATATTGAATGTGATCCTTCATGTCCAATTATTTTGGGACGTCCCTTTTGGCGCACCGTTGGTGCTGTCATTGACATGAAAGAGGGTAATATAAAATTTCAGTTTCCTCTCAAGAAAGGGATGGAACACTTCCCTCGTAAGAATATCAAGTTACCTTTTGAGTCCGTTGTACGGGCTAGTTATTCTTTTACTCTTGATAAAACTTGATCTATGCATTATGCCTAGCTTAAAGGCATAAAAGAAAGCGCTTTTCGGAGGCAGCCCACATGAATAATTTTTTTCTTTTGTTGTGTCTTGATGTTGTTTACTGCTGTAGCATCATCATTGTATCTTTACTTTTCATATTTGTGCCAAGTATAGCCTCTGATTGCTAGAAAGTTCAAAAGTTGTGAGGTGCTGTCCAGGAAACAGATTCTGTCCTTGGATAGAAAAATTCGTATAAAATCACCAGATCATCTTTTTGGTCTGAATTTTTTCGACAGCGTTCTCTATATAATTGTCTTTCGTGCGTCAGTTCTGAGTTTTTTTATTTAAGTTGCGGAAGTATCCCGAACAGATCAATTACTGCCTGCTGTTCTGTTTTTCACAGATTCTGTCCTGTTTTGCCTTACCTTCACTTTGCAAATTGAGAACTTACTTTTTCTTTGCAAAAACCTTTTGGAAATCTTGAGAAACAGTAGAACTTCAATAATATCCTTATTTTCAGCAAGTTATAATTATTTTATTAAGGGTACTAACCTCGCTAATCAGATTATGATGAGTTATGTATGAAGGGAGTTTTCAAGTGTGCGAGGGAAGATGATAAAAAGATTCAGGAGTGTCAAGCGCTCAAGCTTGGGGATGCCCCCGTGCACCCCCAAGAAATATTCAAGGAGACTCAAGCGTCTAAGCTTGGGGATGCCGCCGTGCATCCCCTTCTCCATCAACATTATCAGTTCGTCTTTCGTTTCGCTATATTTTTATCACTTCATGTGTTATGTGCTATGCTTGGAGCGTCTTGCTTTTAGTTTTCTTTTTAGTTTTTCATAACGAGTCGGAACCCAGCATTCCTTTATGTGGGAGAGAAACACGCTCCACTTCTACCTAGAACATAACATATAATTTTCATGTCTATCTATGCTGTGTGTGTTCTTTGTCTTTTAATAGCTACTATCGTGCTCTGCTCTTAGTATTCATGCTTATCTTTTCAAGAGCTTTTATTTAGTTGGTTGCTTGAACTCTCTTTAATTACCATGCTCACCTTATTAAGAGAGTTTGCTTCCGTTGCATTGGTTAATGTGTCTATGATAAAGATGCTACTTGCATGATGGTGCTTAGTAGTTCAGGTTTTCTTATGGTTAATCTCAAATAGCTGGGGGTTCCCAATGTGTTATTGGAGTACCAACTTGGTTTGTTTGCCTATGATGTGGTATGGTTTAGTAATATCTTCCTTCGAGAATTTATGTTGATTGACTTGGCGTATGCTCACGCATATTCAAGACCGTAAAGAAAGTCTGTCAAGCCTTGATGATCTTTTATTTCGGAGTAGCAATATAACTACCATGCCTGATTCAATATTGCTTTGTCGCTCTACATGATTATGACCATCATTGCTCTCTTAGTTGGTCGCTCCCAGTCTTCTGCTAACCTCCACCTGCACTAAGCAAACTAACCATGCAATACATAGCTCATGGGAAAGTAGCCTAAAAACTATTGTGGTAAAGAATATGTTGCCTATGTATCTTATTTCTTATGAGTTGCTTGCTGAGCGGTAACCATGTTTCTGGGGACGCCATCAACTGTCACACTTTTGTTGAATATCATGTGAGTTGCTATGCATGTTTGTCTTGTCCGAAGTACGGGTGATTTGCCGTGGGTTGAATTAATATGCATATTGTTAGAGAAGAACATTGGGCCGCCAACCAAAGCCATGCATCATGGTGGAAGTTTTAGCTTGGACCTTAATCCTCAATCTCTCATGAGAATATGCTTATGCATTAAAGAGGAGTCCATCATCTATTTTCTATGTTGTCCCGGTATGGATGTCCTCAAGTTGAGATCTATCAAAAACGAGAAATCAAATGCGATTTATCTCCTTGGACCTTTGTACAGGTGGCATAGAGGTACCCCTTTGTGACACTTGGTTGAAACATATGCGATGCAATGATAACCCATGGGAATCCGAGCTAATTAGGACAAGGAGCGAGCACTATTGGTATACGATGCATGAGGCTTGCAACTTATAGGATGTTTTATGCATGACACATATGAAGTACTACTACCGTTGACACAATTGCTTCCATGTTTTCAAAATAAAAAGCTCTAGCACTTAACCTTTCTTTTACTTTTATGTTGAAGCACCAACTACTGAGAGCATGATTGTCATTCTGAGTGTAATGTGCGTTGTCCCAAAGTAGCATTGTCTTTTGCATGATTGTGATATCGTTTATTCTGAAATGATTGTATCTAGTCATCACTTGAACCTTGAAGGTGCCCCTACATTTATGTTTTGCATCACTAAAGGGGGCAAGCTAGATATCACTTTATCATATTTGCACATCATGTTCATTGCAAATCTTTTTGATGTTTCAGTTTCATATTGTAAAACTTTCAGTCATTTGTGATTTTCTCTTGAGGCAACTTAATTACTTTAGAATCATTGTCTCAGCAAGCTTTTGTCATATGACTATGAAAAAGTCCTATATGGTTAATAGCATGTCACCGCAGAAATTATTCTTGTTATCATTTACCTACTCGAGGACGAGCAGGAATTAAGCTTGGGGATGTTGATACATCCAAAACGTATCTATAATTTCTGCTTGCTCCATGCCACTTTTGGGTGATATTGCTATGATATTCATACACTTCCATACAGTTTTGATCATATTTGGACTAACTTACTAATCCAGTGCACCCCAGTGCCAGTTTCTGTTTTCGGCTGTTTTTGTATTTCAGGTTTTCACGTTTCGAGAACTGCCCAGAAAAATCCAGAAAAATTATATAAAAAATCAGCGATCCGGAAACAACACTGCGTCCGAAGGGCAGCCGGGGGGGGGGGGGCACCAGGGCTCCAGGCGCCCTGGCGGCGCGCCCCCCTGTGCCGCGCCGGGGGGGGCGCTTGGGCCCCCCGAAGCCCGTCCGGTGCCCCCTTTGGCATATATTTAGAGGGACCTCCGAAACCCTCAGAAGAGGAACTCTTTTCGCGATCCCATCTCTGTTCCGCCGCCGCCGCCGCTTCCAAGATCGAGAGCACCAGGAGAACTCTTCCCGGCACCCTGCCGGAGGGGAGGATCACCACCGGGAGCTTCTCCACCACCATGGACGCCTCCCGGATGACTCGTGAGTAGTCTCCCTTGGACCATGAGTCCATGAACAGTAGCTATGTGATGTTCTCCTCCCGTTCTTGTGCTTCACTAATTAGTCCTCGTGAGCTGCCCTACATGATCGAGGCACCTATGTAATCCTTATGCTGTTGCTATGTTGAGTTTGCTGGGATCCGATGGATTATGAGATTATGTTCAGATTGATCTTGAGTAATATATTTGATTCACCTCTTTTATATTTTAGTTCATAAGTAATTCTTGCATGTTCTCCGTTGTTATTTATTGCTTTGGCCGAGTAATAGGTAGTGACTCCAAGAGGGAACGTTATGCTCGATTGTGGGTTCATGCCCCTCGATGACTAGCTTGAGTGACAGAAACATGAGTCTAGGGGATGTGCTGTTGCCACAAGGGGGAAAACAACGGTGCTTGTGCCCGCGGGTGCAAGGATTGTTTACTTTACGCAAAGTTCTTTTAATGCAGTTGTCTATTGCATTGAGTTTACACTATGGGTGGGACTCACAACTTAATACCAGCGAGATGTTCTGGATAGATATCTCAAGGTGGATGATTAGTAGTAGATATTGATGGATTTCGGTCTACTTACTTTGGCGTACCGCCCATGCTTTGAACCTCAACCTTTCTTGCAATGTAGTCAGCATTGGTTTGCGTTTGTGGTCCTGTCAATTGCCCAGCTGTAATTTGTTTACCTCACATAGCTGTTTTATCGTCTTTTGGGAGAGAGACATCACTAGTGAACATCATGAGACTCCGGTCCATATTACCATCATTGATCATATCCACTATTTATTTTCCGTTATTACTTACTATTGCAAAAACTATCTATCACTACTATCATTGCTTTTAACGCTTTGTGAACTACAAGGCCGGAGAGATTGACAACCTCTCTGTACTCGTTGGGAGCAAAGTTATTTGTATCTGTGTGCAGGTCCACGTTGATTGCTACTAATCTGGCGCCGTAGCAATTGACACCTGCTTGTTGAACCTAGGAGTCTCTGGGGAATCGATCCTTGGCATCTTTGCTAGGGGAAAACACTTCTACTTACTGCATCTTACACCTTCCACTTGGGGTAACCAACGAGGGGTTCGAGGCCCATCAGTTATCTATGAAAGATATTTGGTTCTTCTCTGAACTTTTTATGTGTGCTCATAATATCCTTGCAAGTCTCTTCGAATTATTGGTTTGGTTTTGCCTACTAGATCTATAGTTCTTGCAATGGGAGAAGTGCTTGGCTTTGGGTTCAATCTTGCGGTGTCCTTTCCCAGTGACAGTAGGGGCAGCAAGGCACTTATTGTATTGTTGCCATCGAGGATAAAAAGATGGGGTTTATATCATATTGCTTGAGTTTATCCCTCTACATCATGTCATCTTGCTTAAGGCGTTACTCTGTTCTTATGAACTCAATACACTAGATGCATGCTGGATAGCGGTCGATGTGTGGAGTAATAGTAGTAGATGCAGGCAGGAGTCGGTCTACTTGTCTCGAACGTGATGCCTATATACAATGATCATGCCTAGATAGTGTCATAATTATTCGATTTTCTATCAATTGCTCGAAAGTAATTTGTTTACCCGTCGTAGAATATCGCTATCATGAGAGAAGCCACTAGGGAAAACTATGGCCCCTGGGTCTATTCTCAACATATCAATCTACATCTACTTTACTTTTATCGCTTTTATTTGCTGTTCTTATAAACTAAAAATACCAAAAATATAAACTATCATCTCTATCAGATCTCACATTCGTAATTGACCGTAAAGGGATTGACAACCCCTTATCACGTTGGCTGCGAAGTTCTTATTTGTTTGTGCAGGTGCGAGGGACTCGCGCGTGGTCTCCTACTAGATTGATACCTTGGTTCTCAAAAACGGAGGGAAATACATACACTACTATGATGCATCTCCCTTTCCTCTTCGAGGGATTACAACGCAAGCTCGAGAAGTAGCGAGAAGAATTTCTGGCGCCGTTGCCGGGGAGGCTTACGCAAAAGTCATATACCAAGTACCTATCACAAACCCTTATCCTTCGCATTACATTTTTTGCCTCTCGTTTTCCTCTCCCCCACTTCACCCTCGCCATTTTATTTGCCCTTCTTCCGTCGTGTGTTTATTGTTCACTTGCTTCTTGTTTGCTTGTGTCTCCATGTGCCTTCTATGTGCTTTCATCTTTTCTTGCTAAAAATCTATTGTTATGGATCACCTTAAAGTGTTCTACTTGGATCATCTTCGATCCCTATGCTCTCGTGCTGAAACCCCAACTAGCCTAGTTGATGGGAAATCTTTAGATGAGCATGCTCATTTTGTGCGTCACCGTTTGTCTGAAAAAGGGAGACTCTTATGGGATCAAATAAACAGACTGATGTGTTATGCTTGGAATCTTTGTGAAATTTGTGATTTTACTTGTTGCTCTAAGAACCCTAAAAAACACCTTCCCTACCTATGTGAGTTTAATGATAATGAAATCTTATCTTCTTATGCAAAGGGTGTTTATAGTTACCATGATATCGAACAAATTGAAGAATTTGTTGCTTTTAAGGGTGCTTATGAAGTTTCTTCTTTGATTGAAAAGTATGATATTACTCTCTACGAATCTGAAAATTTTGACATACTTAAATATTGCTTTGAAAACTATGCTCATAATGCCTATGTCAAAGAATTTATTGAAAGAATGACCGCTACTTTGGAAGAAAATAATGATATGCATGAATCTATAGATAATTTTGATTCCGATGATTTGATTGAAATATCCCTTGATGAACATGATGCTTGCTATCCGTTTTGGCCATGATGCCAATATTTATGAAGATGAATTTTCTATAGTTCCTTATATTAAACATGAGATCGTTGCAATTGCACCCATACTTGATAGTTGCTTCGATGAAAAGCATGATTGCAACAATGTTATTATAAATTCTATTAATGTAAATTGTGCTAATGATATGCAAAACCCTAAGCTTGGGGATGCTAGTTTTGCTATGACTACTATTTGTTGCAATGATCATGATTGGGGTGATTCTTCTTATGATCTTGAAAATTTATTTAATCCCCATGATGAATGTAAGATTGATAATAATATTTGCAATAATATTGAAAGTGGGTTTGGAAGAGTGTCAACTTTAGATCCCACATATTTGGAGTAGGATCAATCTTATGATTTTTTTGATAAAAGTGGGTTTGGAGAGGTCATGCCTTTAGTTAACATTGCTCCCACTATTTTGGAAGAGTGTCAACTTCGTATGCATGTGGATCGTGTTGAGAATATGTTTTGTGATAGATATATTGTTGAATTTTCTTATGATCCTACATGCAATTATTATGAGAGAGGAAAATATGGTTGTAGAAATTTTCATGTTACTAAATTACCTCTCGTTATGTTGAGATTGCTATTGTTTCTTTCTTCTTCCTTGCTTAGGCTAGATATTGCTTGTCTTGCTAATTTGTTTTCCTATAAAATGCCTATGCATAGGAAGTATGTTAGACTTAGATGTGTGTGCCATGTGCTTTGATGCTCTCATTGTGCTTCAATTCTTGTCTTCCATGAGAGCATCACTAAAATTGTGCCTAGCTAGGGGCGTAAAACGATAGCGCTTGTTGGGAGGCAACCCAACTTTATATTTTTTTTGTTGCTGTTAGGGAATAAATATTGCATCTAGCCTCTGATTAGATGTGGTTTCATGTTTTGTTTAGTGTTTGTGCCAAGTATAACCTTTGGGAAGACTTGTGTGAAGTTTATGTGATCTTGCTGTGAAAAACAGAATCGTTAGCGCTCGCTAAAGTGGTCTTCAGATTTTACTGGAGCGTGATTTTTAGTTGATTCTTTTTGCAGATGATTGGTAGACAAATTCCGCAAATTTACCAATTTAGTTTGAACTTTTTGGAGTTCCATAAGTAGGAGAAAACTGCAGATTACTACAGACTGTTCTGATTTTGACAGATTCTGTTTTTCATGTGTTGTTTGCTTATTCCGATGCATTTATGAGTAGTATTAGAGGATATGAACCATAGAGAAGTTGGAATACAGTAGGTTTAACACAAATATAAACAAAGAATGAATTCATTGCTGCACTTTGTAGTAGTGGTTTGCTTTCTTATACTAACAGAGATCACGAGAATTTTTGTCTAAGTTTTGTGTTGTGAAGTTTTCAAGTTTTGAGTATTGCTTTGATGGACTATGGAACAAGGAGTAGCAAAGGCCTAAGCTTGGGGATTCCCATGGCACCCCAAGTAAATTCAAGATAATCAAAAGCCTAAGCTTGGGGATGCCCCGGGAAGGCATCCCCTCTTTCGTCTTCATCCATCGGTAACTATACTTGGAGCTATATTTTTATTCGCAACATGATATGTGTTTTGCTTGGAGAGTCTTGTATAATTTGAGTATTTGCTTGTTAGTTTGCCACAATCATCCATGCTGGACACACCTATTTGAGAGAGTTAAATATGGCCTAGAAATTATTAAAACACTCTATGTGCTTCACTTATATCTTTTGAGTTGAATAGTTTTTGATCTAGTGCTTCACTTATATCTTTTAGAGCACGGTGGTGGTAATATTTTGTAGAAATTTTTGAACTCTCATGCTTGACTTATATTCTTTTGAGAGTCTATTAAAACAGCATGGTAATGTGTTTAGGCTAAAGAAACTAGTCTTCACATGATAAACATCCAATGTCAATGTAGTAAAAAAATTCACACTAAGTGCATTGAATATGATGAGATGTTGGATGCTTGATAATTGTTTTGAGATATGAGGATAATGATATTAGAGTCATGCTAGTGGAGTTATTATGAAATTGAGAAATACTTGTGTTAAGGTTAGTGATTCCCGTATCATGCACGTATGGTGAACCGCTATGTGACGAAGTTAGAGCATGATGTATTTGTAGAGTGCCAACCTTTGTGTGGAGGTCGGGGGCGCGCGATGGTTAACTCCTACCAACCTCCCCCCTAGGAGCATGCATTGATTGCTTTGTTTTGATGACTCGTAGATTCTTGCAATAAGTATATGAGTTCTTATGACTAATGATGAGTCCATGGATTATACGCACTCTCACCCTTCCACCATTGCTAGTCTCTCTTGTACCGCACAACTTTCGCCGGTGCCATAAACCCACTATATATCCTTCCTCAAAACAGCCACCATATTGTTTCTCAAAACAGCCACCATACCTACCTATCATGGCATTTCCATAGCCATTCCGAGATATACTGCCATGCAACTTTCCACCATTCTGTTCATATGACACGCAGCATATTGTCATATTGCCATGCATGATCATGTAGTTGACATCGTAGTTGTGGCAAAGCCACCATGCATAATTTTTCATATATGTCACTCTTGATTCATTGCACATCCCGGTACACCGCCGAAGGCATTCATGTAGAGCCATACTTGTTGTAGTATCGAGTTGTAATTTCGAGTTGTAATAAAAAGTGTGATCATCATCATTATTAGAGCATTGTCCCATGTGAGGAAAGGCCAATAAAAAAAAGATATGGCCCAAAAAAATAGAGAGGGGTTAATAAGAAAAAGAAAGAGAAAGCCCCTCCAAAAAATGAGAGAAAAGATAGAAGGGACAATTGCTACTTTTTTTTCCACACTTGTGTTTCAAAGTAGCACCATGTTCTTCATTGTAGAGAGTCTCATGCTTAGTCACTTTCATATACTAGTGGGAATTTTCATTATAGAACTTGGCTTGTATATTCCAACGATGGGCTTCCTCAAATGCCCTAGGTCTTCGTGAGCAAGCAAGTTGGATGCACACCCACTAGTTTCTTTTGTTGAGCTTTCATTCATATTTAGCTCTAGTGCATCCGTTGCATGGCAATCCCTACTCACTCACATTGATATCTATTGATGGGCATCTCCATAGCCCGTTGATACGCCTAGTCGATGTGAGACTATCTCCCTCCATTTTGTCTTCTCCACAACCACCTCTATTCCACCCATAGTGCTATATCCATGGCTCACGCTCATGTATTACGTGAAAATTGAAAGGTTTGAAAAGATAGAGTATGAAAACAAGTGCGTGGCTAAAATCGGGGTTGTGCATGATATGAATATTTTGTGTGATGAAGAGGGAGCATAGCCAGACTATATGATTTTGTAGGGATAACTTTCTTTAGCCATAGTATTTTGAGAAGACATGATTGCTTTGTTAGTATTCTTGAAGTATTGTTATTTCTTATGTCAATATAGACTTTTATCTTGAATCTTTCAGATCTAAACATTCATGCCACAATTAAGAGAGTTACATTGAAAAACTATATTGGTTAGCATTCCACATCAAAAATTCTTTCTTTATCATTTACCTACTCGAGGACGAGCAGGAATTAAGCTTGGGGATGCTTGATACGTCTCCAACGTATCTATATTTTTTGATTGTTCCATGCTATTATTTGTGAAGTCTTGGATGTTTAACGGGCTTTATCATTCAATTTTATATCATTTTTGGGACTAACCTACTAACCCAATGGCACGGTCCAGATTGCTGTTTTTTGCCTGTTTCAGGGTTATGCAGAAAAAGAATATCAAACGGAGTCCAAACGGAATGAAACCTTCGCGAGAGATATTTTTGAAGAAAATCACGCACGCGGAGCTCGAGAACCACGTCAGGGGATCAAGAGGTGGCCCACGAGGGTGGGGGGCGCCCCCCCCCTTCCCAGGGCGCGCCCCCTGCCTCGTGACCCCCTCGAGCGTCCCCCGGTGCCCTGCTACTTCCTATATAAGTCTATGTACCCCAGAACCTTCGTGAACGGAGAGAAAACCCTAATTCCACCGCCGTATCTTCTATTCTCGTGAAGATCCCAACTTGGAGCCTGTTCCGGAGCTCCACCGGAGGGGGATCCATCACGGAGTTCTTTATCATCATCATCATCGCCCTCACCATGAGTTGTGAGTAGTTTACCACAGACCTTCGGGTCCATAGCTATTATCTAGATGGCTTCTTCTCTCTCTGGATCTCAATACAAAGTTCTCCTCAGTCTTCGAGGAGATCTATTCGATGTAATATCTTTTTGCGGTGTGTTTGTCGAGATCCGATGAATTGTGAGTTTATGATCAAGGTTATCTATGAAAGATATTTGGTTCTTCTATGAACTTTTTATGTGTGCTCATAATATCCTTGCAAGTCTCTTCGAATTATTGGTTTGGTTTGGCATATTAGATCAATAGTTCTTGCAATGGGAGAAGTGCTTGGCTTTGGGTTCAATCTTGCGGTGTCCTTTCCCAGTGACAGTAGGGGAAGCAAGGCACGTATTGTATTGTTGCCATCGAGGATAAAAAGACAGGGTTTATATCATATTGCTTGAGTTTATCCCTCTACATCATGTCATCTTGCTTAAGGCATTACTCTGTTCTTATGAACTCAATACACTAGATGCATGCTGGATAGCGGTCGATGTGTGGAGTAATAGTAGTAGATGCAGGCAGGAGCCGGTCTACTTGTCTCAGACGTGATGCCTATATACAATGATCATGCCTAGATAGTCTCATAATTATTCGCTTTTCTATCAATTGCTCGACAGTAATTTGTTTACCCGCCGTAGAATATCGCTATCATGAGAGAAGACACTATTGAAAACTATGGCCCCCGGGTCTATTCTCAACATATAAATCTACATCTACTTTACTTTTATCACTTTTATTTGATGTTCTTATAAACTAAAAATACCAAAAATATAAACTATCATTTCTATCAGATCTCACTTTCGTAAGTGACCGTAAAGGGATTGACAACCCCTTATCGCGTTGGCTGCGAAGTTCTTATTTGTTTGTGCAGGTGTGAGGGACTCGCGCATGGTCTCCTACTAGATTGATACCTTGGTTCTCAAAAACTGAGGGATATACTTACGCTACTTTGCTGCATCTCCCTTTCCTCTTCGAGGGAATACAACACAAGCTCGAGAAGTAGCATCCGCCGGTTAGTGGGCGCAGAGCCCAGCCAGGTGCGGACACGGAGTCCACCATCTGGTTGTTTCTAGTGGGGGCTTGCAACCACTAGGTTTAGTCTCTGAGCCTCCAGGCGACTCGAAGAGTCGGACAGAGGGTCTTCGCGGTTGTGGTAGCGGAGGTTGCCGGGCGCGAACGCAGTGTCCACCGGCCGGTGGGCACGGACGTGGAGTCCGTCGGCTAGTGGGCGCGGAGCCTTGCCGGGCATGGATGCGGAGTCCGCCGTCTGGTGGGTGATAACCCACAAGTGTAGGGGATCGCAACAGTTTTTGAGGGTAAAGTATTCAACCCAAATTTATTGATTCGACACAAGGGGAGCCAAAGAATATTCTTAAGTATTAGCAGCTGAGTTTTTAATTCAACCACACCTGGAAACTTAATATCTGCAGCAAGATAGTTTAGTAGCAAAGTAATATGATAGTGGCGGTAGTAGCAATAAAAGTAACGGTAGTGTTTTTGTAGTTTTTGTAAGAGTAGCGACAGAAAATTAAATAAGCAACTAGCAATATAGGAAAAGCTCGTAGGCAATGGATCGCTGATGGGAAATTATGTCGGATGCAATTCATCATGTAAATGATAACGAAAAACTTTGACAAACTCTGTTTGCTCTTGTGGTTGTAAATATGTAAGCTAGCATTCAGGTTTTCAACAAGATCATGAACTAACCACATTCATAATAACTTTCAGATCTCAAGACTACTCACATCAATGGCATAATCAACTGGCAAGCAATAATAATAAACCTCGGATGACAACACTTTCTCAAAACAATCATGAAATGATATAACAAGATGGTATCTTGCTAGCCCTATGTGAGACCGCAAAACATAAATACAGAGCACCTTTAAAGATCAAGGACTGACTAGACATTGTAATTCATGATAAAAGAGATCCAGTCATGATCATACTAAATGCAAATTAGTAGTAATACATGCAATGACAGATGTGCTCTCCTACTGGTGCTCTTTTATAAGAGGATGATGACTCTGCATAAAAGTAAATAGATAGGCCCTTCACAGAGGGAAGCAGGGATTTGTAGAGGTGCCAGAGCTCGATTTTTAAATAGAGATGAATAACATTTTGAGCGGTATAATTTCACTGTCAACATAACAACCAAGAATCTCGATATCTCGCATGCTACGCACATTATAGGCGGTTTCCAAACAGAATGGTAAAGTTTATACTCCCCCAACCACCAACAAGCACACTCCATGGCTAGCCCGAAACAATGAGTACCGTCCAAACCAGTAACAACCCTGGGGGAGTTTTGTTTAATTATTATGATTTTGAGCATGGGACTGGGCATCCCGGTTACCAGCCATTTTCTCATGACTGATGAGCGGAGTCCACTCACCATGAGAATAACCCACCTAGCATGGAAGATATAGGCAACCCTAGTTGATACATGAGTTGTTCGAGCATACAAAACATAATTTCACTTGAAGGTTTGGAGTTTGGCACATACAAATTTACTTGGAACGACAGGTAAATACCGCATATAGGAAGGTATGGTGGACTCATATGGAACAACTTTGGGGTTTATGGAAGTGGATGCACAAGCAGTATTCCCGCTTAGTACAGGTGAAGGCTAGAAAGAGATTGGGAAGCGACCTGCTAGAGAGCAACAACGGTCATGAACATGCATTAAAATTAATCAATAATGAATGCAAGCATGAGTAGGATATAAATCACTATGAACATAAATATCGTGGAGGCTATGTTGATTTGTTTCAACTACATGCGTGAACATGTGCCAAGTCAGATCACTTATATCGTTCAAAGGAGGATATCACCCCATCATACCACATCACAACCATTTTAATATCATGTTGGCACGCAAGATAGACCATTATAAACTCTCAGCTAATTAACCATGGCATAATCATCTATGATCTCTAATTGTCATTGCGAGCATGTTTCATTCATAACAAGCTGAATCAGGAACGATGTGCCGTCATATTTACAAAACAAGAGATGTCGAGTTCATGCCAGCTTTTCTCATCTCAATTAGTTCATCATATGTCATCCTTATTGCCTTTCACTCGCATGACCGAACGGTGTGGATAATAATAATAGTGCACGTGCATTGGACTGAGCTAGAATCTGCAGACATTTAATACAAGAGAGAAGACAAGGTAATATGGCTCAAGGTCAAATCAACAACGAAGCATATGAGAGCCACTAAGCATTTTAATCATGGTCTTCTACTCTTATCCCCCAAAGAAAAGAAATGAAACTATTTACACGGGAAAGCTCCCAACAAGCAAAAGAAGAACGGGAAATCTTTTTGGGTTTCCATTTTAACTACAACTATAAGCGAAAAAAGTAAACTAGCTAGAAGCTACAACTAATTTTCTTTTTATTTTTCTGGGTTTTTTTAGCACACAAGAAAAAGACTAAGAAAAAGAAATTGAAACTAAGCATGGATGGTACATTGAAAGAGTGTGAGCACCAAAAACTAGAATAAGTGTGTGAACATGAGTGTAAAGTCGGTGAGAAACACGTACTCCCCCAAGCTTAGGCTTTTGGCCTAAGTTGGTCTATGGCTAGTATTGGCCTGACGGATATCCAAAGTTGTAGTTGGGGTTGTACTAAGATACAGCAGCCACCGCATGTTGAGCTGTAGCTCGAAGGTGGGCTGCCTCCGTCATGTTATAATAAGCATTTGCCTCCTCCATAGTTATAGTGTATCTCCCTTTTGCCTGAAAGTTGAACAAAGTGGGGGCAGGAAGAACAATGGGGATGGCATGCTGTCTGTTAAAGATTAGTCGATATTTGAGGGTTTGATCATCCCACTCTATAAACCGGTGACTAGTCATAGCATGGCAATCTAAATAAGCAGGAGGTAAAGGTTCATCATTCTCGTGCACAAGCACACCAAGACGGCGGGCTATGCGAGTGGCATAAATCCCACCAAATAAATCTCCATGCAAACCATTATGGTGTAGCCTACGTGCAATAATGGCTCCCAAGTTATATTGTCTATCACGTAGTACAGCACTCATGAGAACACTAAGATCAGGGACACACATGTGACAAGCCTCATCCTTACCGTTTATGCATCTACCGATAAAGAGAGCAAAGTAATGAATAGCAGGAAAATGAATGCTCCGTATCGTAGCATGTGTGATTTCTCTAGATTCCCCCACAGTGATACTAGTAAGGAAATCTCTAAATGCAGATTTGCGAGGATCACCCATACTGCCCCACAGAGGGAGCTTACAAGCATCATTAAAATCCTCTAAGTCCATGGTAAGGTAAAACAGGATAGTGTGAGAATTACGTGAAGATGAAAATTTAAACCTTCTCAGAAAGCTATCAGTTAAGCCACGATATTGAGGTCACTTATCTTGTATGAAGCCCTCGAGGTCAGCGTTGCGCACGTATGCGTAAAATTCATCCTTGATGCTAGCCTGATCCATAAAGTCATCTGACGGCCATTCACAAGGCCGTACGTCAGCATCCCTCGGTAGTTCATCGTCCGGCTCACGGAACGCGAGCCTCGGTTCTTGCTTCCTTGAAGAACCACCTTGGAAGTTTTTCCTATGCATTTTTCTGAATTTTTTTAGTAACTCACAATAAAAGTTAAACAAACCCAACAAGATTGATAGCAACAACTCCTATAAGTGCCTAGAGAGTATATCATGCATTAGAACTACTTGGGACCAAGAAAATTTGACATGCAAGCTCAAGAACAAGGTCAGCACATCAGAATTTTTTTGCAATAAATAGAGCACTATGAACAAAAACTTTATGGATCATGCTAGCACTAGAATAAAATTGGTGATTATGGACATAGAGTAGTTACCTGGGCAAGGTCATTGGTGCCATGTAAAGAAAGAAAAGAGTACTTTCGTAACCACGTATTTCTATCGGACCAATACATGTTTACAGACAACATCCATACTATGTAATCATATCTTCAGAATTGTTTACCATGAAAAAGATGTATTGGTTCAGAAGTTAGACAGAAGTATGCTGGTTACCACGATACTTATGGCCCCAACCACATCGATTCCACTATGTAATCTTATCATTCGGCAGGTAGTTTAAGGTGCTTGCAGTCTATTCTCATATGTACTGTACTTATCAATAACTGAACCATGATGATTTTTTTAGTTTTATACTAAAACCTAAATCTTGACTTAAAATTGACCACTGAAGTGATCCAAGAAATGAACTGACTGCTGTACATTTTTACCAACTTATTTATCAACAGATCTAGGACCAATATTGAAATATCCAACATTTCCAAATGTTAGAACAATTTAGAGAGAGACATACCAGAGAGACGGATAAGGAAGAGTTGGCTGACAACAATGGCCTATATATATCTCAAAATTGACTTGCTATATTACCGTTTTCAATACTAGCAGTGTTGTCTATTGATTTCTAATGCACAGTAGAAAAAGTGAAAGGGCTGATAGAAAATATCGTGTGATGATCACATTGAGGGAAAGTATCTGCCTCACATTGAACATGTTTGTAATTTCTTCAGAACTGAATATTGAATATTTATGGCCTTTCTATGATTATCCCATGAGGTTACCATGTTCATAGCTCGTCTGAATTTGACAGACCGTTCTAAGCCCTTTATTCTGTTTTACCACATTTGTATAAATCTGCAAATCTTATAGCTTCATATGCTAATATGTTAATGTCTGCTTATACTTCAGAGTTCCATACATATAAGTATGTTGGTAACACAGTGGCCAGGTGGGACGACGACATCTCCCGAGTCGTGTCACACTGTCATCCACCCAAGACCAAGCATACTATGAGCTCTAATTATATATAAAAAAGATGCATACTGTCAGCTCTCACCAATCAGATCAACTCGATGACAATGCAGGTCCATCGCAGCCCGCCTCTGTGTGCTCGCGACCTGCATGATTCATCTGTCACGAGAACTGGGGCTCCGAGATGGACCACGCGTCCAGTGCTCATGCCTTCAGAGGGTCGCTTGCAGCTGAAAATCTTGCACCTGAACACCATCCTAAGCCATGGCAAGGCTCCTGATCCCACCAGCTGCTTCGCCTGACATTTGTTCCTCTTTCTACCAACGTGGGCAATGACCCCGAGACGGAGAGGTCAGATCCAGTCAGCTAATAAAGCCGAGGTAGGGCGGGTAAGGCGTGAGAGAGAGGCGTACCATGTGGTGAAGACCTTGATGGACTGGGCGATGGCAAACACGACAACAGTGGATTGGGCAGTTGCCAAACAGGGCCAGGAGGAGAGCAACGGCGAAGGGGGTGGCTCCAAGGCGACGGCGGCATCTCCCACCGATGGCCAGCTAGTTCTAGCAGATTCCACCCTGTGACCCCCTCGAGGGCTATACCAGCAGGCGACGGGCGTTAACAACAGGGGCTTGAAATTCATCTTCTTCAACATGGCGAAACCTCACTAATCCTCTCGAGCAGAAGCGCTAGTTGTTCTGGTGAAGAAGAAATAGTGCGCCCCCAATGCTTAAAGGGGAGAACAACTCCATCCGTTAGCCTCCATTTATTCGGTGGAGAAGACGAAGAGAACGGGGTAGGGAAGGGCGGAAGGCACTGATGGCTTTTGGGAGGTGAGGAGCCAAGGAAGATGGAGGAAGCCCAGACGCGATCCATGGGGAAAAGGGGGTGATGGGTTCGTCTGATTCAGAGAGGTCTGTAGTGAGCCTGTAGTGGGTCCAACTGTTGGTAACTGAAAGCAAACATGGCTGGTCTAGACTGTGATGGGTCCCTCATGTAAGCCGCTAAGGAAAAGCTGATGTGGTGGACTGCTGATGTGGATGGGCTGCATGTTAAGAGAATTAGGTTAGTGGGGATGAACTATTTAGGTATTATAGATGAGTCTAACAAAAAAAGCCCAAAACTCTTAGTTGTGACAAGTGTCACACCTGCAGCGCACCACTTGTCACTGCGAGAGAAGGTAGGAGTGACCTTTGTACTTTAATTAGTGATATCAAATTTTCTTTCATGTGCAATTTTTTAAGGTTAAACTCACTCCACTTTATTCATTTAGAGAAGTGTCCATAGGGATACAATTTAGGTCTGGAGGTTGTAGGAGCCACAAATGGCATCCTGCATGACCTAGAGCAAGTTTAGCGAGGCAATGTGCCTCGAGATTAGAGTTTCTGCTCTCATACACTACATAGAAGAATTCAAGAGCATTCACTCAGGGTACACATTTTTTGACAATAACACCATGCAGACCTCCCGATGTCGCCTTGATGTCATCAACTAGTCGTTTGCAGTTCGTTGCAATGAGAACTTTGGAGATGTTTAGGTCAGATGCTAGTGCCAACGCTTCCCTACAAGATAGTGCTTCTGCCGTTGTTGGATCTTCAATACCTGGAATCATAGAGGCCGAAGCACCCAAATATTTCCCGTTCGAGTCCCTGCCAATATGACTGCAAGCCCTCTCCAACACCATATGATACCAACGTGCTACTTCGAAAGAATCAAAGAATTGCTAGAGTTCAATTGAAATATTCTCAAATTATTGGCTCTCTTATTGAACAAAAGTCATCTGTTAGATAGGCATTTCATTTTTTGAGCTCATTTGAACTCCAAACTTTTTGCGTGTTCATAACGCACCATTCAAATCCACATCAGAAAATTGTCAACCCTTTCTGAATTCATTTGGTATTTTTCATGCATTTACTGATTTTTTTAGAGCTAAATGACCCTGAAATTGAAAAACACTACAAATGAACTCTGAAAAGGATGAAAGTTGGCATGGTATCATCATTTCACCCATATAGCATATGCCAAAAACTAGAGAAGGTTACACCAATAACTGGATGCACTTCGTGTACAAAATGGACAATCTCTTTCGAAGTATGAGGGTTTCGGACCAAAACTCATCTGTTACAGAGGCATTTCATTTTTTTGAACTCATTTGAACTCCAGACTTTTTGCGTGTTCATAATGCACCATTCAAATCCACATCATAAATTATCAACCCTTTTTGAATTCATTTGGTATTTTTCATGCATTTACTGATTTTTTTAGAGCTAAATGACCCTGAAACTGACAAACACTACAAATGAACTCTAAAAAGGTTGAAAGTTGGCATGGTAACATCATTTCACCCACATAGCATATACCAAAAACTAGAGAGGGTTACGGCAATAACTGGACGCACTTCGTGTACAAAATGGACAATCTCTTTCGAAGTAT